>PVKU01000596.1:0-125763 GCA_004027475.1 Anoura caudifer
GTTACTGGGGTAGGGGACTAGCACCCAGGTCCACCCAGGCGGCTGCGGTGGGGGAGGGGCGCTAGACAGGTTGCTCAGCGCTCCGGGGAGGCATGAGCGTGAGAGAAATCAACTGGGTGGTGTTTAATGGAGAGACAGGGGCAGCCAGCGAGAGAAGCTGCTTCCCCAGGGCGGGCAGGGGGCAGGACGGCCCCACCCAGGCGGGTGTTTGCCCTGCCCTGTGTGTGTTCAGCCAGCAGGCTCCGGATGAGGAAGCAAAAGGGCAGGGCACTGGGGCTCAGTTGGCCGCTGGGACTGGGCTGCACCAGCTGGAGACAAGGTGCCCTGCACAGGAGCAGCTCCAAGTGACACCAGGGGACCAAAGACACTCCCACCAGAGGCTCATCAGGTAACCTCGTTCAGCTCCTCTAAGCAGGGCAGGAGGGTCTGTGATCTGGGGCCAGTGGTGATACAGGGGATCGGAGGGGGCTGTGTGGCCCCAGCTCTGCCATTGATTCCCTGGTGGCCTCGGGCACCTGGGCCTCAGTTTCACCATCTGTGAGCCCAGCTGGGAAGGCAGAGAGATGGTGAAGTGACAGGGTGGGCGGCGTCAGGGGCAAAGCAACAAAAACGGCTCCTGTTTGTATAGAACCGGTGAAGGTCATTTTAAGCGTAAAACTTGGGGGGAATCATCAGATGGCAGGTAAGGAATGCAATTTGGGGACCACCACCAGGATAAGATCGCCCCATGGTAAAGCTGACTGTGGGGGCCCCTCGGGGCATCATCTGAGTTGGGTGGGGTGGGGGGGCGAGTGAGGCAGGGAGAAGAAACCTTTGAGTACTTTCAGAATTACGCTCTGAAGCAGCGCTGGGCTCCGACCCCAGCTGCCCGACCTAAGAAACCGGGTGTTCTGCCTGGAAGAGTCCCGTGATGAGAGGGTGGCAGCCCCAGGCCTCCAGCTTCCTGATCCATGAAATGGGTGTGATAATGGTGCAGGGATCCAGGTGAAATTCGTGAGCACCTGAACGCCTATGGGAGTGACCAATGTCAGCTGTGATCTGTGCTGCTGATGTCATCACCTCCACTTTACAATTAGGAAGATGGGGCCCAGGGCGGGGGAGGGGCACCTTCCGGGTCTCACGGAAAGGAAGCCGTGGACCTGGCATCCAGTCAAGGCCGAGGCTTGAGTAACGAGCGCTCCCTCCAGCACAGAATCTAAGAGATGTCCAAGCAAAACTCGGTCATCAAAATAAATGACATCTTCAGGCAATATTTAAAATTGTTCAAACCAATGCCAAAAGATCTGCGATGAACCAAATAACGTTTTACGTAAAGACAGACCAGTAGCAGCATTTGTTTGGTGTTCGGAAAGGTTGTGTTAAAATGTAGCGTTCGTCTTGATGGCTGGGTTTTCTGGCCCCTCCTTCCATTTCGCACCAGGGGGCAGTGCCTGGCACACCCGCCCTCCTCCGCACCCAACTAGGACGGGCGCTGGCTCCAGGCCTAGCGGGTAGACACCCTGCTCCCTCCACAAATAAAAGCCAAGAGGCGGGCACACTCTAGGGATTTTCAGTTTAAAAGGAGTGGACCAATCAGCCAATGTCACACATCAAGGAAGATCTTTTTTCCCCCAAGAGTTCTGAAGCTTGGGAGAGGTGATCTTTCTAGGAAGAAGGCACGCCCTGTGGGAGAGCAATGGGCCACAGAGAGCACCTGCTGGTGGAGGCTGGTTTCTGGCGCAGGAGATGCATGGGGGGATGATGGGAAAGCCTTGGGGGGCCCGGGGACCCCAGTCTCTGCAGGCTCGGCTGTCCTGCTCCGTGTCAAACTGCTGCCTGTCACCGGGTCAGCAGCTTCTCTGCCTCTCACCAGAGCTGGGCCAGAAGCAGCTAAGGGTTTGAGCGCCTGAGTCTCCGGGAAACAGGTCCACCTCTCACTCTGCCTCTTCACAGCTTTCCAGTCTGGGAACCGTGGCTGCACCTAAGGACCAGATGTGAACAGAGGGCTCACTGTGTGCCCCCCGGCAGGTTCCATTCCAGGGCTGAGGGGATTGCACCGCGGCCTCAGTTTCTTTATCTGTGCAATGGGGCAGTGACGAGCTGTGGCAGGAAAATGCAGACGATGGGAATAGTGTCCGGCCCCAGGGCCAGGACGAGGGTGCAGCGAGCCTGGCACCTCGGGGGGGTTACCAAGGAGACACTCCCTGGCCAGTGCCAGTTCCGTGCCTGCCCAGCCCCGAGAGGCCGCCTGTTTGCCTTTCGCACCCAGGACCCTCTCTTGCCTCCCCTAATCCCGGGCCCGCCCAGCTCAGAGTAAGCCCTGGGTAATGTTGCCGGCTACCATTCACCTGAAGGGATTCGGGGCCGAAGCAAGAATAAGATAGTGTGAGCTCTAAGCCTCTGGGAACATCAGCCACGTATACAAACATAATCAAGTGTTCCAACAGCAAGGCGTCAATTACCAAGCATTTGAAAAAAAAAAAAAAAAAGCCAGCTTGATTTTGATGAAGGCACCCCTTCCCCTGGGCCCAGGCAGTCCCACAGCAGGACTGGGGATCCGGGGCTGGGGAGAGGCACAGAGAGGCCTGGCGGTCAGTCTCATGCGCCCCCTGGAGGAGGAGGCGGCAGCCGGTACCACTACGCCCGGCAGCCTTCAGAGTTTCTACGGTGTCCCACCCAGCACGGTGCAGAGAGACACAGGACCAGGGGACCTGGCAGAGCAGGTCCGTTCTCCTTACTCACACTGACCTTGCCTTTGGAGTAGGGGCAGAGGGCGTGTTCTGCTGGGCGCGCCAGCCCGGCCGTGTTGGCACTGCCCACAGCTGGGGGGTGGGCAGGGCTCCCAGGCTGCCTACATGCCACCGCGCAGATCCAAGGTGTTTCTGTTTACTTGGTGACTAATTCTGCCACCATTGCACCCTTCGAGGACCTCCCCCTTCCGCTGGACAGTCATTTTGCTGCCACAGCTGCAGACCAACTGCCCTTCCTCCGGGGTCACTGGGCCCGGGTTTGGGGTTTGATCGGCTCCCAGAAGGTCGGCTTGTTGTTCACCTGTTGCCAGAACAAGGCACCATGAACACCAGGGGTTGGTGTAACAGAGCCACTGGGCCACATGCCACATGGACTGCACCCCTGTCACCCTCACAACAGACCGATGGGGGTAGATCTGTGGTGGGCCCCTTGCCCCCCCTCACCGTACAGGCCAGGAGTGGAGGCTTCCGCCCACAGCTGGTGCAAGCCAAGGTCTGCACGTCGGCCGGAGGATTTGCTGTCTCACCACTGCGCGCTGGTGGGCTGGCTCTCTACCCAGCTCTTCATGGGTCCCCTAGGGGACACTGGGCCGTCGTGTGAGGAGAAAATGACTAAGTCCAGCCCCTGGAGCAGGGTCCCTCCACCTCGGCACTAGGGACATTTGGGGCCAGATTGTTCTCTGCTGCGGGGCTGTCCTGTGCATCATGGGATGTTCAGCAGCATCTCTGGGCTCTACCCAATAGATGCCAGTAGTGGTGACAGTCAAAAATGTCTCCAGCTAGTTCTAAATGTCCCCAGGGCAGGGAACAGGGGCAAAATTGCCCCCGGTTCGAAAACCACTGCTGGCGAGTCCCTGTGAGTCAGAAGCAGAGAGCAGCATGCTCCGGAAGAGAGCGCTTGCAGAGAGTGATATCCAGAGAGCTCCGTCTGTGATATACCCATGCACATACCCCACGAGCACGTGGGGGCTTCCCTGTTGCCCACACGTGCCCACCTCGTGTAACCTTCCCTGCCACACTGTGGTGTGTAAGGCCTGTTGGGTTAGTGCCCAACCTCTCTGTGCCTCAGTTTCTCACCAGGAAATTAAGCAAACAACAGCCTCTGACCCAGAGGGCTCTTGCAAGGGCCAGAGAAGTGAATACACGCAAATCGGGGCCCACAAAAGACCCTCCGCGGCGTTTAATACTGACAGCAACATGAATATGGCATTTCCCCCAAGGAAAGTGCTTTCCGGGGGCTCGTGGAGGCGGGCCCCACTCCGTAGCTTTTTCTCGGGGGAGGCGAAGGTGAGCGCTGCGGACTCAGACCTTCCAGTTGTCTCCCCTTACCCTCCCCCCGCCCCCGACCCCCACCACTGCTCCGCATCCTCACTTGTCACGGCCACCGGGAAAGGCAAGGCTGCCCAGGAGCACGCGTGCCCGCACACTTGCACACTCATTCTCAGGAACGGAAAGCTGCAGGCCCAGAAGGTGTGTCTCGGTTTCTGCAGGCTCACAAAACAGAGGGCCCTCCAAGGAGTGCCCCGAAGGGGTAGGGAAGGTGTTCAGACGCCCAGGCTGGTGGCGATCGGTCGTGCGTCGCCCCACCTGCACCTGGGAATCCCCAGCCCGGTTCTCTGCGTCAGAGAAGGCAGCACCCAAGAGATTCCCCGGTGGGGGTGGGGCACTCGCTCACCCTGAAATCGTTGGCTGGCATGGAAATCACCGAGACAGGTTGAAAATATACCGATGCCCAGGCCCCAGCCCCGGAGAGTCTGATGGAATCAGGCCCGGTTGGAGCCTGGGCACGGGGATTTGAATCTCCACCGGCAATTCTGAAGTGCGGCCCAGTTTGAGGACGGGCCTCAGGACCCAGCCGGGAAGTGGAGAAATAAAGGGACTTTCCCATCTGAACGACCCCCACCCAGCAAAAGATTTGCCCCTCGTTCTCGAAAAGCTAGGCCCTCGAACACGAGTCCAATTTCAAAACCAAATCCCTCCGCCATATGGCTGCTCGTGTCTAATGTCAGGTGTGGTCATCAAGTCAAAGCAACCGGCGCCATCCGCTCACGAGCGGAAAGGACACTTGGACATCACCTTCAAACTTGGTCCTTTTCAAAGCAAAAGCCAGCTCTTTCCCATGAGTATGTTTTCCTGGATGAAAACCTCTACCCGATTTATGTTTCCCCAATTGGAGGCTAGAGAAAAGGCCACGCGAATTATGGCCTAAACCTCCTCGAGCCTCAGTTTGCCCATCTGTTCAATGGGGATGAAAAGAGTGCTCACCTCACAGGGTGCCTAAGTGGCGGATGGGGCGGTCGGCCCACCCAGGTTTGCCCAGGACGCCCCTACTCTTCACCTAAAGATCCTGCCTCCCAGAACCGCCCCGTTCCTGGGTCAGAGCTGGCTTTCCGGTGAGAACCAGAAGTGCCGGCGGCTTCCCCCGTTGATTCTTATTCTCAGGCAACTTTGGGGGACCCTGACTCAAAATAACCAGTAATAATGAGGGGAACCCTAACGACGGCTAACGTTGCACAGTCCTCATCGTGTGCCGGCGCTGTCCCGGGCACCGTGCATACGTCAATCTGTGCAGTTCTCACAACAGCCTCTTTTGGGGGGAGCGTGCTGTGATGACCCCCATTTTACAGATTAGGAAACTGAGGCCCGGCGAGGGGCACGGACTCAGTATACAGCTGAGCAGGGATTCCAAACTCGGGGTTCATCTCCGGAGCCCGCCTTCTTACCCTGCACGCTACACCGCTCTCTGCCCGGAGCGGTCAGCACTGGGCTGGCACAAGGCAAGCTCCTCCCGCACGTTGGAGGTGGCTTTTGCTCTTGTTTTATTCGTTGCGCTATCTTTGGGGCATTAAAAGACGTGGCATTCCACTGCCAACTTTTATTGGCTAAACTTTTAACTGACGTTTTCATCGTGAAGGTTTAACGGCAACGCCTTTCTTTCCTTTGCCCTCCTCCCCAGACATTTCGACCTCTCTCCTTGTAGGCTGAATATATTCATTTCTGCTGATACTAACATCGGCCAGTAGGTGGCAGTAAGCTTTTGTTTTTGTCCCTTATAAATCCCGCTCTTCACAAAGTTTGAAGGAAGGGCAGAAGGGGCTTTTGCAACATCCCAAAGATGTTCAAATGACTTCTCTTTCTCTCTGGCCACTTGGCCTTGAAGTCCAGAGAGGCTACTTAAAATGTGCAATGACAGGACCGTGAAACCCCAGCTCCGTGGGTGACAGAGTTTCTCTCCTGCCTGGACACATCACACTTCTCCAGCCGGGAGATTTTTTCACAATCTCAAACATTTCTACTGAAAGGAGCTTCCAACTTGGACTGAGGTTAAATTGACTAATAGAAACTTAAAAAGCATGCAAACCCCCTGGCAAATAATTTTGCATTGGGCAAAAAGCTAGATTTATATGGAGACATAGTCTGGTGCCTGTGTGGCCTGGGTCAACATATTTAACCTGTGAGCCTCAGTTTTCCCATCTGTAAAATCGGAATGATGACACCACTGTCTTGTTGATTTGCGGGAAGGAGTGAATTAGTTTACTATAAGTAAAGTTCTTAGCACAGTGTCCCAACCCATGGTAAGCACTTACCAAATTAGCCGTTGTTACTATTTTATCATTAATGTGGTTGTTAGAATTGTCATTATTTTTATACACAAGTAGGTTCAAATCTTGGTCAGTCTCACTATGCAAAACATGTAATTTCTCAGCTGCCTCAGCCCCCTCATTTGCAAAATGGACACATATTACGCACAGTGATCCTGAGCAGGGATTGATAGGCTTTCTGGAAAGGTCCAGACAGTGAGCATCTTAGACTTTGCAGGCCATACAGTCTCTGCTGTAACCGCCCAGCTCTGCCCTTGTAGCGTGATACATAAATAAATGGGCCTGGCTATCTCCCAGTAAAACCAACATTTGATTTCATATCATTATGATGAGTTGCAATCCGTGATTCCTCTGATTTTTTTCCAATTGCCTATAGATGTAACACCCACGCTCAGCTTACTGGCTGTACCAAAGTGGGCTGTGGGCTGTCTTTGTCCCCTGTCCCCCCAATCCCCCCTCCCCCCACCAGGGTCATCCGATGACCCTGGTGTGAGGGGTCAATACGACGTTCATAATGTCCCATTTATAGATGAAGTGATGGTATATGGGGAGTGTGCTCCTCATGGGTTTTATACAAAGAGAAAAACTAGGGTCCTGTAAGTTTTGGCACTGCGCAGCTTTATTACATGCTGTGATTAGAACACACGTAAAATCCCCAGATTCTGTTATCTACCAAACTGCCCCAAGTGGTGGAATTTGGTGAGATACAGGTGGTGAGATTTAGGACCCTTTTCGGCCTCGGTGGTTTCTGATTACTCAACGTGTCCATTACCAGGGCATAAAAACTCAAACCGGGTGGGGCGAGGGGCCCGTGGGAGCCCTCAGGGAGGCACTGGCTGCTTTCAGCCAGAAATCAAAAGTCCTGGCTTTTATTCTGAAAGCACCAGAGCAGGTGAGCCAGTGGCCAGGTGTTTGGAGATGGGAACTGCACTGGAATCATTTGCATGTGTGTGAAATAGGAGTGTTTAGGTAGCAAGGCAGCAGGCCTCGGGGTGGCTGGAAGAGCTCCAGTGTGGGAACCAGATGGACTCTGGGTCACATCCGCGCTCAGTCACATGTTGGATATGTGCCCTGGGGCGTTTTAGACACTCGGTTCCCTCCTTCCAAGGGAGGTGATAGTACGCGAGCATCCCGGGAGTTGGGGGCACAGCAGCCTGAGTCCAGCTGTTGCCTCTGCCATTGTCTCCCGGGCGACCTCTGGGAAGTAAAGGAACCTCCTGTGACTCAGCCTCCTCATTCCGAGAACCAGATGAGGGTGACACCTAGCTCACAGGTGCTGTCGGGCCACATGAGAAGACCCGGGCAACGCACTTGGAAATGGGTCCTGGATGGAGAACATGCTGAGTCATTGCTGACTGTTAGGATTGTAACATTTATGATTACGACAGGCTCGGTGAGGATGCACATGGGCTGGCCTGGCTCAGGGCACGCCGGGGGAGGGGCAGTTGTCGATGATGCGCCCCTCCAGTCGACCAGTGAGGACTAGTTAGCGCCTGATAAATGCGAATGCTGCCAACTCACTTTTATTCATAGTGTTTTACCCTATGTCTTTTATTTAACAAACACATGTTCTTTATTATGAGCTGCGCATCATCTGACTTTACACTCATTCATTCACTGAGTGCATAGGATTCCTGTGAGGCACAGAGAGGCTAATTAACTCACCCAAGGACACACAGTGAAGAGGGGCAGAGAGGGTTCGAGCCCAAGTTGTCTCACTCCAGGCTTGGTGTTCATGGCCAGGGGACCATGCTGCCTTGTTATTGGGAATGGCCTAGTTTGTGGATTTCTTGTCTATTTGTTTATTGTTTGTACCCCCACACCGCCCCCCCAGTTGCAGCTCTGTGAGGTCAGGGGGCCTCATCTCTTTAATTCACAGCTGTAGCCCTAGTGCCTGGCACAGCGTAAGGTGCTGAGTTGGTGCTCAGTATATATTTGTTGAATCAATAAGTGAGTAAAAATATAGCCAAATAAATACATAATTACAAGTAGTGCTGAGTGCTATTAAAAAAAAATACCAGCGTTATGATGGGATTGAACAGGGGCCCTAATTTAGTGTGAAGATCGGCGCATACTAAAAATTGTAAGCGTTATTTTAATTATCTTCATCGTAAAATCTCCTTGGTATAAAAACTGTGACTGAGAGGGAAGAAAATGTTTTCCATGTGGCATACGCTACTCCTGATGATGAATATTTACCCCAGCAATGACATGCACTTGAACATCGGGGCTGCGTTTGACTTTAACTTTGTTGAATGACGGTCTGACACTTCTCACCCCCCAAAGTAAATCTAAGCCGCTGTGATGATGCGCCATGGGGACTTGCCAGGTCTCCGTCCCTTAGCCTCGCAGGCCGCGGTGAGGCTTCTGTTTGTCGTGAATTTTCATCTCTCTCTCTCTTCCTTTTTATCTCCACTGCAGGAACGATGGGTAACCAGCTGAGTGTTCCGCAAAGAGCTGATGACCAAGGGAATGATTCGGAAACAGACGCTCTCCAGGTAGCGTAGTGGCGCTTCCTGGGTCGTTGGCTGCGGCTAACGATGGGGGGACGCCAGCCGAATAGATGGCCTGCTCGGGGCTTATCACATCGACCCCGTCTTCCCAGGGGATGTTCTGTTGTATTCGGACCCCCAGAATCGACCACAGAGCTCAGGCAGAACGCAGGCTCTCGGCCCCACCAGAGATGCTCTGAGTCAGACAGGAAAGGCTGGGCGGGGAGCCAAGGGACCCTGTGTCTTTAGGGACCACCAAGATGGTTCCTATGGAGCCGACCTGATACCCCCTGCCAGGTGGGTCTGGCCCAGTGGTTCTCACCTGCAGGTGGCTCTGTCCGTCCCCACTAGGGGACACTTGGCGATGTCTGGAGACATTTCTGGCTGTCACCACTCAGGCCGTGCTGCTGGTCTAGGTGGGTAAAGGCCCGGGATGTTGGTAAACACCCTAAAATGCACAGAACGGCCCCACCACAAAGAGTGATCCTGCCCCACATGTCAGTGGCCGAGGATGAGAAACCCAGGCTCCGATCAGCCGTTCACAGCCTGGGCTACACATTAGAATCATCTGGGAACCGTAGCGGCCCCAGACCAGTTTTACCGGGGTGTGAGAGCCGGGGCAGGCCTCCACACGCAGGTGGGGCTCCTCGCCCGTGGTGCGTGCAGCCCACGGGGCAGACTCCTAGTCTAGGAACTCCCCTTTGAGGAGCGTGCTCTGGAGGCCTGAGGTCAGGGACACCCAAATGCTTCCCCTGGGGTCTGCTCTGACCAGGTAGCAGGAAGCCAAAATCTCCACCAGCCGTGCTTCTCAGATCAATGCAGTTTAAGACTTAGGACAAGAGTGAAACATGGAATCCCTGTAGGAGGAAGCTAACGCCCTGAACTGATGTTGCCCACGTGATGGAGGGACTTCCTGCCCTCGATGGAAGTCCGGATTTGAAGGAATGGGCCAAAAACTCCTGGCAGGTGCCAAACCTGACGGCGCACTGGAATTACCCAGGTCGCTCTTCAAACTCCTGACAACTCACCACCAAAACCAGCCTAAAGGCGACCTCTGGGTGTGGTCTCAGGCCTCAGGGGTTTCTCAGGCACCCCAGGTGGTTCCAAGTCACGGAGCCCCTGTCCTCCAGGGCCAGGCAGTCACTAAAGGGAGCGAGGCAGTAGGGGGGATGAGGGGCAGGGGGCCCACTTGAAGCCTGCTGGCTCCGGCCAAGCATGCTATCAAGAGGGTCCCAGACCCTTATTTTCATCAGGAGTTGGAAACCAGTGTTGATAAAATCTCCTGCTCTTTAAACAGTGGTAACTGATTCTAAAATACTTTTTGAAAATTCTGTGAGCCAAATAAATCAACTTTGCCGACCACGTATTGACCCAGGAAAGCCAGTTGTAACCTCAGGGTGCAGAGGTCGTATGGGTTTGATGTTTAGGTTTCATGATTTCTTGGTAGAGTTCATGATGAACCCAAGAACACCGGCTTATTTTGAACAATGAAAACCATCAGAAAAGTATAAAGAAAGCAAAAGTCTTCCGTATCCCCCCAGGAGGTCCCCACCTTTAGAAGGTTGCTATTTGGTCTTTTAGTTTTTATTTTTCTATGCACTTATTAACATTATTATACTACTCACAGAATGAGCAAAGTAAGATACAACATGCAAAGTACTTAGCACAAAATCGATATTCAACTAATGTCAACTGCTAGAGGTATAATTCAGAATCAGGGGTGTCCAACCTGCAGCCCACGGGCCACATGCAGCCCAAGATGACTGCGAATGTGGCCCAACACGAAATCGTAAATTCACTCAACACATTATGAGATGTTTTTTGTGATTATGTGTGGCAACGTATTTGATGTGTGGCCCAAGACAACTCCTCTTCTTCCAGTGTGGCCCAGAGATGCCAAAAGGTTGGACACCCCTGAAGATGATTTTGCGACTTAAATGACGTTATGTAACATATGTTCTCCTTGACTTTTTTCTTTCCATGTGAATGTATATATGTGTATGTCGGTTTGCATGCACACACAAACATACATAAAATCTTTTTTTAATATCTGTGATAAATGACAGAAGAGGAAGAAAATCAGGGCCGTGGCCTCCAGTTGGAAAGAGGCTGCCCCGTGGGATGCAGGGGGCAGGGGCGGAGCTGAAAGGGCTTCCTGTGTCGGACGGGTTTGTCCACTGAGGGTCTGGCTGTGGGCTGTGCCCACGTGTGGGGACAGCGGGGCGGGGTGTCCCCCACAGGTTTCGGTGTCCACATGCTAAATTATTGTTCCCCGCTGATTCGACAGGTGCCCCGGTTAACCCTGGTGTTCCATCCACATGGCAGGGTCCGTCTCGCCGGGGCCTGTGGGGCTCCTGAGCCAAGGGACAGACGAGGGGGTGTGATCACAATCCCAGAAATCCAGTCCTTGGGTGGGATGGAGTCTCTGATAGAACACTGGGGTGTTTCCAGAAACAGCCTTTAAATTCAGTTTAATTTGGGGCAGGCACCCCCGTGGCCCCAAAGACTTGAGTGACCTTGGCCCGTGTTCCATTCCAGGAGGCGTCTAGGAGGGACTGTACTCAAAATGGGAGGCCGGTGATGGTGTCAACCCACACGGTTCAACTCTACGATGAAGGTCAGTGTGCCGGGCGCTCCCCTGGGGTCGGGACTGCCGGTCCTGTTTATGGCGGAATGAAACGGAAGGATGGAAGCCATGGGCTCACCTTGAAAACACCCGTCTCAGAGTCCTGGGACCTGCCCAAAGTGTCACCATTGGGGTGGCTTAAGCAACAGACATTTATTGTCTCACAGTGCCGGAGGCCAGAAGTCCGAGACCAAGGGGTGGCAGGGTTGGTGGCTTCTGAGGACGATGGTGGGGTGGGGGGCGGAATCTGTTCCCTGCCTCTGTCCAAGCTTCCGGTGGCCTCAGGCGTCCCTTGGCTTCCAGATGGCCTTCTGCCTCCCCACCCCCACAGCACCTTCCTTCTGTGTGTCTGTCTCTGAGCCCGACTTGCCCCTTTAACAAGGACACAGAGGCACTGGAATGAGGCTCACCCTCACGGACCCTGTCTTCCCTTGACCATCTGCTAACGAGGCCCCAGGTACTGGGGGCTGGGGCTTCATCCTCTGGGGGGGTTCAATTCAACTCTCAGCAACTCTCCCCTCTTCTGATACGTGTGCCCGCAGAAGAGGCTGCAGACCCGCAGCAGCTGAGAGGAAAGCCAAAGAGGAAACACACTCAGGGTCAGGCAGGCTGGGTTAAAATCCCCACTCGTGCAGCTTGCGTGGAAGCGGAGTCTGGCTCCGTCCGCAGCTGCCAGGGCTGGGATGTGTGTCCGTGGCCCTCAGAGTGACCCTGGACCAGCAGCGTCCCATCTCCTGGAACTATTAGACCTGCAGGTGTGGGGGCTCCAGCCAGCACCCCCGAATCACAAATGCCGGGGGAGGTTCTCACTTCAGTACCCTGCGCCTGAGACCCGCAGGAGGCTCTGTGGGGCGTCGGGGTAACCGGAGTCCGCCCTGTCTAGAAGGATCCACTCAGCCCTGGGGGGCTCCCTCAGCAGATGAGAAGATACTTCCATGAAAGCCCCATGTTAGGGGTTTCGAATGACATTTTTCCAATTCAAAAACAACCCAAACACCCCGTGGGCCAAACACTGAGCTGGCTACTCACAGATCTCACAGGGGCCGGCCTCTGATATTGTGAAGCATTTTTATTACCTTACATGTCTTAACAAGGTAGATTTTAATCATCATCATCATCATCATACCAGGTTATCACAGCTTGGAGCACTAAGCATTTGAATCCTATAGCCCACAGGTGGCACACACAAGGCCCGCAGGCCGAACCCGGCCCTCCACCTTGTTTTACCTGGCCGGGCACCTTGTTTCTACCCGGCGGCAGCGCCGAGCTCCTTGCCCCTAGTTAAGGAGTAGTTATATTTATGCAGTTCTAAAATTACATTCGGCCCTTTGGAGGCAACCGCGAGGCTGATGTGGCCCCCGGTGAAAACGAGTTTGGCACCCCTGCATGTGGTCAATTCCAGGTGCACTGGCTGGGTTCTGGGCTCTCGGGGCATCCTGCCCCCCACGAGGTGCTCCCGCATGTCCCCACAGGGAGGGACCACTGGGTGGCAGGGCACCAGTGGCCCATGTCCCCTTTCCAGGTCTATTTTCTCCTCTTAAACCAACAACCTGCCTGTCAGGTTGATTCGTGAGTTCTTTGTAAAATGAACTCTGAGAGGCACATTTACTCCCAGTGACTTAAAAATTCAGGTCCCTGAGTTTGCCGAGCAGAGGATCAGGCTTTGGAGATGCCCCCAAGGTGGGGCGCCCACGCCAGGAGGCTGAGCCCCACTGGGCCCCGAGCCCCTCCGTGCGGAGCTGCGGGCTCATCAGTGACAGAGCCTGTCACTGCCGCAGGGCCCGCCCCAGGCAAGGCGGGAAGTAGGTCAAACATTCCTTAAATCCCACGTCTGGTTTCTACACCTCTCCTTCGTTTCTTCTTTTCATTATTTGTACATTTTTAAGTGACGTGGGAGAGGGTGAGACTTCACACACTCAGATACATAATGAACGGCAGGGAAAAACATCACCTCCGAGACTCTGACTGCTCCCCCACCCCCGCCCCCCCGCCCCCAAATTTCCTTCCCTAGGGACAAGCACTCCGAGCAGTGCCTTGTGGCCAGAGGTGTTCCAAGCATGGGTGTTTTCAAATCCGCTCCTCGACCTCTCAACATCATTTTTAAAAAACACAGGGGCAGCTGTGCAGACACTTGGCTGTGGCTCTTTCTGTCACTCACTGGCTGTCTCGGAGTGTCCATGCCGGTGGTGCACTTGATCGTGTGGACGGATGTTCGCTGACTCACCTGGGTCCCCAGGGACCAGAGGTCAGGCTATTTCCAGTCCGCAGCCACAGTAACACGAGTCCCGCAAAGAGCACACCTCTGTGGAATGATACCTACAGGGTAATAGGCTAGCAGGAGAGGTCAGCGCACACAGAGTTGGCGGGTTTTTAAATACTGACATTTATCTCAAGTGTCCTCCACCTCCAGCAAAGATACATGTGCTGTTCTTCATACCCAACCTCCCCACGAAGCCACCAAATCTCGCCAGGTTGACCAATTCGGTAGGTGGGGAGCCGAGTCTCGCTGTGATTTTATTTTGCTGGCATTTCACTATTTATGAGGTTGGCCATCGATTTAAATGCTTAAAACCCAGCTGCGGTTCTTCTTCTGTGGATGGCTTGTTTGTTCGTGTCCCGGGCTCCTTGTCCCCGCCCCCCACCGCCACTGTGTTCGTATTTGTTTATGTAGCTTCCTTTTCAAAATCGAGATATAATTCGTGTTCTGAAAAAGTCACCCGTGTGAAGTATACAGTTCAGTGCTTGTTGGTATGTTCACGAGGTGGACAGCAATGCCCAGGGTCTCGTTCCAGAGCATTTTCCTCACCTGAAAAAGAAGGCCCTTAAGCAGGCACTCCAGATGCCCCCTCCTCCACCTCCTGGCAACCTCGAATCTACTTGCCGTCTCTACAGATTGGCCTATTCTGGGCATTTTTGTGTAAAGACAGGACACATAATCTGCGGCCTTTTGTATCTGGATTCTTTCACTGGGCAGCAGGTTTCTGAGGTTTGCCCACATCGAAGCAGGTGGTGGGACTTCTTTTTCGTGGCCAAGTAATACTCCACGGCAGGCGTATGCCACAGTCTGTTTGTCCACTCATCAGCCGACGGGCCGTTGGGTTCCTCCCATTTGGGGGCCAGGATGGATGATGCAGCTTGAGCACTCATGTACACGGTTTGACATGGATATAGGTTTTTCATCTCTTGGCTATGTACCTAGGCATGAAAATACTGGATCGTAAACTATGTCTGTGTTTAACTCTTTCGGGGAATTGCTGGACCTCTTTCCAAAGTAACTGCACCATTCTGCCTTCCCACCAGCCACGTATGGTAATTCCCATGTCTCCATTTGTCACCGACACCGGTTGTCATCCACCTCTCGGATTGCGTCCTTCCTGGTGGGTGGGGCGCGGCTTCATGTTGCGGTTTGATTGCCGTCCCCGGTGACCGATGATGCCGAGCATCCTTTTCTGTGCCCAGTGGCCGTCTGTCTGTCCACCCTGGAGAATGTAACGTCGTCTGGATTTGGTTGCTTTCCCCGTCCTTCTGCCCTGAGCCCCTTGCCTCCTCCTACTCTCTGGCCAGCTGTTCTCAGAGCCCCAGAGTTCCAAACTGATGATCATGCTCCTTCACAGCGGTCCATGCAGCGTGCATTCGACCTGCCCTCACTCCCGGCCCTCAGGCTCACCCTGGTGTTCCCACAGCTGAGGGTGCTGACGTGGGCAGCCCTCCCCGTAAAAAGGTGTTTAATATTGTGCATCCGATCGGTGTTCTCGCCGCTTCATGTCCCTGCCATCTTTGGGGGTGAGAGAGACAGAGAGAGAGACGCTCCGACAAATTTTTGCTGGAAATGTGAATTTCTAGAGCCTTTTTTTGGAAAGTAATCTGACAATGTCTATTTTAAAAAACTGCGTAGCTCAGTGGAGTCCTCCCCACGGCCTGCAGGCCACAGGAGACTCAGGATGGCTATGAACTTGGCCCAGCACGAAATCGTGAATTCACTTAAAACATGACTTAGTTTTATTCCTTGGACATGTACATTTTCTATATCAGTGATCACAAACTTGGGACCTGTTCGATGATTGTAAAAGATTATCGAAAGGGCTGCTGCATAATTAGGGTTATTACGTGAGGACTTTTTCGCTTCTCTGTGGTGGCGGATATCAAGAAAATTATGCACGGAACTTTTTTTTTTCCCCTCCTCAGTTTCTGTTAGTGTTTGTGCATTTAACATGTGGCCCAAGACAACTCTTCTTCTTCTGGTGTGGCCCAAAGACACCAAAAGTCTGGACACCCCTGGCGTAGCTTAAACATCAAAGTTTATCCAGCATTGTCTGTCATGGAAACTTTTTTAAAAATTAGAAATGATCAGAATATTTATTCGTTAGGCAATGACTTAACTATCTTTCGGTATATCCATCCTAAGAAATATTACGCAGCCATTAAAATGCAAGGTAGACGTGGAGGGACTGGCCAGGCGGGGCTACGAGGATGGTCTCATCCGATGCAGGGTACCACACGCAGGGGCTGCAACAGAGACCATGGACTTCCCTCAGTCTGGAGGCTGGATGCCCAAGGCGCCAGCGTACCTGCTGTCTAGGAAAGGCCCTCCTCCTGGTTCATAGTTGTCTTTGCACTGCATCCGCACATGCTGGAAGGGGCGAGCTAGCTCCTTGGGTCTCTTCCAAGGGCACTAACCCCTTCCCTGAGGGCTCTACGCAGGTGACCCAAGCACCAGCCAGGGGGCTCCATCCCCGAACACTGCAGCGAGGGTTAACATGCGACATGGGGACACAAACATTCCACCCATAACAACAACACACAGCAGCAATTGAAAACTATGGCTGACATGATCCAGTTTTTATAAAAAACCAACGCCAGAGATACAGACAGCCTCTGTCTGTGTATCCAGAATGCCCACCGGTGTTTCAATGGCCATGAACTCTTTGATAAGCGACGCTGGGTTGACAGTATTAGCTGTAGGGCGGTGAGTGTGAAGCGTAGGGAAAGAAAAGGGTTAAGAGATTAATCATCTGGGGTAGTAAACACATGTTAAATCCAAAAGCAAACAGCTAACGTGAGTGACAGTATTCGCCTGCGTTGGAGCAAAGGCTGGTTTTGCGTTTTAATTCCTGTTGCACGTTCTAGATTTGTGCAGCGTGTGAATGGTCAGAAATATGTGGGTGAGGAAGAGAGTGGGAACAGAGCGTGTCACTGGCGCACTTCTGCCCCACGGCGACCGACAGTCACTGCCGACCTCAGAGGAGGCTTTTGCCGGGACGCAGGCTGAGCAGCTACATCTGGCCCGCGTTACACCCGAGCCCAACATTTTCACCACTAAATATTTAGACATGTTGTTTCAAGCTCATAGTTGAGAAGTCTTTCCCCATACCCCCAAAACCCGTTCCTTTCTTTTATCCATGTTAGAACATTTTGGCAAAGAGTTCCTAGCTTTTTAACATGTAAATGGAAGGTATGAAATCTGATCATCCAGTGAAATTTTCAGAACTACCCTCTTCCCCCACGCCATAAGTGTCTGCCGCACGGATGCTTATTTCCAGACCCTTAAACCAACAAATGCGTTAGCACAACACGGAAAGCCACCGTGGTCTGAAGTGTCGTTTGGCTCCCACAGAAGGGTCATTTCTGCAACACTGTCCGAGGTCTTCATCAGTTCCCCCCAAGGGCCTGCCGTCACCCTTTGATATTCAAATATGACTCTCTTTTGAAGATCTTAGCCCACTGTCCCCTATTTTCCCTTCTCCTTGGTGAACCGTTTGATCCTGGTCCAACAAAAGCCACAGGCGTGATGCAAGCCGGCCCTTCACAGGACTCTGCAAACACCTGAAGCTTCGGCAAGATGCACGATTTCTGTTTGCAATTAACGTGCGTTCGCTGCCTCTTGATTTACCCCTTCATCCTGACCCATCAGGATACTGAGGCGTAGGATGGAGTTGCCGAGAAAGGGAGGTCGATCGGAGTGGGGGATAATTTTCATACGTGGACATTTCATTTGTGAGTACGGCGTCGATGATGGCGTCTGCTTCCCTCTCTAACCTTAGGAACTGGGAGGATTTGGATCACGAATCCTCAGCAGGCTCAGGACCACATCTCTGCCACCCCTGTGGATTCTTGCCACCGGGACACTCATGGTCGCGGAGGGCTTGTCATCAAGCTCCCAGACTTCATCCTGTTCTGTGTGTCAATCACGGCTGGGGGGCGTGGCTGGAAATGCAGCAGCCTGAGTCTCTGCCCACTTGGGGCTTCCATTCCAGGGGGTAGGCAATGGGTAAACCACAGATTAATGAGGGGACATCAGAGACTGAAGGGGTGCTCTGCAGACCCAAAGAGTGGATGGGGTGAGTGGTGGGTTCCTTCCAAGACAGTGCTCGGGGAGGCCTGTCCCAAGGCCGGAATGATGGCAAGGTCATCATGGAAAGATCAGGGAAGTGTGACCAGGTAGAAAGAGAACTAGGGCAAAGGGCTTCAGGCCGGAACTAGGTTGGTGTGTCGACAGGTGAGAGGAAGAACACAGGATAAGCCATGGTCCGTGGTAGACTTTGGACTTGATTTGACTGTGTTGAAGCTCTATTTCGATAGTTTTATGCAGAGAAATAGCATGATTAAATTTTTATTTAAAACAAAAAAAAATCACTTAGATTTTCCAGATGTGAGAAATCACAGGATTTTCCTCTGTGCATAGTTTTTTTTTTTTCTTAAATCTAATTCTATTAACCAAACTGTGTCTACTTCATTCATCTTTCCCACCTCCTTCTCTCCTGTTCTTGCTGCTTCTGTAACATGTTAGTAGTTTGGGCTTGGTGATCAAGCAAACGTGGGTTCAAATCCTGACTCCATCACCTATGAGCCGGATAACGTTAGAAAAGTGACTTGACTTCCCAGAGCCTCAGTTTCCCCACCTATAAAATGGGAGAAATGACAGTATCTAACTTGTAGTTTTGCCATAACAACTGAATCAAATGTTTCTGGTCACACACAGCATTTACCATGATGTTTGGCACGTGGGCAGCCCCCACGAACACTAGGTACTGTTTGCACAACTGTATTTAGTGAAAATTTTAGCTTTGGCACCTGGAAAAAAAAGATAATCCTGCCTCAGAAGTTCTGAATATTGTAATGCAAACTGTGTATGTATATGTTTGTAAATAAATAATCAGGACTCTGATGAAGCAGTTTGCTTTGACTAAGAATACGTGGTACTTAAAAATCATAAGCATTCTTAAAACTTCTCTGGCCCAGATTCTTATACTTCTGAGGGTAAGTTAACTCACACCATTTCCATTTTTAAAAGTCTTTTCAGAGCACTCGAGTTTGTAGGCTAAACCATTGGAATAATTTCTTGTTTCATGAGTGATATTTAGGGATGTAAACTGGTAAGTCTAGTAATAACACAAATACTGCAGAGCAACTGATGTTTACTGAATACCCACCGCAGACCAGCTGCCCTGTTACGCACCTTGCCGGAAATACGTCATTGAACCCTCACGGTCATCCTTGGAAGAAGGCACTGTTATTATCTTGCTCGTTTTATAAGTAAACCGAGGCACAAAGATAGGAAGTCACTTGACGAGGTCGCATATTTAATAAGTGAGTCAGGAGTTAGACCCAGGCCCTTCTGATCCACACTCTAAGTTCTCTAACAATTGTACTGAGCTGCCCCTAGAAATAAATTCAGGCTCAGGTCTAGATAAAATCACTTTCTTTACAAAGAAAACCACACACACCATGCAAAATATCTTTCCTGCGCTAAAGAGATCAGAATGTTCAGCTCTTCTAACTAGTCGGGAGCTGCCATTTGCATTTACTTGATTCCTTTTATCTTCCTTAAGCTCTTACACATTGTTTTTCATGGAAAGTAAAGCTCTTCGGCATGTCATCTGTTTGTTGTCTGCTTTATGAGAAACCCTTTTATTGAAACCAGACTCAGGAGGGGCTTCTCTCGCGCTTTTTCCTAGGAGCTGAAAGCTGGGTTCCGGTCCTCTAGAAAGAACATTTTCTTCTTTCCAGAACAACATAAGGGAGGCGTGTCAACTCTCCTCATCTTTGCAAGAATATAAAACCTATAATTTCAATGTGTTTTGTGCCTGCTCACTCCCACCGGTTGGATGTGTGTGCGTGTGTGTATGTGTAAGTTTATGTTTTAGAATATATTTATTTTTAATGTCTAAGGTCTCAAACGACTGTAATCTCTTTTCCCCAAGTGGATTTTCCCTTCACTTTTGCAGAGGAGACAAAGGGTCAGTGGGTGTTTCTTACGTCTCTCCAGCTCCTTGGAACTCACTTCCTCCCATTTCATTCTCTTTACTCTCTTCCTTTCGTACTAAATGCCTCTGAGACAGACTTGAAGAGCCTGGCGACAGCTTCTCAAGGAGAGGAACGATTGCTATTAGCTGACTAGTGAAGTAGGTACGGACCCAGTCCCTGAAATCCTCTCCAAGTCGCTGAGTGTGTACATAATTTAAACTGGCATCCATGAGGTGGTAAAAAAAAAAAAAAAAAAAAAAAAAGATTGTTGGGCCTATGATGGTAAAGTCCATCAGCTTCAGGTCAAGCTGGACTCAGGTGCACAAATGCTATGATCAAGCCTCCGCTCCTAGATCTTTTGGCTCTGCTTTCATCTGTGTTGATCCTCAGGCAAGCATTCCCCAGAGGGATGGCCACGGCCACCCTCTCTACTTGTTTGCCACCCCAGGCACGAAGAACAAAACTCTGTCCTCAGACTTTCAGCAAAAGTCACAGGATTTCTTTTTATTAGTCTTGCTTAGGCCATGTGTCCACCTGGAGGGGAGCACTTTTCAAGGACCCAAGTTTGGGGCTGGGGCAGAGTTTCAGTGCCTTGGAATGTCCCATCTAAGAAGCCCTGGGTCTCACAAGTTATCAAAAACACTTAATCCATTCTCTGATATCAAGAACTATGGCTTGCACCCGTTATAACCTCAAAATGTGTCAAAGACTTACCTACCGGGATGTAAGAAATGTATCCTCTATCAGAGCAATATATTGGCACTGTTTAAACAAGTCTGTGCACGGGAAGATTTTTTCAGAGATGTTCGCCTTGGCTGTAACACTCACACGTACCCTGTTCCTTTGCTTTCTAGCCAGAGAGTAAGAAAGAGCAGAAAAAGATCCGCTGATGCTCTCGGCGTTTTGCAAAGCCCTTCCTTGTTTTGAATCTTAGTCTCTCCATGTTTGTTGATTATTTCCTCTTCCCCTGGCATGGACCATCCCCACAATTCATTCATGTTCACTCGGACACTTCGTCCGCTGACTGGGCACCCCGACACGTTCATCCGCCGCTTTCTTACCCCCGCATTCTCCCTCTCTCCCTCCTCCCGGGGAATAATATTTACCATGATTATGGATCCCTGGACCACAGATTAAAGGTGCAGAGGACCTAGAAGGCACAGTCAGGGTTCCTGCAGGGTGCTTTCCTTGGGGTCCGAGTTCATGAGGAAGCCCTGGTGCTCCAGGTCGGTTTCTTCTCTGCTCCTCAGGGCTGAATGGGGAGACCGCCATTCTGCACCAGAATCCAGCTCTCTCCAGCTTGCTGTCTCTCTCTCTTTCTTTTTCTCTCTCCCTCTCCCTGTCTCCATCTCTCTATGTTTGTTTATTCCTGACTCCAGACACTGGAGATACTAGAGTTTGGCAAAAACAATTGCTAAGGGATGACTATGTGGATATGTGTATTTTCCACTCCGCACTAATGAACAATAGGGGCAGACCCAAAGAAACCTCCATCCCCCCACTTTCTCTCTGTCTCCCCGCAAACAGATTACGAAGAAGTAGCCGTCTACAAGTGTATAAAGCAGAATGCAATGCTGGCAAGGGCGTGGGAGAAACCTTAAAAACAACCACAGTTTCTGCCCACTTTCACAGCCTGCGATGGAAAAGGCAGCGTGCAGGGTCCTTGGCAAGAGTTTTCTCCTGTGCACGTCGCAACAGCCCTGCGAGGGAGCTACTATCATTCCCATTTTTCTTATAAGGAAATTCAAACACTGTTCGGTGACCTGGCCGAGGTCACGCCATTTTTCCGCGGAAAAATCTTGGTCTTTAACTGTGGTTCCCAAATGGGTGCCATGTCTTTTTTTTTTTCCTGAATATTGCTCTGCTTTATAAAAGGGACCCAGAGAGAAGGCAGTAGAATTAGGTCGATGCAGAGGACAAAATACAAGGCCGGGGGGGGGGGGGCTGGAAACAGGGTCCCCTCGCAGAAGGTGCTGTCTCAGACAGCGCCCGCCCACCCACCTCTGATTCCAGGCGGGGCCTGGGGTCTAGTTTGCCTTCTTGTGTGTCCATCTGCCCTTCCAGCCTTCACAACAGAAACTTGCTGAGTCTTTCTTTTTAAAAGGTTTTCATATTCTCAACAGATTCCTAACTATCCCCAGGTGCTGCTACATACCAGCTTCCTGTTAGTTGGTGGGGCCAGCCCAGTCTCTCTGGCTGTCCATTTCTCCACTCACGAGTGATGCCGGTAGCTAGCATTTGGGACACTGACTGAACACTGGTTATATTCCAGGCACTGTTCTGTGTGCTCTAAGAGTAGGAACTCTTGTAATCTTCCAAACAAAGTGCCTGGCTTTACCAGACAACGAGACCCTGAAAAGGTAAGGAACTTGGATTCAAATAGACGTTCTAACTCAGCGGTTCTCCAATGTGAGTCATTTTTGCCTCCCGGGGGACATTTGGCAATGCCCGGTAACATTTTTGGTTGTCACAGTTTGGGGTTGCTGCTGGCCCCTGGTGGGTTGACGCCAGGGATGCTGCTGGACACCCTTACAAAGCACAAGATGGGCCCCCTACCAGAGAAGGATCCCACCCAAAGGCCAGGAGTCCCAAGGCTGAGAGACCTGGTTTCAATGCAGACCCCAAGCTCCTAAACTGAATTTGTGACAATTTGCCTGTGATGGGATTCCTGCTAAGATAATTAATATGAATGTCACACATACGGCACCTGGCGTGTCGCTTCCCATAGTTGGCCTTCCTCCTTGCCGACCTTCTGTTCCTCCCTCCCAGGAAGAGTAGGGCCTGGAGACGTCCAGAGAACCGCCTTCTGCTCCGCAGGGTGCCCGGAGAACAAGGGCCCCAGTGTGCACGGTGGCCTCTGCGTAGGAAACGGTTGTAGTCCATTATCCCTCCTTGAGTTTCCTCGCGTGGCTGAATAACCACTGTTGCTGTTTGTGTTTGCAGTCGATCTGGGAATAAGTGTCAAGGAAGGCAGTGTGGCCACTTCTCCCCCCGAGGCAGTGGGGGGCAGCGCTGCCGCGGGTGCCAACGGAAAGAATCTTGGGAAAGAGGCCAAGGCTGAGGCCCCAGCTGTCAAATCGCGTTTTTTCTTGACGCTCTCTCGGCCTGTACCAGGACGTACCGAAGACCAAGCTGTGGATTCATCCACCGCTCCGGGGAAGCTTGATGTCAGCCCCAGCGAAGCCCTGGGGAACAAAGAACCGAGTGACGGAGTGGCCCTTCCGCTGGCAGCTGCGCGGGGCCCCAACCCAGATAAAACCCCCGGCCAGACCCCCACCCAACACGCAGGCTTCCCTGCCACTTGCGGGCCGGCACCTCTACCACCTGAGTCAGGGGGAGCAGCCCCGGCCAAGCCTCATAGGGACACCAGCTTTTTTGACAAATTCTTCAAACTGGACAAGGGGCAGGAAAAGGCGCCCGCTGACAGCCAACAGGAAGCCAGGCGCGGGGAGCAGCAGGACCCGGCCGGCCACGTTCCCGGATCCCCCGGGCCGTCTCGTGATGTCCCTGCAGAGAGGGTAAGTGCCGGCAAGGGGCGACCCGTTTGGTCCTTGATGCGAGCTCGGGGGGGCCAGCGGGGGTGAGACGGTGGCACGTACACTGCTGCACAGTCACATTGCATCCCCTGCCTCCCCGCGTTCCTCTGGGCAGCAGCGTCTGTTTGCCGAACACCCACAGCTGGGGCATCTGTTTTACGTCAAAGGCAAGAGGAGGTGAGTTACATACGGATGAATCCCTCCTTCCATTTATCAAAGGGGAAGCCAGACAGGTTGCCTCTGTGATCAGTGGGGTGGAGAGGGAAAGGCATTGGAAGGATAAAAATGGTTCCTGGAGGACCGAGCCCCTGCCCAGCCTCAGCACCGGGTCTCACAGCCCCTGCATTTAAAGGTTTCCCTCGGAACACATTTCGCTTTCTTACTTTTAATGGCCCGGATTGATCTTTAACTATCTTTTGCAGTGAAGGGTGGGTTTAAATAAACCATTTTTACAGCTCTGGGCAGACTCTTTTATGTCCTAATGATTTTCCAACAACCTGGAGTAACACCTTTGAAAAACTAGGTTTTTGTTTCGGGAAGGATCCAGAATTAGATTTTTCCTGACACTCTCTCAGCCTGTACAAAGAAAGGCAAGTTCTTTTGAGCTGAAAAAAAAAAAAAAAAGAGCGTTTGCTTTGAACCATGAAAAGATTTGTTTGTGTTCGAGGCCGAGACAGGAGCCCCTTGAGTGAAGAAGGAAATAAAAATTAATACGCTGCATTTTGAAGCACTTGTTTTCTCCGTTAATGGACTTTCAAATAACAGTTTGTTTGTTATTTGGTTGTTGGATTTTTTTTTCAAACCTTGGGATAAAATCAAGTGCCTCTAGTTGAGGTTAGAGCCAGGAAAACATTAGATGGACTGAGTTTTTTATTATGTGGTCGTGCATCCTGATTACTAATGTGTTCGTCTTAATAACAGCTAAGCACGCTGCCACGCCGCTAATGAAATGCTGGCTGGCTGTCCCTGGGCACTTACAGCACACCAGGCTCTGTTCTAGGGACCGTGCGCATGCTTTTCTTCCGTAAGGAAACGATCGTCACGTCACTCTGTGGTTTTCATGCATGTAGGGTGGTGTCAAGAATTGTGTAGTGTGTGTTAGACACCCGCTAAAAGTCCCGAACGGTTACAACTGGCAAAAGATGATTAGACTCCTGTGTTCAGGTTCTTACCATCAGCAATCTTGCTGTTCTTGTAAAATTTGACTCCAAGAAATTCGGTGTTCGAATTTCCCTTCACAATTTTAAGAAATTGCCCTTCGAGTGGCCACTCCTCCAAAGGTACCAATTGAATTGCTTTCTCTGTAATGCAAAGTAAGTTTTTCAATGCATTCAAGCATCAGATCTTTGCTGAGCCCTGGCCGGTGTGGCTCAGTAGGTTGGAGCATCGTCCCATACACCAAGAGGTTGCAGGTTCGATTCCTGGTCAGGGCAGGCACCTAGGTTGCAGATTCGATTCCCGGTAGGGGCGTGTATAGGAAGCAACCAACCAACATTTCTCTCTCTCCGTTCCTCTGTCTCGAAAATCAATAAACATGTTCTCAGGTGAGGATTTAAAGAACAAAGTGTGACACACTGGCTGTGACATAGCCCCACACAGGTGAAGCCAGGCCACAGTGGGAGACCGGACGGAGCACCCTTGCCCTCCGTGAGTGCACAGTCCAGCAGGGAAGAGGAATCTTTAAAACCCACAATGATTATGCAAGGTGCCAAGTGCTCCACTGGCTGGGGGATCGAAGGGGGATGTGTTGGAGAGGCTGCCCAGACGGTGGAGAATTAGGCTCGCTGGTCCAGGGAACATTCCATCGCGGTGTAAACCCGAGGCAGAAAGTTACTTGTTTGGGGGCTAGAAACTGGTTATCAATATTCATGAACGTCTGAGAAACTAGGAACTACGTTACTCCGAGTGGGGAAGCGCTGACTGAGTTCTCATGATGAGCCATGGATGGGCTCCCAAGGCCATTCTGAGGCTGAGACTCGGCAAACTGTCACGTTCTGTGTATGGGCATCCGGAGTCAACCCAGGGTCTGACTTAGGGAAAGATTCAGTTATTTGCGGGAAGGGACAGCTCGGGACCAGTGCCTAGTGACTCATCCAAATCCCCCTCTTAATTAAATAAACGACGTTAGCATCCAACAACCAAGCCTCGCACGCACGTAATTTCACCAGAAAGCCGCAATGCGCTCAATCCATTCCTATTTTCAGAAAAGTGCCAAGATGTTTTAGAGTCGTGCTTTATCAGCTCAGCTTTCTCTTTTCCGTTGAAGACTCTGAGGCCGAGCACCTCAGTTTGAGCGGAACGAGCTTCAGAATGAGAATTCAGTCAGAAAATGGGAGCTTCTGTGGGGAGCAGGGCCGGCATCTAACATAGCCAAGCCCATGGGCGATGTTTTAGAGTTCTAGTAACCTCTGAGAAGACCCCCAAGTTGTACCTTGTCTTCCTTTGTGAGTGACTTAGCTCCCTTACATTCACTAACAAAATTTGCATCTGTCTCTGTTACACTATCAATTTCCATTCTTTGTTGGTAGTATCATTGGGGTTTGACACACTGTGTGCCCACTCTATGCTCTGCATAGAAAACATAGGCACGTTATGAAATAGTCATTCATTTTTTCCTTCAGTGTATGAACTTGTGGATATGCAAATACGTACGTCTGCAAAGATCTTTCTCACACACTCGCGCACACACACACACAAAACCCTAGCCTTCTGACTGTTAAGCTTTCTCATCTGATTTCTGGCTGCACAGTTGTGTATCTGGAGCAAACAACAACAACAAAATCAATTGTTCTGTAAGTGTAATGAGAGAATCCTGCCCTGAGAAAGAACCAAGAATAGAACTCCTCAATCAATGGCCTCCTTGGTGGGGGTAGCCGCCTCAATGGTCATCAATGTATTGATTCAGCGTCCTGGGAGTAAATTATGCCCCCGGCTCAGCCATATCAGCTGTCCCCCACCCACCCACCCACCCACCCACCCACACAAGCCTTGCCCCTAGCCCCTTACTGGATTGGAATTCCAACCACAAACTCACAGAGCTGTGAATTGGGAAAAGGATGCCACCATTTCATTCTTCGGGGAGCTGGGGAGGGTGCGGGGGGGTGTACACAAATCTTCTGTGTTTTCAGAACGACAGTCTGATTTTTGTGCCATAGAAAACTACATTCAGGGCATAGCATAATTAAAACAAGGCCAGAATTCATGAACAAATGAAGCATTTACTACGTAGGCCAAAGAAAAGATAAATTATATGCCTGAAAGGTTTCACTGGGCTGTGATTCACACAGGCCAACGTGCTGGCAAGGATAAGATTTTAATTTTTCTCGCCTCTCAACAACTGAACCAGAGCTATGAGATACTCATTGATGATTCATCGCGCACACACACACAAAAAATGAAAGTTTGACCTTTACTGGCTAAAAACACACACACGCACTCAATTCCTGTTGTCAGCCCGACTTCCAGAAGTGTCTCTGTGTTGGGGGCAGGAGGAGACACCTCAAGTGTTGCCAAGCACCGGTTCATGAGATTTAAGCAGGAATATCGCCTTTGTTTTCAAAGTTTAATTAAATTCTGCTATTGTTATTTAAACACCAGCCTCACGCAAGGCACTTAGAAGATAAATCATCGTCCTAGTCCTTCAAAGATCACACCGTTTAGGAAGAGGCATCATTTCTCACAGGAAGATTGTGATAAGCCCACCGATCCGCAAATTCGTTCCAACTCCTGGTATGAAGAAAAGTGCTCAGTGATTTTGCTTCCTCCTCTTATTTTCTGTTTTGAACACACTCCTTTCAGGCTTTTGTCCCCGACAACAACAAAAAAATGTTCTTGTCAAAGTCACCGCCATGTTGCCCCTCCCCCACCCCTCACTGCAGTTGCCAAGCTAGACATGCCTTCATCCTTACCCTCTGGACTTGCCAGTCGCATCTGACACGGTGGGGGACCCCCTTCTTTCTCACTTGGTGTCCAGGTCCTCCCACCGCCTGGCTGCTGTCCCCTTATCTCCTTCTGGATCTGACCCTCTAAATCAGGGGTGTGCAACCTGCAGCCCATGGGCCCCATGCGGCTCAGGATGGTTATGAGCGTGGCCCAACCCAAAATCATAAATTCACTTAAAACATTATGAGATTTTTCTTTTGTGATTTCGCGTTGCAATGTATTTAATGTGTGGCCCAAGACAACTCTTCCTCTTCCAGTGTGGCCCAGAGACGCCAACAGGTTGGACACCCCTGCCTGGCATTCCCCAGGGTTCAGCTCTTAGCCACCTTCTCTAACTACCCTTACCTCCTTGCTTGGGAACCTCCTCGAGGCCCAAGAGTTTAAACCTAAGTGTCTGCTGACAACTCCTAAATTTCTATCCCCAGCCTAGACCTACCCCTGAAGCCCAGACTTCACTATCCAGCTGCCTCCTCCAAGCTGTCCTCCTGAATCTCTTCGTCTCCATTTTGAACACTCCCTGAGCATTGCAAGGTCATGTCCAAAACAAGCACTACCATGACCAAGTGCCTACGCATTTAATGCACAGCCTTCCTCGTCTCAATGAAAGGCAGCTCCATCCTGCCGCTGCTTCTTAGTCTTGGAATTAAAGAATCAAGACCTTCGATGAGGTAGTCAACAAAAACGGAAGCGATTCAGTCCAGTAGGTTTCCACTCCGCCTCGGCCACCTACTGGCTGGGTGGCCTTCCTTGGGCAAGTTACGTAACCTCTCTGAGCTTCCTTTTCTCACCTGTAAAATGGGGATCATAAGAGGATCCGACACATTCTCCCATTATTCACACTTGTGAAATAAATAAGCCAAGTAAAGTACTTAGCACAAAGAAGCTACATTTTGAGAAGAAGGAAATTTGGCTGCCATCAGTATATTCGTTCTCCTCCCCTTCTGTTCCTCCACAGTTTAGTCTTAGGGTTCTTCCTGCCCATAGTCCTCAACCAAAAGTCACAGAGGTGGCGTAACTGAATCTAACTTGAAAGCTATGGTACATAACCAAAGACATAAGTCCTAATCTGGGTTTTAAAAAGTGCAGGAGTTGCAAAATTATTTTAGGAAAAAAATAGACTTTAAGCGCCTATACCCATAAGGCCTGGTTTCTTAGTCTTGCGTTTAAGGGTCCCTACACCCTTCCCCCTATTTTTCCTAGTGTATGTTCTGCTATTCCCTTAAATTTCTCCAATCAGTACGGCCAGCATACAGCCTCGGCCAGTGCCTGCTGCTCTCCAGTGTTTTCTTCACCTGCATTTCTTTCTCTCTCTGTTTATCAAACCTTTACTTCACCTGCAAGTGCCAAGTTCATGAAGCTGACCAAATGTCCCCACCCCTGGGTCGTCTCTGATGACATGAACCCCTCTAGTATTTTTTTGTATGCTATACCTTAAGTCAAATTCTGTGATAAAATCACACAGAAGGAATCATCTCATTGGAAACATCAAAATGTACAAGGGGATTTCTGCATCTTTAGCGTTTGGGGGATGAAGAAAAAATCACAGCTTCAGTATAACCAACTCATTCCAAGTTTCACAGCTGAGAAAGAATCATCCAGCCCCATTCTTACCGTGCCGACATTGTGTTTTTACCAACTGTTTGAGTGGCATGCTATGGGGGGGTCAGCCCACAGAGCCCCCCCACCCCACCCCACCCACCACAGATGAGAGTAAGTGTACCAAGACATGATCTGCTTGGGGAGGAGAGGTGGCCAAGCTCTCAGAAGAGAAGGGCCATGAGTCTGTTCCCCAGTGGGCTTTTATTGGGTTCAATTTGCACAGGAATACAGGTAAAGCTCATCAATCATTGTTAGGCAGTAAGGATCAAACAATAGATAACATTCAAAGAACCATGAGGGCTTATTCTGAGTCAGGGTCAGTTGGCTAAAGGGCTATAAAACTTTGGGAAACCAACTCATTTCATTCTTGGACCCTTATCAGAAAATTAAGGGCATTCTTAGCAAAGCAGTTTTCACAGGATTTTATGCATTCTTTCTTAGGTCTGATCACCCTGGGGAACCGCCTGTTCCTGCCCAGGGCTGCACCGCCCTCCGACATTGTTTCAGGCTTAAGTCAGGCAGAGGAAGTAAGGCAGCCAAGAGATTAAGAGACTTCTCACAGACAGAATGAGGACTCAGGCTGTGTCAAAACCAAGGGGTGAGGGTCCATCACCCCCTTTTTCTGTAGCCCCCCCCAAGTCCTTCCCTGAGGGCCCCTTTGCAACTGTGCCTGGCTTAGGTCAACCCTCCCTCGAGGAATCTTACCCGTCATTGGCTAACCAGTCATCCCGCCCGGGGCCAAGCAGGGTGAAGTGAAAGGGGGCAGAGGCAGTGCCCCTGCCAGGAAGATAAGCTTTGTCTCCTTAGTGGCTTACGGTCCCCAGGTCTCTTTACTCAGCCTCAGCCACGGGGCTTACAGCCTCTGAAACCAGGCAGGGCGGTTCCCAACAACATGCAGTAAGGTTGCAGGTATGCACAACGGAATACTGAAATGTGTGGATGTGCAATTCAAAACTGTTAGTAAGTAGAAAATCAGAAATAGCAAGTTAATCTCAAATCAGGATTATCTAGTTCCAACATTAGAGGACCAAGTGGATTACGATCTGTGTTTTTTATTTTGTTTTATTTATTTTAGGGCCACAAGGGTATGCTGTTTGAACTGGTAAAGAGAACTATGCACCCAAAAGACTTTGTCAGTATGGAGGGGAAATGCATCTTAAAAGTCATACAAGTTACAGAGTAAGCAAAGCTGTCAGCTCTAAGAGTATAATTTTTATGCATCATGCGAATTTAGCACTAGGAAATGTTTGCTAGGAAATATTTACAACAAGGTAGATATATTCATTGCCATCTAAGAGGTGAGGAAACGGGGGCTCAGAGAAGTTAAGCTACTTGTCCAAAGCCACACAGTTAAATCAGTGGCGGAACGGAAATCAAAATCCCTCAGTCAGCAAATCCTGTTACACTCGGTCATTTCAAAGCCTCGTGTTTCCAGCCACAAAAAGAAGATGCCACCTGCCCAAGGGGCTGCTGTATGGGGGGAGCGTGGTACAGATGGTCAGTAGTGACACTGAATAAAAGAGCATAGTTCCTAAATTGTCAGAAACTTAGAAAGAAAGAATTATGAAATAGATTAATGGTCTTCCAGCATGATGGTGTTTGAGTAGTGTATCATTTGGGGTGCTTTTGGCTACAACTAAAATAAAAAAGCACCCAGTCAATAGTATTTAGTTCATGATGAGAATGTGCTGTTTCTTGTACATAATAAGAATTCCGGAGTAGGGCGACCGAGCTCGGTTCGGTGCCTTGGCAGCCCCACATGCCCAGCTTTTCTTCCCCAGTGCCCCCCATGGACTGGTTGGTTCACGGGGCTGGTCCTGGTGATTTTCAGATGGCTGCCACAGTCGGAAGCACCGTACATTGTCACAATGTCCTATCAAATGAAAGTGGTTTCCTAAGATTTACCCAGGGGTGGCACTGAGTCACAAGACTACGTTTGTTTAGGTAGAAGGGAGGCTTGGAAAATTTCTTCAGGAGAAAGCAGGCTTTACCAGTAAAGATGAATGGCCGCAGATAGGAATTTTTTCTATGCAATTTTATGTCAGGAAATCATTAAGTGGATGAAACTAGCAAAAGCTGCTACAGTATCATTTATTTAGATACACTTTATTGCACTAAGTTTTTAACTTCACTATGACCCACAGTAAGAAATAGATTTTATATCTGGACCATATATAATGTGCATACACAAAACAAAGAATTCACAAAATAAGGGTATCTTTATAGCATGTACCACTGACTGGCATTTTCTATTCTGTCTTGTTCCATGTTAGTTTTGACCCACTGAATTATTTTCCAGCCCACAGAGTCACAATCTGAAGTCTGAAAAACTCCATTCCACCATAATCACTTTTCACATGATCTTGGGGGATCTGACTGTTTCTTATACACCTGGGCACGCCCCTCCCCCTGCCTCACACACATCACCATGCGGTGACGTTTCTTAGCTGAACCTGACAAAAGTAAAATGATACATATCACAGTACATATCACAGTACGACTTTTCAAAGGATGCTAGACTGTATTATTGCCATCTCACTATCAGCTCTGCCTCTCACAACTTAAGTAGAAAATGACCTCAAAATGTATGTCTGATTCAGAAGCTTTCACTTAGATAAACTATGTGATGTCATATATCTGTACCTTTTTTTTTTTTTTGGTGTTTTTAATTCAGACTTTAACCTGCTACGGTGTTAGTCAAGGTTGAGATAGCAAGTGTGCTTCGCAATGCATTTGTAAAATAAATTTCAAGTTCACTGTCCCTTCACTGTCTGGTTCACGCCTTCCAAGAAATGTACTGAGCAGTTACTCTCTCACAAGAGGGGAAGGAACTTGCATAAAATCACATGACCTACAAAGCCCACGAGCTCAGCCACTGTACCTACAAGTTCCCCAAGAGCACACACTTTTAGCCTTTGAGACATTTCAGAGGCTGGCGCGTCGCCCACTGATGTTCTGTGAAGCATCAGCCCACTGAGATCAACCTAGAAATAGGGCTCCGCCATCCAAGAGCTTCGGAAACTGCAGCTTGCTTTGTACTCTCTCCTGAAGCTTCAGGACGGCCATCGGTCCACTAAAGGCCCTGGGGAGTCCTGCAGCAAGCGTGCCTGCTTCACTTCGTGCAGCTGAGTGCTCCTCGGACTTCGCCGTCCCTGTAACTGTTGGGCGTCCACCAGCTCGGCCTGTCCCTCAAGGGACCGCTCTTCTCAGATGTGGGGAGTTAGGACCAGAGCTGGAAAATGGCCTCTTGGAGGAGGCAGCAAACCACAGGCAGGGTTCAGTTGACCCATACGCTGTGTTAAATAATGTTTCAATTAACAGAGAATATTCTTAAATGGACAAGATTGACAGTATTTTAAAATGAGCGATCTCAGTTCAATTCCGTAATTCAGACATTTCTGGAAAATGGGACGTTTTGACCTGTATTGCTAGACAGGACGTGAGGTAGCACGTGCTCTCCAGGTCACCTGTGTCCCCACCCCACCCCACCCCCGCATGGGCCCCCGGGGGGCAGCCGTGTGAGGTGTCCCTCCCTGGCACACTTGCATTGTTATTTTCTTGTGGTAGAGTTGAGGGCAAATTAAAATATTTACTTCACAATTTGGAGCTACTTAAGGTTCGTAAACTGTAAATGCAGCTTGAGAGTCCACCTGCTGGCAGGTATTAAACACTAAATAAGAGACGTGAGTACTTTTAGCTATTCATTCAACAAACATATGAGCACTTTCTTTGTGCCGGGAATGGTATTAGGTTCTGGGGTGATAGAACAACCTAGCTCATGGGAATTTTCATTCTATAAACAAGAAACAAGAAAATTAGTAAGCAAACAAATATTCCCAGGGTAGAAAAAGGGCTATGAATGAAATAAACAGAGTTTTGAGATGGAAAGTGGAGAGGAGACTGATAATTAAAATTAGGTAGGGGGTAGGGTCAAAGAGGACTTTGGTTTAATCTGAAAGTTCAGGGAAAAGGATGTGATTTCCCCTCTTTTTCTGCGCAATGCCAAACCGTTCTTAGAAAGTCTGCCACCTAATTCTGCCAACATTCAAAACAGTTTTCTCATGACTGCGAAGTGTTTGTTAAACAGATGGCGAACACTTTCTAGGCTATGGGTTATTAGTTTTTGTGTTTTGAAGTCTTGCGTTTTTAATGTTGGCTATTTTTCCTCTAATAAATGTGGAACGCCATTATCAGGACGTGTTAGAACAAATTGCAGGGCAGGCAAGACTTCCACAAATTCCTGCTGCCCAATGTCAGTGCCCTGGGGGTCACGCCCCACCCACTCGGTGCCCACAGCACGTGCATGTTTACATTCCATGTCGTTGGAGTGTGACGACTCACATGTCCTTTGGTATGTCCCCAAAGTAATGATGGCTGCCAATAGGAAGGAAAGAAGGAAGGGAGGGAGGGAGGGAGGGAAGGAGGAAGGAAGGAAGGAAGGAAGGAAGGAAGGAAGGAAGGAAGGAAGGAAGGAAGGAAGGAAGGAAGGAAGGAATCTTATTGCTTAATTTTCTGTCCATGTTTCACTTCCCATTGGAAATCAAGTTGACAAATTCACCTACTACCAAAGGGAGGAGTTGCTAGAAGAGGACTTGGGAAACCCTTGTTTACAGGTCACAGATATGAATTGCTTTCTGTGATTGATTTTTTTCCCCACCCGCTACGACTGTGATGAGCAACTGATTCATTTAATCCTGTAAGGATAACATCTCTGCACCAGTCAGTACCGCCAATTCATGGGGCCCTACCATAAAGGCGCTGTGTTAGACTCCTGCTAAGACACGGTTTTCAGGATCCTGAGGTTGTGTCTACAGAGTATTATACCAGGTGTTGATCTTATGATGTGCAATAAAAAGCATCCTACTGGATAATTGAACCAGCCTAGCTCGATCCAATTAACATAAGGAGATAAAATGAATAGTGTTGCCTCTCTTCTCCCCAGATGAGAAGGGACGATGGGTAAGGAGCATTTTTAGATCTGTGAAAATGCAACTTTAATCTCCCTCTTTGGAAAACATTCCAGAAGAGAACAAAAATCTGTGTTTCATGTCTCAATATCTTTATGTTATTTGTATCGGCCTCTGAAATCTCGGATAATGCTTAATCACCTACTGGATCGCTTGGAAACATGTTTCAACCATCACACTTGGGCAGTGCTCCATTTTAGAGACCTAAAACACCCGTGCTTTTTCAACAAGCGAATTGACATCTAGGGACTTATTTTTAAAATGAGCAAAATTTCATGCGCAAGACTTTTTTTTTATTTTTCAATTCTAGCATTGCCAGGGAAAAGCTGGAAAGATATACAAGTTCTGATAGGACAGCTTTTATACTGTTGTGGTATGCCCTTCCCCTGGACATCAGAAACCAGGATGACATGAAAATGGAATCATGGACGTGTGAGGACAGCCATAATATAATGCCCATCAAGAAGAGCAGGTTTCAAAATAGAATCTACAGAATGGTCCCTTCGGGGTGAAAAGGATGCCTGCCCATCCTTTTCACACATGTTCCCCCTTCCGCCCAAAGGGGCATAGAATGAAAAACTGCAAATTGTTGTAGCAGTTTTCTTCCGTAGTGGGGTAAAGGGTGAACTTTATGTTTTTCCTCTTTGCCTATCTCTATTCTCTATTTTTTATAAAAGGAGAAAGTACAGCAAACTGCCTAGCTACGTTTAAAAAAAAACAAAAACAAAACAAAACAACAACAACAAAAAAAACCCTACAATTTAGGTAATTCCCCGATTTCTCCACTAAGCTGCGCTATAAGGCTTGAGGCATCCTGAGTTCGTTAGAAACTGCAAGAGGCAGCTGCAAACAGCTTCAACGGGAGGTTATTTGGTGCTCACAGTGATTCCCAAACTGCGTGATCCAGAGCCTGCGTGGCAGGTCCTTGTTCAGAAAGAACACTGCCATTTAAGGACACGCTCACAGCTCAGGTGCAGCCATCCTCGGCAGGAGATGGGAAGGAGGGGTTGCTCAGTGGGCGGGCAGTGTCTGGAGCCTTCTCGTACCTGGTTTTTTCTTATGCTTGTACTTCTTGTGTTCATTCCCCATGTTTACTGGGGGTTAAAAAATGGGAATACATTTTTATCAGCTAATGTGAATGGGGCAGGAATAGCGAGCAGAATAAAAATAGAAATTGAGTTACAGTGATAGACCCTCCTTGGGTGAATTTCCGCTTTGTAGTGAAGCCAAGTAAAATAATAATAATAATTAGTACCCATCTGCTTAGGACATTTTGAAGTTCCACAAAAGGTTCTGAGGAGACTTCGGCTTTGAAGTGAGTTCCTGCTTCTTTATTAATTTGCTTTCCTTTTGAGGCAAATTGGAGGAGGTACATTTCAGCTTCGAGAACGGACCAAACGCCAGTCTTCTTCCTCCAGCTGACAGCGGTTGTACGCAGGTGACGAGAACTAAAGACTTAATGATCGCCTGGGGACCCTTGTTGCCTAGCCAATGGTGCTAGCCAATGGTGCGCCTCGAGCCCGTCCAGGCAAGCAAGAGAGGAATCGCAACTTTTTCTTGTGTTTCAGACAGCATGTGGCTCAAATTTCTAACAGATGGAAGGGAGTAGACTGACGGGTTATTGTACCATTCAGCGTTTCCCAGACAAATTTGCCCGTGTTAAACAGTACCTTCGGCCCTGGGTCCTGGCACAAAGATTCAAAATGAAACCAGCGATGTGCAGTCAGTCAATGGGGAACTCGAGGGGTAGACGTTTATCGCAAATTGTTCCAGACAAGGTGCTTTTAGCCTTGATCAACCGCCTTAACGGATGCTTTCACTCTGACCAGGCGGACTTTGCCTAAAGGAAGCTGAAATCCAGTTGACAATTTCCAGTTGAAAGAAGGTGCCAGAAGTTCCATATGGGTCTTATTATAGACCATCAAATTATGATAAGGCGGCATTATTTTTCAACATGACAAATTGTGATCACTTAACTAGTGTTCCTGTCCGTTGGCCCTTTGAAGCCAACAGAAAGGGGAAAAAAATATAGGCTTCGTCCACACAGATGAAAAACAGGAACACCTGTTTTCTTAAAAGAAGTTTCCAGACATTTCCTGGAGAACGTTTGTGCGTCTGTCTAAAGTTTCTGTTTGCTGAGAATGATCTGGAGGCCTGGTGAGAATAGCAAAACAGTATCTGCAGTGAAGGACAAAGATTCCACACACAACCCAATGTTGAAGGTATGGGCCTCAAAATGGCGACCTTGGGCTTGAACTTCCCGATCATGTTTAGTCTGGCCCTTGGGATATTTTTTTAAAATTTGGAATTAGTCACCCACATTTTGTTTTCATTGTAGTTTTAATGAAAATTTAAAAATTACAAAATGGTATACTTGCCTACCCATGTCACCCCAATAGATAATTATTATTTGTATTTTTAAATGTACCCTCCTAGGGTTTCTTCGGGCATACACAAGTAAATGCAAGCATAAGTTCTTATTTCTTTGTCTGTACACAAAGGTAATGTCATATACGCTGTTCTATCCTGTACTTTTTTTTTTCGGTTACTGCTCTTTCCATTTCTATCCAGAGAGAGCTCTGCTTTCTGTAGCTGTACAGCCTCCTCGCTTGGCAACGCTCACGTAGTTTTCCTTTGAATGGATGAACCGCCACTTACTTCACCAGGACCTTATTGATGACATTCGGCTGTCTCCCAAACCTTTGCTGTGCTCTCACTGAGGATGAATAACCTCGTGTATTTGTTATTTCACACGTGTGTGAATTGAGGTTTAGCACTAACTCTTAGAAGTGAAACAGCTGGGTCAAAAGAATATACTCTTTTCGTCGGTTTTGGTCGGTGATGCTGAAACGTCAGCCCTTCCTCGGGCCTGAACTAACTTACCCCCCAGTGAGCATTGTCTGAATGGCTGCCGGTGTCTCACCCCAGCCTCCCGGCTGAATGTTTCCAAATATCTGGACGTTTTCACTTTCAGTCTTTCTTTCTGTAACTTCTGGATTTTGAGTCAACTTACAAGAGCCTTCTCAGTCCAAAATTATAAAACATTTTTCCATGTTTTCTTCTAGTATTTTTATTCCTTTGGCTTTTATCCTGGTATAGGGTTGAGTGATGACAAGAAGTTAGTTTTTTTCCAGAGGGCCACCCTGTTGTCCTTATGTCATTTATTAAAAAGTTCTTCTTCTCTTGGATAGATTTGAGGTGTCATCTTTCTCATGCACTCAATTCCCATATGTCTTCCCATTTGGGTAAAAGGCATTATATATAGATGGTGAAAAGTAGGGAAAGTATATCGCAGGGGAAAGGAATAGAGACAAGGGAAATTAAAATAGAAAACCCCTTAGTGAGAAGATGATATTTGAGTAAACAGCTGAAGGAAGGGAGATGATTTGAGGCCACTCAGTAGGTGCTTTAACAAAGCTTTTTGCCTCTGAAATCATTTGGGATCGGGACCAAATCCCAGCTCCACTCTGCAACCATAGGCAAGTGATTTATTCATCTCATGCATCAATTTATTCATGAGTAAAAATGAAATGACAAATAGTACATACTCCGTGGGATCATTCTAAGAATTAAATGAGATCTTTTTAACTAGCGTAGCGTTAAGCCTGACATATTAAGGGTGATCATTTTTCTTATTACTGTGGACATTTTCTTCTCATTATACATTCTCGAATGAATTCGTGGCTGCAAAATATTCCATCACGTGGTCATACGTAAATCTCACGTGTTAATATCAAAACCACGTGCTGCTTTATTTACCTATTCCAGACTCTTTAAGGGGTCTTCATCCTTACTCTTCCAGCACTACTCTGTAATGCCTTTTTAAAAACGTTTTAATCCTGACATTGTGGTATAGTCACATAGTTGGTGTTTGGCTGAAGCAGAGCTGTTATTGTCTGAAACTTTGTGTTGCCGGGCTGACCCTTTGGTAGAGAGAGCAGGCTTTTTGAGAAGATTTTTTTTTTATGGTCCATGCCTGTTGGTATTTTCAGCTTGCCAGCCTCTTCAACTCCAAGTCTAGAACTGTGGCAGACTCTTCTGCATGGCATGGGCCCAGCTCCTACTCAGAGATGCACAGGACCCACGCCCACAGATAGGTTCTCTCGTGGGTAATCAGATTTGCAATATACCTAGGCTGTTTTGGGGTTTGCTCTTTGCTAAAAACTCCCTCACCCTGCAAATGCTTACTGTAACTTCCTAAAATCCATGCTGAGCCTTGCAGGGGCCAGTGTGACTGGCTCAACAACTTTTGCCTTTTCATTTGCTAATGTCCTTCCTCTGTGATGTAATGAGGGGCATTGGCTCCTTTGCTGTAACCGGGATACTGAGGAAGAACCATCTTGTAATGTGAAGAGAGATTAGAATAAAGGCCTGTCATGGCGGAGGCCGCGGCTTTGGCTCCTCTTGAGAGAAAAGCCATGCTGTCGTCCTTATTCCTCCACCAGACTCGGTAGTCCGTGTGTATGTTTTAATTCATCCACAATGACACGGACACTGCTGGCCGGTGTCCGCATCATAGAATATACAAGGCAAAAAGGAAATCCGGGAATTTACCACCATGCCGTTCCTTGGGTCCCAGCTGGCCTGTCTGCTCCTCTCCAACTTCCAGAAACCTTTGCATCTGTTTTCTGCCTGATGTTGGGCATTTTCCACTGCAGTTAGTGGAAGAGTGAAGAAAAGTGTGTGTTCTCTGTCTTCCTGAAAGTGGAAGTATTATGTTCTTTTTTTTAAAAGGCAGTCTGAAAAGAAAAACAGTCTTTCAAGGAAAGGATCAAGTTCAAGCTCAGTATCAAATCGAAAAAAATAAAACTCTAACTAAGAAACAGCCCCAGGGAGACAAATCACCTCTTTGCACCCAGCCAGTGTGGTCACCCCGCATTGGCCGTCCAAGCCCTGAGACATTGCTGCCCTGGGGAGCAATCCCAGAATCTGAGGATGCCTGAGACCACTTGAACCGCATCCTCAGATGCTGGGGAGGTGCCCCAGGGCAAACGGGGCAGCTGGAGGCCTCATCTACCCCTGGGGTGCTGTGGAGCTGCATCCCCTCCAGTCAGAGTTCCTCTCCCCATTGAAGAAGCACTAAGGGTCCCCTCTCCCTTGCTCAAAGGAGACCCATCTGAGCGGGTTTTCCCTGGTGGCCACCTGGTCCATGCAGCCCCTACCTGGTCCATGTGGACCCAGCCTCATCCTTGCACATCACCTGACATCATACTGATTCGTTTCCTTTTCAGTTGACTTTACTGTTTTCCATATTATTTCCAAGAAGTTCAATAAATGTTCCCTTGTGCTTAGCCCGGGGATCAGGGAAGAATCTCGGCCCCTTGCCCGCCTTAGAAAGCGCCCAGTCTGGGAGCAGGGCGGCCTGGGCGCAGATCCTTCCACTCCCTGTGGCCTATGGGCTGAGAGACCAGAGGGGTCAGAGCAGCTGACCCAGCCTAGGGGTTGGGGACCTTCCAGAACTGATGCCTCCCCCCACATCCCCACACACAGCTTCTTAAAGAAGCCTATTCCCTTGTCTTCCTTAGATTCTCCCTTGCAATCTTCACTGCCCGAGTTGTATGGTACATTTATTGGTTTATTTGTATTTTCGGGGGAATCAGAGAGTCAGCTCTCTCTCACTTTCCCCACCTCCAGCAAGCAGCCTACTGTCAAGTCCATGGTCCCCAGGCACTCGACTGCCTGTCCTGGATGTGTTTCATGTGCCACCTGCCACCCCTACCAATGTACCAAACAGCTTTTCAGATCCAAAGTCATACCTAGAAGACCTTCCTAGTGAAATCTTGCTCTTTTTCTTTTTTGCATGAAAATATTTATAGGGTTATAAAATTTGCATCCTTCTTGACATAGAAATGTCACTTCTGGAAATTTACCCAAAAGAAACACAGAAACGCATGATTGATTAAAAACACTGTTTACAGCATCCTGGCCATAAAACCGTAAGCACCGTAAGTGCCAATCAGTGAGGACACCGGGCAACAATGTCACAGCCGGACAGTGGGGCACCCTGAGAGCCATGAAGAACTTGTGTTGCAATGGGAAGGTGTCTGTGCTATTTTACTACGCAGGAAAAATGAGTTGACACGGATAGCACCATCCCGTTCATACAAAATTTATTTGCATCCACTCAGCTATTAAGTATTCAAGTGGTGCGTATTTGTTGAATGCCTGCTGTCGGCCTCCCTGTCCCCGATATTAAAGGAACAGCAGCGCACAAAGTCAATGTAACCCCTGCCTTTGTCGGGCTTCCAGTCTCATGGGGGTAGGAAGAAAGGGGCAGACAACCAAGCGGCTAAAGAAAAATGTTGTCGTAGCGAAGATGGAAAAGGGCCAGGGCCAGTCTTCGGGATGACAGTAAGGGGAGGAGAGGTGAGACCTAAGACTTGAAAGACGTATAGAAATTACCCATGGGCAGACAGAGGGGAAGAGTGTTCCAGACTGCAAGCCTTGAGGTTGGAAGTAGTTTGCGGCATGTTTGGGAAACTCAAAGGAAGGTGGCCAGAGAGCAGGGAGTGGTGGTGGGGGGGGTTGTCACACAGCCTGGAGATGTAGACAAGGGCCAGGCCATGTGGGACAGGGAGACCCTGGCTCCAGGGGCCCTCAGAGGCCTTTGGAGGGTGGGCTCTGCTGAGTTAATAATGAATTAGAGGGGCCAAGAGCCCAAGTAGACGGGGGGTGGGGGTGGAAGGGGGACATTGCGGTCATGGGGTGGAGAGATGGCCATGACCCAGGGCCCTGGGAGTGGAGACGGGACAGAACAGATTCAGAATGCACCCTGTGTCACCCAGGGGAGGAGAAACTCAGTCCCTCTATCACCTTCCAGGTGCCAATAAACATCCAGACCCTGACAACATTATTATTACTTTAAGACATAAGTACTTGCCCCGGCTGGGTTGCTCAGTTGGCGGGCGCATCGTCCCCTACTCCGAAAGGTCACAGGTTCCATTCCAGGGCAGTGCGCATCCCTGGGTTTCAGGTTGGGACACACATGGGAGGACAACCGATGGGTAGCGCACTCTCTCTCCCCCCCCCCTTCCTCTCTCTCTAAAATCAGCAAACGCATCCCCAGGTGAGGATTAAAAACAATAATGATAACTTTAAAATAAAATATGAGCACTTTTTTCGGTTGATATGATTCACCATTATATAGATTGTGAAAACTCAAATAGATACGTCTCTAGGGATCATCAGACGGACATGGTGTGGCACACATAAACTACTGATTAAATTCTATGGCACACCAAAAATATCTATTATATTTTTTTGCTGATATGACAAAACAGATAGGTATAATTTTGATAACATTCACAGTAAATGGCTATTGCTGTGTTTGTTGTTGTCTTTTTTTTGTGGCAATCTAAGGGAAAAGAGGTCAGTGCCCCTGACTCAATTGTCAGGTAGTGCAGGTTTTAAAAATTCTTGCAGCACATCTGTTGAAAATTGCTGGACCAGGAGACATCATGCACAACCTCTTTGCAGAATTGGGAGAAAAGGGTTTTTGTTTGGAATTTGACATGCACGGCTGTTTGTCACCCTTGGGCTCCCAACGAACAATGTCCCTCCAACTAACTGCGAATGCTGAATATGTTAGAAAGAGGGGGAGGGGAGGAAGAGTGACTCTCATAAGCTCCTGATTGTTCTACACGCCGTGGGCAGATGAAGTATGACTGGAATTAGGGGGCCAGGGAGAAAGGGGCTGTGAAGCAAAAATATTACTTTGAGAGTCTACATTCAACAAGTTGCAACTGTGAAAACTCTGTTTTGCTCCTAGGACATAGTTGAAGGCAAAGAAGAGGGACGGGAAGTCACACCTGTGAGTTGCTCTTTCCCCGGGGACCCCGAAGACCTGGATATTGCCAAGGGGGACCCCCAGACAACAGACATAGCTGAGAATAATAACTCCATCATGAGCTTCTTCAAAACACTGGTAAGTTGTTTTTCTTCCTTTTTCCCTCAATTCTATTGCTCAAAAGTTTTGCTATTCTAAGGAGGATGTGTACTTCCTGGCCAGATAGCTCAGTTGGTTGGAGGGTCATCCCTGCGCTCCAAGGTTTCGGGGCCAAGGTTGTGGGTTCGATCCCAAGTGAGGGCCCATACCAGAAACAACCAATGAATGCATAAATAAGTGGAACAACAAATCCATCTCTCTCTCTCTCAAGTCAATAAAAGAAAATTTTTTTAAGAAAAGAAGAATGCACACTTGTGTGTCATTGCTCTGAGTGACACAGCTGGGGCATTGGAGAGCAGTGACAAGATGTATTTTGCAAGGAAACTGTGTCATACCAGGCTTCCCATGAGGGAGACTTGGAAATGGGAGCCACAGGCGCCCAAACTCTGGAATGGGAGCTGGGTCACATGGAACAGGGTTGTCCTTGGATGGTCATTGCGCCTCGAGTTATTAACCTATCAAAGCAGTTTAGACACGCACGTGGCAAATAAAACTGTAGAAGCCACTTTCTGTCTTGTTCCGACTCAGTCCACCATTTAAATTGGATGGAGGCAGGGACCCATGTCTCGCATTGCTTGCTCATCTCTGACCTCTTGGGGCAGAGCCTGTGCCCTGACCCAGGCCGGACACCTGGAAAAGAGCTGATGAATGAAATCGTCATTAAGCAGACAGCTCCAAGCATGTCTGGGCTATTCCCAAAGGCCAACCTCAGAAGATAAACCCAAGTAAAACGAAAGGATCGCCACAAACACCAAAGGGTTGTGCCTGTGTTTGGGTTTGTGGCGGAATCAATGAAAAGTCTATGGCCTTCCAGGAGACAATTTTGGAATGTGGTCAAATTCTTGGTGATTGTATGAAATCCGATGCATTTCATTATAAAACATTAATGTTTGTTAACTTTTGTATGCCTAGGTATACCCGAAGTCTGCGGATTTCTGCTATACTAGAAGGACTTTTGATTACATTCTTTACCTGTACAGTGAACTGGGTTAACCTAAAAACTGTATCTGTGAAATAAAATCTCCCTAAAGAGCTATGAGTTTTAACATTTGATTTTCTCAAACTTTTAAGGTTTCACCTAACAAAGCTGAAACAAAGAAAGGTCTGGAAGACACGGTAGGTAGACTGAAGTTTGTTTATGTTTCGGTTTGTGTATAGAATTACATTTGAATTGGTGTCTGCTTCATTGTTTCTGGAATTGTGTGTGTGTGTGTGTGTACATACACACATATATACAGATTTAGCAATTCAACAGTACTGTTAGGTTGTGTTTGAAATGTTTCATTTATGTCCATGGTATTTTAATAAAAAATTTAGTGGGAAGCTTGCAACGTATGCCAATTCTAAAAAAATAGTGCCACTGCAACCAATTTCGTATACAGAATAAAAGCAGAATACTAACAATTGTATAGCATCTTAGTCCTGTAGTTGTACAGAGGGCAGTCCAGGAAATAGAGTAAAAAATTAACTTGCGGAAATGAGAAAGAGATGGGACTCAATTTAAGGTAAAAGTAAATGCTGCTATATTTCTGTTTGTTTGTTTTAAAATACGTTCTTTGTTTTTCATGTCATTTGAAAAAAAAAAAAACTCTCCACTGCAAAGGCAATTATGTGACAAAAAGACATAGTCGCCAGTGGACACGCCAAATGAAAGCCCGGGTGGGGGCGCTAGAGAGCCCCAGATAGGCTGGGTCTGTCCATGTCCTGCCGGAAGTTCAGCCAGTTGCCCTCAAGGTGAACTTTGTTTGGGATGACTACTTTCTAGAGGTGTTTTCCGATTACCCTTGACAAAATGTGTTGCATCTAGTGGATCATGTGGTTTAAAGTTTAGCTTGGTGACAGCTGGGTGTCTGGTGTCCTGCTTATGATATCTAAGAGTGCTTTGAAAGATGCTGGGACCCAAGAAGGGGCTTGGCCAGCCCGGTACGTCTGCTGCCCACGTTTGAAGGGGCTAAGCTGCGAAAAGGATCCTAGACTTGGTCTCGGGAGACCTGCCTTTGAGCTCAGGTCCTGCCACTCAATAGCTGGGTAATCCTAACCTGCCTGAACCCAAACCTCCACCTCCATAAAAGGCGACAGTAAAAAATTCTATCTCCCCAATCCAGGCCTGAATGCAAGTTGGACAATGCCTGGTGAACAATAAAGCTCTATTCAAATGTAGATGATCCCTCTTTCCATAACCCCTGCAAGACAGGCTGCATCATAATTTATTTGTCTGGCGTTGACTGGTTCCTCTAGAATTTTTTTCTCTTTTATTGAAAAAAGAAACATCTGCGCTGTTTCTGATACATGTGTTTTCCTGTAAAATTGTTCAGTTGCTATAAGGCAGCCAGGGTCAAGCTCAATGAATGTCTGGGTCCAATGTTTCTCTTTTGGGTCTGTGTTTTGCATTGTTTGAGGTCACAGAGCACACAAGGCTATAAATAGCAGGGTAGGTGGGTACGTTTTGTGGCTTCCCAAGGGGCCTGACACTCTCACTTTCTTCAGGGGCTCACACACCAAGACTCTTCCTCCACCCAGGATGTGGTCCCAACTGAAAGGATCCAGCTGATAAAATCTCATTGTCCGGGGCAGAGGGCTGCGGGGCCCCTGCTGGCGGAGCGGGGGTCTCCAAAGCAGGTTCTGTGAACGCAGGCTGTCCATGCCCCCCACAGATGACTGCTTTCTACAGCCCTGGCTGTCCTGTCTTGTCTTTTTAGCATCTTTTCTACTGAATTCTTGGAATCATACTTTTGAAATATCTCCACCATTTGTCCATCTTTCCATTTGGGCCCATTTGTAGTGAAATTTTTAATGCACTAAACACCCGGGAGAAAATTCCCTGCCCGTTGTAACCTGAGTCAACAATTCTCAATGGTTGTAGCTGGGCTATTTCCGTCTAATCTCTCCCGACTTCGGCTCAGTAGCCGGGCTCCTGCTAGACACTTCTTTTGCCTGGGAGATCTGCCCATCTAGAAGTGAGCTGAGATTTTTGCAGGTGATGCTGCTTCCCTGAAGTTTCTAACACCGAATAAAAGGAGGTTCATTGGGGGATGAAAGTCACTTAGCGGCAGTATTTGTGCTGACTCTGCAATGCAAAAATAAACCATTTGTCTTCAAATATTTCTTCTTCCCCATGTGACAGTACCATTTAGATGTTGAAAACTACCGAGCAGGGACTATATTATCTTTTTGACTTTTTAGATTTTTCATCAGATAGTGTATGTCATGTAGACAGAGTTTCAACGTCCTGTATTGTCTGTAGCAAATAGAGTTGTGTTAATCTGGGTCATTCAACTAGGTCACCCTGTTGAAAATCCACGTGGACCTGAAATGAACTGTGCGCATGTTCTTGAGCAGCTCATCTGAGAGTTTCAAAAAGAGAAATGTTCACATGATGTCTCAGGGTTGGGGGGTGGAGGGCAATATACCAGCAGCTAATTGTCAAGGTGTTTTAAGGCACTTCAAAACAATGGGGGGCGGGGAATGGATTTTGTTTAAAAACAAAGTTCTGAGCTGTGACTGCTGTTGCCCGAAAGGCATGCAAAGCGGAAAGTGTCTGTGATGGACAAGCTGGGCGGAAGGCGTCCGAGATCCGAGCCAAAGGCACCAAGAAAGAGCACCCCAGGCTAGGACTCACCTTTAGAAAGTTCTTTAGGCACAAGGTCTGTATTTTGTTAAGCTAAGAGGGGCAAAAGAAGGACCCTGGTCTCCACTGCGCCAGTCCATATCCACCCAGCTCTGCTTCCCAAGCGAGAGCCTCAGGTGGTTGGGATCGTGAAAGGGGGATTTGAGAATCCGCGAATCAAATTTAAGTGAATGCTTTTAAATGTCTGCATAGTTATAAACATCTCAGACTGGTTTCTTCCCAGGTGGACCAGGGTTCTGAAATTATTCTTCTAAACAGTATTTCCCAAATGTCGAAAGTATGTATGCCACCTTCATCATTTTTGTCGTATATACTATTATTTACTTGATTTTTTTACATTGCCATTGACCCATTCTGACTGCAAGGTATCTTTAAAAGAGACTTTATATTGCATTATCCATAGAAAAGCAGAATCATCCCAAGAGGAAGGCAAGTATTAATATGGCTAATAAAAAGAAAAGACCTTCCATCCTAGTCACCTTGTTTGTGTTAAGCTCCAAGTCAAATGCCCTTTCTAGGTTTATTGGAAGGCAGGTAGCCATCAGTAGAGAAATGTTTAAGACGTACGAGCCCCCAGACCAAGAATTTCCCCCAAATGTTCCTGGGAGGATTAAACGAGAATTGAGAAAGGAAAAGTATTTTCACTATTTGAACATCATTTCATGTCCTATCTCCGTACAACATAAAATCACCTCCATACAATCGATGGTATGCTTTCTACACATTGGGAAATACTCTTCTAACCTCAAGATAACTAGTTTGTCTTTATGGGGTCTGTTCTAACCATTACCAGCTCTAACTAAGCTTATACGGGACCCACGTAAAAACCCAGGCAGAGCAGAACAATGAATGGGCAGAACAAGTTCTATCACCACATCCTTACGAATCATTTTGGGAGATTTTACTCATCTATTGTCTGTGAAGACACCAGCGTTTGTCTGAAACCATCAATTAAAAGGACCCGTGAACTGGGCCAGCAGGCTTAGAAATTTGTCTAAAATATCAATCATTCTCCATTAAGTTGAACAAACCTACTAAAAAAAATCCCCCAGCTGGATTCCCAGTCCCAGAATTGTGTATGCAAATGAACCTCCATAGAAAGTTCTCATGGGTGAATCTGTATTTGCATAAATGTGTTAGGAAGCCACCCTTCAATATCCCTACAAGCTTCTTTTCTGTAAAGAAAGAAAGGGGTAAGTGACAGATATTTCAATTAAAGATAGGAAGTTAAAAAGTAGCAGTATTGTGTGGGGAAGACAGTTTGGTAACAGCTGGTGGGACATCAGAGATCTCACACAGAGGAATGGAGCTGAGCTCCCTCTTGGAGACTCGGTGAGCAGGGGGCCTTGGAAGTGTAAAATGACATTCATTTCATACCCAGAGTCTCTCCCCCACCCCCTTCAGTGGACCACCCAAGTTCAAGAGCCCCAGGACTTCCCCAAACCATTGTCCTCGCATCCTGCCCCTGATTTGCATGTTCGGGGGGTAGGACAGGATCCTGAAACTACTGAGAAGGTGGAGTGGAGGTGTCCAGTTCCGGGATTCTGTCATACAGATACAAGAACTTCTGAGTTTTGCCTTGAGTTACACTTAATCTATTTTTTTAAATATAAAAGTCAAATAAGCGGGCAATTCCCAAATGCTCCTAATTCTCATTGATGCAACAGTTTGGCAGCTCTCACTGGCTCTCACTTCCATGTCTAGAAGGGTTTATTTATTTTCATTTTATTACCCTGTTGCCCAAAAAGATGGAAAAATAGGACCATTGAAGCTGACCAACCGTAGTCTATCAAGGAACCTTGTGCATGATTATAGGAGATATGATTCTCATTCTTCTTGATTTTATTGAAACCTAGGACAGGAAAGAAGAAATTCAAAAAAAATTCAAGAATGAAATATAATCTTCTAGTTTCGCTCTTAGAAAAATACAATGGTTACCAATTCTGGTTAATGCCTAGGTTCATTTCTCTATGTCTCAATTTTCCTTTCTATAAAAAAGAATTTTTTGGCTTAAAAAAGTGGAGAAGCCTGGAATTAATAAATGAAATAACTTTATTGTTATGAAGCATAATGGTGTCAGCTTTCCCGGGGCTGAATGTGAATCCTTTTTTCTCGGTGCCTTCATATGCAGTGTCTCGGAGTCAAACGTTCTCACACGTCCCCCAAACTCTGGGTGATGACACGAGCATAGGCTGGGCATTGTTTTAGAATGTTTTTGTCGTGCCTGGAAACGCCCCTCTGCCCACTTGGGTCTTCCCAGGGGGGGCTGGCCTCATTTCCATTTCTAAGAAAGGGTTTGGTTGATGAAGTCACTCATCAATCCTGCTGATGTCATTACAGTAGATGCTGGATTGCTTACTGACCCCACGCTGTTTTGATCTCCCATCTGTTGCTTGGTTACTGACACTTTAGGTGCTGTGGTACCCTGTCCAGCTCGTGGCTTCCTGGGCATTGTGCTCAGCCCATTCAGCCAAAGCCACGTGAGGGTTACAAAACAAAAAGCCCCCACATTCTGACATTCTGGAATGTCTCCCTCTTGCTATCAAAAAGCACAAAAAACATAGCATATGGCTTCAAATGGTCAAATTCATGTTATCTGCAAACCACCCTTTGGAGAGGCGATGTGCTGTATGGCAAGCATGCCAGCGAGGAGCCCAAGTCCAGACCTGAGGCTGGCTGCGCCCCTTAATTAATGTGGGGCAGATCATGGGCCTCAGGCTCCCCATCCACGAAAATGTGGGTGTTGGACCAGACGGTCTCTACATCTCTTCCCAACATTAGAAATACTACAAAACCTCCTGAATTCTCCACAGCCCAGTTTTACTGCTGGATTTTTTTTCTTGTTGTCAGAAAATGTAGTCAATAATCTGACATCCCTGGGATTGAAAGGGTTTGTGTCACAAGCTCCCAGAGCAAAAATCATAGAATGAAGACGCTTAAGACAAAGAAGTTGGGCAGATGAACTGAGTATTAAAATCTGTAATGCCATCATCCACTCGTGTCAGGGTAAATTGACACTATCATTATCCTAATGCTTCCTTTACCCCACACTCAGAAGAAGGCAGAGTGTGGGAAGTAATAGCCCTGTCACCGAGGAAGCCAAATGTCCTGGAGTTGGACCTCAGCGTGACCACTCAGCAGGGGAGAGGGAGAGAGAGGAGAGAGGAAGGGGGTAGAAAGAGAGGAAGAGAGAAGGGGAGGGAGAAAGGGAAGAGAGAGAGAAAATCGGGGTTGAATGAATAACATTTAAAGTTTTAAGTCAACTGCAATTTATTCAACTACATCTAATTTAGAGATAGAGGCTACATCTAAACGTGAAGAAATGGGGTTTGTGGGTCTCTCCCAGCTGCAGATCCTGTGCCCGAGCCCCCACCCAGCTGTCTCACACTTCCTTAGAGCCTCCATCGGTGACCTCCCAGGTGGAGGATGGGGGGGGGCGGGATTGGAGAACTTATACTTTAAATTGCATTTATTTTAACCCTTCTTTAATTGTGAAGTTGGGTTAGTACAACCACATATCTCTAGAATGTAAACAGATAGGCACGCAGTGGAGGAGGTGTGTGTTCACGCCGTTTTTACTGAAGGGAGCACACCCCAAGCCACCAAAGATCGGTGACCTCCATAGTAACTAACATCCTAACAGCCTCTTCTGATCGCCTCGATTCCTAATGACTTACTTACGCAAACACAATAAATAATGTCCTATAGCTATTGTCTCCAAAAAGGACACTATCTTGACTTTTTCCAAGATTTTAACATGGATCCATAGTCATAGCAGCATGTGTGGAAAATACGGAAAAGTTCAAAGAATAGAATTAACACGCATAACCCCCAACCTATGTTTATAAAAGACAGACCTTTGACTTTTGAAATCTGGAGATCATTGGATTTTTTTTTAACTCAATAGGGTGCTGAAAATTCACCCACCATATCAGCAGACCTCAAGTCAGACAAAGCCAACTTTGTGCCCCAAGAGACCCAAGGGGCAGCCAAGAATCCTGCATCCACAGAAACACCAAAGGAAGGTGCCAAGCAAAAGGGGGGACCCCCCTCTCTGTCTCTGAGCAAACTGTTCTGGAAAAAGGTAAGTCCTATTCTCAAGATGGGGAGAGAACTTGGGGTGACTTGAGCGATGATTTCTATTGAGTCAATCTGTGAATTCAACAATGTATGGAGTTTCTTTTTCTTCTCCAAAAATGACTCAACTAGCCATTGAGTTGAAGACTTACTGATTTACTCCTGGGAAGGATGAAATGGTACAAACATGTGTTTCATGGGAAAGGAAGGGAAATGAGCAACCAGAACTCTTCATTCTTGGAATTACTCTGCTTGATGACAAAGGGCTGTGGTATTGCATGATTTCATTTTCTTTCGAACATCATTTATTATTTATTCTGCCTGGTTCCCCCTGAGTGCTGGGCTCTCTGTTTCCCCAGCCAGATATAATCAGACAGTAGAAGCACCAGGTTTCATTGCTGTTTTGAAAAACCAGGGTGTCCACCAGCTTCCCACCGGGACAAGCACATGCCACACTCTGTGATAGGAAAATTCAAACCACAGTCTGATTTTTTTTTTTCCTCTCTAGAATTAAAGAGTGGTGCAAGGAAATGGTTTGGGTGGGGCTGAGTAATTCTAAGAGCTGTTGCTTGGCCACCCTTGCTGAGTAAACCCAGCTGCCACATCTTCCCAACTCCTGCCTGTTTTCAATGTGGCCAACAGATGAGCAAGACGTCGTGGGTGAGGTGGGTGGTGGAGTATAATTCATAGGGCTGGGAAAATCAAATTGGGCAATTTCATCAAAATCCGTGCCGCTTGGCCTGCAGGGCTGGGCAGGTGACAAAAACAGATGCCACAGTGGAGTTAGTTTTATTCTCTTGTCCAGCATTCTGCGGGATTTCTGACATCTTCCCCATGTGCTTCCCTGCTGTGTGGGATTCTTCCTTCTCAGTTCTGTCCAGAAACGAATTCCAACGCAGTGAGAACATTGGATGACGTCACTTGGCGTTCAGGTCAAATCCTCTTCCCTCACCAGCCACCAATGACTTATTTTTAAACATCTTTTATCAGCACTGCGGTGTAGGGGGCAATTTTCAAGTGAGAAACATATATATGTGTGGGGCAAGGGAGATGAATCAAGTGACCCATATTCAAACAGTTTTGTTTTTATTTCAGTCTATTTAAATTTAAAGTGTATTAGGCAAAATAGAACTGGCACAGTAAGCTTGGTCTAACATATATTTTATTCAGGGGGAGACTGTGTGTTGAAAAAGTAACCCAACCAAAAGGAAAGCATTACATAAATAATGGCACTGGTGTTAAGTAAGTAATGGCAAATTGGGGTCCTGCAAAAGCCGACAGCAAGACGGAATTGATGCGCAGAGATTTGCTGGAGGGACATGAGTGAGAAGGACAAAGGGGAGGGGCAGGAGGAGGTAGAGAGAGCCTGCCCACACCTGTCAGCCGTCACCTGTGATGGGAGGGAGGGAAGAAAGAGGGAGAGGGTCCCTCAGCCCAAGTGTGAGGTGAGCCAGAGGGAGTCCCAGGCAGACACAGCCTCTTCCTGGAGTCCCGCATTGGGCAGAAATGGCCGGGGCCTGGACTGGGAGCAGCCAGGGGGAGGACCGCCCTCAGCATCACCATGCTGTCCTGGGTTATGAAGGCACGACAGCCCTAGCTGTCCCTACAGGGGAATCTGAGTGCCATGCTCCTGTGGCCGCTGCAGATGGCACGTACTACATGGCAAAAAGCGCGCAGGAGGTTGGTGAGGGGCGGATGCTTGAAGAACCGTTATGTCAGGGTTAAAAGTTTGGTGTTAGATCTGACTTTGAGTCCCAGTCCACTGGGCTGCGCCTCAGTTTCCCCAAGGTGTAAATGCAAATACCAACAGCACCTACCTCCTGGAAATGGAGCAAGGGTTAAATGAAATAGCACCGCGCCTGCACAGACGTGGCTGGGGGACACGGAGAGTCGCTGTTTCCGGTGTCACACATGTGGTGTGTGCTCAGGGGGTTGAGGCGCTAACCAGGTCCACTGCTTTATCCCTCTGTCCTGCCCAGTTTGGCGAAGCGTCCAAGCTACTAAGCCTCAAGGGCTTTATCCCTCTTACCTTTGGGATCTATCAGGAGTACGTGGGTTTGTCTTTGAAATTTAAGTGTTTCCCCTTGCAAATAAAAGGCAGGGCTACTTGACACTTATCTCCCTCATAAGGGAATTCCGTTTATTGCAGTTTCACTCTTTTTTCAACATTACCTGGCTTTATTTATTTAAGCAGCTTATAAAAATAATGTTAAGAGAAACTAAAAACCACATCACAAAACGAAATCACTTCTTGCCTTCTTCTCCCCAGTCAGAAAGAATGCCTCTATCAGGAAGTAAAATGGGGAAGAGTCACTCGTGTGATAGTATTTTTATAATCACTTTCTCTGTGCTAAATACTTTGTGTTAGGTCATCGGTATCAAAGAGACGGCAGGGGCAGACTGCTGACCTCTTGCGGGTTACAATCTCGTGGGAAATGAGAGGGAGGTTTTGTTTTCTTTTCCTTAAGTTTTAATTATGATGTAAGTCATTCTTGTAAAAATTTTGAAAAAGAGAGAGAAGCACTAGAAAATTCTAATATCTCCAGTCACTAACCCGTAGTCCAAGATGCTCTAGACTTGGGTTCTGAGCAGATGCTCTCCGAACCCGTGCCAGACACTGCAAGAGAACAGGAACCTGGCCTCTCGTTATCCACGTTTGAGTCCTTATTCTAACTGGATATTTCAGCCACTGCCTATGAAAAAACAACACATATAGGTCAGCGTGCAAACGTACCAAAAAGTGCAAAATGAGTTTGCGTGGTTCTTGGACATTGTCCTAAAATGCAATCAGTCGCATAGTGTGAAATTACCTCCTTTTCTGTCCGACTCCGATCGCTCTGGGGCCATTCAGAAGCAAGTCTCTTCCTGAGGTTAACAAGCATCTCTCACTGTGCTAACACTTACCAATCTCCCCTTTTAACAAAGACTTTATAATAATTAGAATTAATGAGCGTTTTTGTTCTAGTCACTGGAGCTGTTTCATGCCTACTTCTATTTACGGCAAGGATGTTGATATTACAGTCACTAGAATGAGGTTTTCTTTTAAAATATATTCATTTCAATTAAGAAGTAGGCAATTTAAAAAAAAGTATCAGGTAAACACAGGCAGTACATAGGCAGGTAAAAAATCGTGACAGAAAGCTGTCAAAGTTGGAGAAATGCTCCATTGGACCGCATCCCCAAAGAAGGGATGCTTCGCTGCAGAGTATAATTTTAAAATATGAAATAGCAAGCTCTCTTGGCACAGACAATATTTATAACACCAATTTTTGAAACATCAGAGAAACCCAGAAGTCTGAAAGTGTGAAGGTCACGGGAATATCAGTGTCCAGAAGCAGCCCCTTCTGCTTGCTGCCATCACGTACGTCAGGTCCCCAGTGTCATCTGGGATACCGTGAGCCATCGATGGCCAGGAACTTTCCAGACACGGGAAACCAGAGACGCACACGAGTCCCATCACAACCAGCTGGGACAGGAGGGGGCTGTGGAAACCTAACCACTGCTATTTTGAAATGGTGGGAGGATTTTCTCAGCCTAAAGTAGACAGTATATTGACCCTTGAAACTTTTGCAGGTCAAGTTTGAGGAGGCCTGCCTTTCAAAATATTGTCTTATTCTTTACCTAGTCGTAATATTAAATAGCATGCAACTGGTCTCCAGGAGAATGGGCCTAATTCCAAGAAAGCTACACTTCCAGATGTTCTGAGATTTCTTGGCCATCAGAAGCTTCCAGAAAACCCACACTTCTTTTCAAGGATGTGTTTGTGCCCAACTAAGCTTCAGTGTGAGAAGATCAATGGAAATAAATGATGCACAGTAAAGATCTCATCTAGAGAGAAAGCAAAATGGTGATGGACAAAGAAGATCACATAGTCACACGTGCCCCGCCCCCACCAAAACAAAAAAAAATGTGTTTCTGATCCTGGAAGTCATTATGGCAGAAGGAACTTGGTCCTAAGAACCATTTCCACCACCTGTTAGCGGTACCGCCTTGGACAAGTGACTTCCCCCCTCGTGCCTCCATTTCTTGCTGAGTAAATGAGGGTCACCAGACTTACCACTTGGGGCCACATCAAGTGAGAAAACATATGCAAAGCGCCAAGTGTAAAAGATGTATTTGCAAATGTCAGTTCCCTTCCCCCCGACATTGGATGTTTTTAAGGTAAAGATAAAAGCAAGACTTGGAACTAAATAGGTATAGGGAAGAGTTCTTAACCTAGAATGCAAGAGAAGAAATACAGGAGTCTATGAACACCCTGAACTAATTTGCAAAATATTTTGTTCATGTTTATTGTCTGGGAAGATGGTCCAGACCTATCATATGTAAACAGCAGCACCCTCCAAAAAAAGTTTAAGAATGGCTTCAGGGTAAATGCAGAGATGAATTCCAGGCCTGGAGCTTGGAACTCTTGAAATGATCGCCGCATCCATCAGCTTTTGAGAGAATTGGGGTAATTCCTCTCCTATTTGGGGCAGGACAGGGAGTAACAGTGTTTGAACTTGTTTGATGTGTTGGGCCCCAGCTCACTACCCCCCCATAGACATGTTTTAACTGAATGGAGCCTTGACATGGTGAACGTGGCCCCGGCTGACGGCTGATGTAAGAAGCAGCTTCTGACGCGGGACTGTGCTGCCGTCAGCACCAGGTAGAGGACCCCGCTGGTTAGTGCCCGCTCGCTCTCCGAGGACCGTGGGCAAATGTCTCTGGTCCTGCTACCAGAACTTTCCTGAGCAGCTCACTTCTTTTTACCTAACAGTGCCCGCATATTGCGTGATCGCTCGTAGATCCCTCTTTCCATCAGCTACTGGAAAATGTCCAGATAAACGTGTTACTTACAGCCCGGACTGTGGTTTGTGTTTTCAGTCGTGGCCCCTTCCCTCGCTCCATCTGTATCCTGGCTGCGTCTGGATGTTTATTCTCCCACTGTAGCATCCAAACATACATAACTTATATGATCTTACATTGTTTACATATGATCTTATATTGTTTACATTTGTGTGTGAGCCTCCTTCCTTTGAGTTCTTTTTGGAGCAAGGCACACATCAGCAATGTCCATGAATTGCACCAGGGGGCCGTTCGCCCTGATTTCTGTAACATTCTGACTCTTGCTTTTGTTTTTGTCTTCCCTCTAGTCAACTAAAGAGGATTCAGTCCCCACAGGTGCAGAGGAGCATGTAAGTGACACATTCGATGACAGACTCATTCCATTCTCATCTTCTGCATGTTGCATCTCAGCCTAGAGTCCTGTGCTCTTGCATGCTCCGGGGTTGTCCATCTGCTGTAGACTCTTTCACCCTTTCGAGGGACCAGGGGCCGCTGGGGAATGACTGCGGATGAGTGCTTGTAATGCCCATTGAGTCAGCGCAAACTAAATGCGAAATCGGCACACACACTTTTGTAATCTGTTGTCCTTTAGGGGCTGAAAGAGTCTACTAAACGTAGGAACATCCTTAGACTTCCTTCAGGGACAAGGATGCTGCACCCTCTGCTTCATTCAGCTCCAATTGCTTCTTTCACCTATATGGGCACGACAATGCAGATTCTCTACTAACTGTGGGTGGTACCCAGGACAGGGAGTTGCCCCAGGCATGAGGGCATCTTGCTGCAATACACGCTGAGACTGTTGGTCTGCGAGTCTGTACCTGAGAGACAGAGGTTAACTTCCCTGTCTATTGGGCCTTTATCTTCTAGAGCAAAGGTCAAAGTTTTCAGCCAATGCACTCAGGTCTGAAGGAGATGACTCCAAATGAGACGCCACAAAAATGTATCTTTTCAGAACATCTTCCAGAGAGGGAAGAAATTGGCCTTATGTGTTTCAGACCCAAACAGCAGCTCTCTGCTCTGAAAGAAGTGGAAGTCTTGGGGATGCTTTATGAGTGGGGATAAGTGGGTCCACAGGCCCCCCAAACAGAAAGTGATTGCGATCGTTTTGCCAAGCAAAATATATCCCACTCTTTCTAGGTGTTTCTTGTTTACTTGCCAAAGATGGGCTTGTGTTTTCATTTTCATTTAGTTGCTAAAACTGAACAGATGTTGAAAATCCAAGTATGTTCCAGAAACACTGTCTGTGGTGGGGAATGGAAATTAGAATGTCCATGTTACAATTCTTGTTAAGATGAAGATCCTTGAAATCGGCTTCGTTGTTGTTGTTGTTTTGCCCTCTCTTCCCCCTCCCTTCTTCCCCGCTCCCTCATCCCTCCCTCCCTTTCTTCCTTCCTTCTTTGGCTCTCCTTTGCTTCTCTCTCTCCCTCCTTTTCTCCCTCCATCTCTCCCTCCCTCCCTCCAAGCCTCATAGCTGAGCAAAAGTCACATCGCTCATAATTCCACAACATTCTCATCAATTTCCTGCTATATCTGGAACGTCACCATTCTGCATACCTGTAAGGAGGACTTCCATGAATCTTCTCCCCACAAACTGCACATTAAAAGCTGCGGGTTAAACCTGGAGCACCCATTAGCTTCGCCGCAGTCCTGAGTTTTTTGGCAGAGAAACTTCCTTTGGATGTTTGTACTTGGTAGTTGCCTGTCTCCCGGGTCTCTGGGATGCGGTGTTAATCTCTAATGGGCAGATTTCCAGTGTGACATTTAAGGCAGAAATAGAAATGTGAATTAAATTATTGATACCAAAGATAAACACAAAAGCTGCTAGAGAAATGAAAGAAGGCAAAATATTTTCTCAAGAAAATAAAGAAGCATTATAAAAATTGCTTTAAATTGCTTAGCCCCAGAAAGAGTGTTTCTGTTTTTAAGCTTCAACATTTCATCTTCTAACAGTTGGAGGAATGAGGCCAAAACGTTGCGATCTTGGCCCCATCATCCCCAGGCCGTGCCACCTCTCGGGTCTCAGTTTGCTCATCTCTTCAATGGCCACACTGATTTTACCCACCCCTTAGATTCTTGTGAAAATTAAGTGAATAATGCAGGTAATCTCCGTATTTCAGTGCCGAAGCATAGGAAGAAAGAACTCAGTAATCCAGGGGTCAGCAAACTTCAGCTCCTGGGTCAGTTGTGACCCATCACCTGTGGTACTATGGCTCCTGAGCTAAGAATGGTTTTACGTTTTTGAATAGTTGCAAAATTCAAATGAAGAATAATGTCTCATGACACTTGAAAATTAGACAAAAGTCAAAGGTCAGTGTTTACGAGTAAAGTTTTATGAGAACACAGCCACACCCATAGAGTCTATGGCTGGGTAAGTGCTGAACCTGTTGAGTTCAGTAGTTGTGACAAAGCCCTTTGCAGGGGAGGCAGGCTGGCCCCGCAGTCTTCCTCGATTACAATATTATGAATGAGTGTTCTCCATAGTCAATAATTACATTTCCTCCTGAAATTACACATCTCACAGCTGACCGATTGCCCACGGGGGGTGCGCACCAATTTCTTCCTCCCAAGCAAAAGAGACGGCGTTAATCCAAACAGTGTGTACGACTCTAAACCTTCAAAACTGGACAGTTGGGTGTTCTGAACTATATTATAAAAGTTCCTTAACTGGGGACTTATGTTGGATAAAACATTGATAAGTTTATTTTGTTAAATTTCTCTACCACAAGTTTCCAGACCAGTCCATCATGCAATGCAAAGCAATGGACAGAGAGTGATTTCAACATTCCTCAAAGTTTTTCATGAAAAGAAAAATGAGGCTGTTGACGCCTGTGGAAGTTTAGCACTTTTCCTAGAATGAACTTCTGGTCCTATCAGAAGTAAAATCTACCTACCTGACCACAGAGGTTATTGAATCTTTCCGTTGTAGGCTGTTAGTTAATCAAGTTAATGTTTTAACTAAGGGGAAAAACGTATTTTCTTCCCAATGACCTACTAGAACAAGGAAACACTAGAATAAGATGTTTGTCTCTCCTAGTAAGTAACCTCCCAGTTCCAAGTGGAAAAAAAAAAAAACCTCAACCTGGATTAAAAAAGAAAGTGGTATTTGTTGGCCATCATCACTAGAAAGTAGAATTCATTTCAAATAAATCCTGACTCAGGGCTCTCCCTTGGCCCAGCCTTCCTGGACTGGCTATAGTTTCAGGTTTCCAACATCCTATCACCCAGTGCAGAGTAAAGAGGAGACTGATCGAGTAGCAGCCCTCTCTGTCCTGAATTTGTTCCCTTTCATTGGCTCAAATGGGTTCCCATGCTCTGTTAGTCAGCTTGTGCCAGGTTATGCTGCAGTAACAAGCAAGCCCCAAGTTCCACTGGCTTTCAACAGCAAAGATGCTTTTGTTCCCTCGCTTATGCTGCCTGTCAGCTGTAAATTGGCGGTGGGGGCGGGGATCCTCATGACCTCTTCCCACCAAAATGTAGATGGAAGGAGCAGCCCCTTTGACAAGGACATACAGTTGTAACGGCAGAGAGAAAATAGACTCTTGAGCGAAACTTGAAACGGCTCCAAAAACTTCCATTCAGTCGTGGTTTCCATCTCGTCTGCTCATGTTCCATTTGCCAAAGCAAGTCACACCGCAGGGAGCACAGCTGTTTAATTCTTTTACAGGAAGAGGCAGTGAATAATCAGGAAAATAATGCATCTTGTCACATGCTGCCACCCCTGAACCCATGTGGTCAAGGAGCTAGACTATATTGATTGGCTTAGACTTGCTCAACTGACTTCATTCAAAATATGGTCTTCAAGTTAAGGGGGGTTGTTTCCTCCAAAGCCAAACTAGGTGCTGTGACTAGAACGAGGGAGAATAGCTACTGAGCAGAAAAATAAAATCTCTACAAGGTCTTTGTAATCAAATAATCATGTCATGAACCAAATCAGAAAGAATCTAAACCAGATTCTAAAATAAATACTTTTACTACCAGTATTATTATGTTGGATGTGAAGTTTAAGTGGAGGAAATTGATCCGGCTATAAATCAGTTTCCAAAACTCACAGCTCTGGTAAAAACTGTGCAAATCAAATACATGCTAAGAGTAAGCATGGAATAATATTTGAGGCAAAAAGTGAAAATATATTTTACCAAAATATGTATCATTGTGCAACATCTAACATCCTCTAATGACATGAAGCAAAGGGGATTTAATTCTAAATAAGAGCACGAATCTGATTTTAATTATGTCCATTAAAACATGCAGACACAATCATTTATTCTACATAAGGAACAACTTTTTCCAAAGCCATGGCCTGGAAGGAAATCGAAAAACTAGCCAAATAAAAATGAAATTCTTATGTCTCTTCATGCAAACAAGCTCCTAATTTAGCTCAAATCCTTCTGGGTTTCCCCACTGGGTTTTCCTTGGCTGCTGAAAGCCCACTTCTTGGGAGTCCTTTTTTTTTTTTTTTTTAAGAATAGACTCTGGTCTAGGACGTATGATCAGCACCCGTCAGCCTTAGGAAAGACCAAGCACCCAGACCACTGGCAATCCGATAAGGTTGACTTATGAAGGTATTGCCGTAAAATTGGGTCATTTTATTATGTGAGTAATTTTCCCTCCAGGCCTTTGCACACACACAAAAAAGAATGTGCTGCTTCAAAGACAGAATAATTCTGAACCAGAGAGAGTCAGTCAGTCTGTTTGTATTTTACCCAAGGGTCCTTTCTCATTTCTCCACCTTTCTTTCTTTGATCTTAGGCAAGGCTGGCAACTACTACCCAGGTCCCCAATATTTGATCATGATTAGTCTAAGTGAATAATTCCATACTCTTTACGAGTAATTAGCCTAGGAGTAAAAATGTGACCTACTTTTGGCCAGTGAAATGTACCCTGAGGTAGGGGATTAAAGCACACAAGTTTATTTGGAGCAAACATTTGCTGCGATCTTCCTTCTTAGGACAGTGTGTGAAGGATGTGATGCCCGGACCTGCAGCAGCTATTTTATATCCATGAGGTAGCAAATAAAAGGTTAAAAATCCAGCATGCTGAGGATGGCAGAGCCAAAGGATAGAAAGAACCGAGGTTCCTGGAGAAAGTGTGGATCCACTAAACCCACCCCAGAACTTCCAACTTTGAAACATTTTGTTGCATATCATGATTGATCAAGTCACTAATAGATATTCAGTTACTGGTACACAACTTCATCCTCATTGAAATGGCTACTTACCTGTGATGTGACTTTGACCAGTCATTCAACCATTCAGATTCCTTATCTATAGACAGAGATAATGTTATCTGCTCTTACCTCTGAAACGATTTGCTGAGGTTGTGTATTAGAACTACCTTGCACAGTAACAGGTAGTTATTAGTATCATCTCTAAATAGCGCACAGGCGTGCTGGGTGGTTCCTGATGATCCATGCCCATGGGGTGGAATGCCTCTCATAACTGTAACAAGCAGTAGCATTAATTAAGAGTTCCCTGCATACCAGGCACTTGTTCTAGGGACTTTACATGGGCTGCCTGATTTGATTCTGAAAACAACTTTCCAATGTATATGCTGTTCCCATTGAAAAATGTGAAAACACAAGCACAGTCCTGTTGAAAGGGGACCTTGGCTTACCTACAGCCCCCGTGGGAGGCAGAGTCGAGATTCAGAGCCAGGCAGGCTGGCGCTAGAAGCTTCGCTCCTAATCACCAGGTCAGCTGCCTGCATTTCAGGCTCACCCCGGGGCGCTTGCGGCTGAGGCCTACTTTTCAGAAACGCGGTTGAATTAAACCGGGCCTGCGCGTGGAAATCCGTACCCACATCGGTACCCACATCGGGCTGCCAGGCCCAGGCTCTCACTTGGCTCCGGTGTGAGCCTGAGGTCTATGCCTAAAGCCAGAACCGGGCCACAGACCCTGCAGCGAAGCCTCCTCACTAACGTGTCTTATTTGGCTGGGCCGGCGCTGTGATTCTTTGAACACCTTTAGGCGCGGTGACTTGTCATTTGTCCGGCAGAGTCCCCACCGCTCCCTTTTGTCTTCTCTCTGGTCAGTCCTAGCTGAGATCACCTGTTGAAAGCCAGCTTCTTGGCTCCTGGGGACTTTTGAGCTTGTAACACCCCCAACCTAGATCTTTGTCCGCAAAGCGAAAATGCTGGAAGTCGTGTCAATATTTGAAGAAAGAAAAGGTGGGGAGAGACAGCTGTGACTGCATTGCCTTATTTCGGGGTGTCCCTGCATGCTGACTTGATGACGGGCAGGCACCGTCCCGCTTCCGCTGAGAGGGAGGGTCCTTCTCAATGGGATCCTTTGGGTCATTTACAAACCAGTGGCGTGCTCTGAATTAAAGGACGAGAACGCGGTTTCTCCACGAGCATACTGTGCTTTCGGAGAGAAGGAGTTCCCTTCCCCTACTCCCTGACAGCAAGGACAAGGGTCTGAGGAAGCTGGGTCTGGCACCAGGAAGAACTGTGAGGCAGGGAACAGCCAACTGGTACGTCCAGGGCCAGGCGGTCAATATTTTAGACTTCACAGGCCACATACAATCTCTGGTGGCTGTTTTTCATCCTTAAAAAATTTGTTTACAACCCTTTAAAAATGTAAAATCCATTCTTAGCTTGGAGCCCATCCCTAAACAGGTTCAGGGATGGATTTGGTGGTGGCTCGCCAATCCCTGCCAGAGGGTACAAGCAAACAAACAAACAAGAAATTAGGGAACCCTCTTCAGGCCCATTAAGGTTGTCCCGTTGCAGGGGCCGAAGCAACCGCGGAACCCGGCCCAGACATGAGGCCACGCGAAAGAATCCAGGTCGGGGTCAGAGTGCAGGTGAATCAGACCTCGGGCTATGGCCCATGCCTGCCCCCCCTTTCCCACCACAGATGTTCGAGGTCACACTGAGCTCACTGGACACGCTGCTGGGGGCCATAAGGAACTTAGCCAGAGTTTTTGTGCCAAGTTCATTTCTCTTCTGAAAGCATGAACTTCAGTCAAGCAACAAGGGCGAGTGACAGGTCTGGGGTGCGGTGGGAAAGGAGTTAACGAGGAATCTATTCTATTCATGGAGTGAGTGGCTTTCACATTATCCTTTCTGCGTGGAGGACCGACCGTCTCTCCACGGTTTCAGGGACCTAAGATTTGGAATGAAAGTTGTCATGGTTACCATCTCTAAAGCTGGACCCTTAAGGGAATGATTACCCCGATCCATACGCAGGCCAGGTGTACTTTACCTTTACGAGGACCATACGGGTGGGCCTTCTAGAGGGAAGGGGTTCTGAGCATGCTCTGAGGGGCAGCCCCCAAAACGGACTTCCCGTCTAAGCCTCGGACCCTCTCGGGGCAGGGGGTTTGCCTCCAAGTCCGTGTATTTGGCAGTTGCTCAGAAACCGGCGGAGAGAGCACCCCTCACATCATGCGTGCTGCTTCTTGAAGATGGGGATGTGCCTCCATGGAAATGGCCACAGATTCCAACCTGTCGCCACTAGGTGCACAAAGGGCCGACCAGGACTTTATAAAACAGGGTCGGGGGCAATGGTTTTTGTTTTTTTTTTTTTCACTGTCTTATTACCTGGCAAAACGATCCAGGTGGTGTGTGAGTCACCAGTAGAGGCTGTGAAGTCCGAGGAAGTGGACTCAGCCCTACAAACGGTGGATCTCAGCGAAGAGGGAGAGGCCAGCCCTGAACCCACGGAAGTCAAACTCAGAAGAGAAGAACGCAAACCACCCAGAGCCTCCCTGATGGCGTTTCTCAGACAAATGGTAAGCCACTTGCTTCGCTACAGAAACACCGAAGAAGCTGGTGCAGCTTCCGAGAGTAAAGCCCCATGTCACGCGTGTGTGAGGTGTAACCGTAGATGGTATAGATGCATGTAGATTGTGCGGTGAGAAAATTCCCTGTTATACTTCGGATTCAATCATACAGAAAGTCTCAGTTCATCGCTAATGGTTCATAACCTTTCATTAACCTCTACTAACTCCTTTCTTAACAAAGAAGGGGCTGGCCTCGCCCCGTTGTGGGCCGGCAACAGTTTGGCCCTAGAAGTTAATATCGTTGCCTACTTTTCGTTTTCTTTCTTTTTAAAGAGTCCCCTTGCTGAAGGCAAATGATACTGCTTTTTTTATTCTGGCAATTATATGCAGTTTCCTTTGAAAATACATTTAGTGACAAAAAGATCATAGGCATTTTTAAAGGATTAAGGAACAAATAGTCAGAGTTGCATACTGATGTTGGAAAAATCCGGAAGGCATGTGAAATTGCCACCAACTTGGACAAAGCTGACTTGTAGATCATTGAAGAAAACGAGAACACAACTTCCTAATGAGGAATATTATAACTTAGTGGGTGAATTTGCCCTTGGGTTTAGTTTATCTAGAATGGAAAAAATGTGGGAAGATATCTCAGGGGATCTAAGGAGAAGAGTCACACATATTAATTATCTAAAGATCTGAGAACTTAAATGATAGAGTGAACTAAAACCCAAATCAGTCAGAAGACCAAACCCAAAAATACATATGACGAGATCAGCCATTCAGGGTAGTATGGCCTTCTCAAAAATGCGTATAAAAGGTCATTGGTTTAATTCTCTTTTAATGAAAAACAAGAATTTCATTATAGTGGGCCTTTGTTTTTAGGAGTATTTGGGAATTTAATCCTTTGAGAGAGCAACTTGAATTGCAGGGGCCCAACCTGTTAAGGAATTCTCCTTGGTCCACAAAACCAAACCAAACAAAACCACACCCTGGCCAGCGGGAGTCGAGGACTATCAGAAATAAGTCCGTGAGAAATTGTGGACAGGCACCCTTTTCCTTCATCGCTGGGCTCCCATGGAGTAAGACGCGTAGGGTAAGGGGTGGGCAGCCTGTGTGCCTGGAAGCCCATCTGTATCCCTGGCCCGTTACTCTGCAATTTGGCCCTGAACATGGGGGTCAGGATTTGAGATTTTTTTTAAGCCCACATTTGCACAATGTCAGGGAAGAAAGCAACCCGGGGCCTGATTCTGGAAGCCCCTGTACATTACAAGCAGGATCCCCAAATAGCTCACCATGGCACTGAATGGGATGCAGCCACCCTGTTTTTCGAATAGAGTTGAGAGATGCAATAACAGAATGACTTTCTCTTCCAAATAACCAGCATGATACTCCTCATGTAAAGGAGAGGAGAACACAAGAGACCCCAAATAAATCGTGAGAGACACATAAACCACCCATTGAAAACAAACCCGTACATTCTAATGAGGTCCCACATCACTCCAATTCACCCTCCAGAGCTATCCCTTAGGTGTTGCCTGGTGATATTTTCTAGTGGTATGAACTGGGTAAGTCTGAACTGTTCTGGAAACCAACAGCCTTCAGAATTGATATTCCATTGGCGAGGGAGAGAGGTCGAAGAGGACACATTTTGTCCAAAGCAGACTTCAGTGGATTCTCAGCGTCAGGTCTCCCATTGGCCATTGTCCCTATTGCCCAATACAAGGGGGATGCCTGAGAGCTTGAACATTGTTTCTTTCGATGTGTAAACACCAACGTTCCGTGATGGCTGGGATTTCCCCTAAAATTCCAGATATCCTAACGATCCTTGTCACGCATTCTGTTTCATTTTCACTGCAACATTATATTACTATTGTGCTTAATTCAAATCCATGAAAGACTTGGGTTTTCCAGTTTACCGCAATCCCCACTACTCCCTATTGTCACACTGGGCCCAGCGCACTCATTTATGTTCCTGGCCCTCTCCCTGTGGGTATTTGAGTTTGCAGCCCCTGCTGTGGAGCCACCTCATTCCTTGTAACAACTTCATCGAATCACATGGTCTGGATTTATCATGCTCTGATTAGCCATTAGCTCTACTCATGGGCAGCTGGTTTATTTCCAACTTGTTGCATTTCATTCATTCCCTTATCGAGCAAATAATTACTGAGCACCCCTTTTATTCCAGGCACTAGCGATACAGCAGTGAGCATAAACAGACCTGGTTCTTGTCCTCACGGAGAATAATGCGGGAAGCAGGCACTTACGTTTAGCTCCCCACCATATTCAGCGAGCACGCCCGTGTGTCTTCCACGCGAGACCTCAGCTGCTACGCTCCCCTGCGGGAGCACCCTGGTACCCCTACTGTTATGCATCTCCGTCCACAGCCCCTTAGTGTAAACTCCTGCAAGTCAGCTCCCGCTATTAATTTGAGGAAAGGCATTAAGGTTGCATTTCCTGGCCTCCAAACTAATCTAAAACCTTTGCATTTATGCAGGGAAGGGAATAACGGGTTTAAGGGCTTGAAAATAGAGACAGGATCTAGTCCATCACCATGGGCCGTTTATTTATTTATTTCTTGGAGCAAAATAAGGGAATGTTTCAACTGATCTTAGGTATTGTTACAAAACATAGGTTTTCTTTAAATCATTGATTTAATGGAAGAGAAAACTCAGTTGCAAATGCAGCCCCCTGGTTCTGCAATCTCTGTCTCCATCCACCAGATCATTGATTTTCCACCTTCCAGCCTCTGCCTCCCCCAGGTTCCCCTCACCTGTTGTGTTTGCTGCCCCATGACGAGGTAACTCTTGGCTGAGTGTTCATGTTTAATAAATGCACTGCCCTGTTCATTTCGAAAGAGAGCTTTTCCATTCCAGACATTAACCCCCTAAAAGTAAAAAGAGGAGGAAGATCATTGCTTCAAGTAATTTCATTTCAGGGAGGAGAAAACAGTCACACAAGGCCCTTTCATTGCACTCGGCGCAGGTAGACAGGGCGGGCCGCAAAACCCCGTGGGCTCCTGCAGATTTTCACAATAATTGCAAGGAACAGCTAAGACATCTGTCATGCCCTAAATAAAAAAAGATTCTTCTGTGCATTAATTCAACTGTATGTCAAGAAATTGGAGAGTTGAAGCCTGAGTGTATTTTTATAAAGTGAGTGGGTAGAGACCTGTACTCATGTACCCACAACACAGGTAGGCAGATGAACTGATAAAGGCGTTAGAGAGGATTAGGGAGGCACGGACTTACCATTCGTCAGTATTCATAGCACCTTGTACCGGGAAGGTACTTTCCTCCTCCGAACGAGCGCTGCATACGTTAACTTCAATCCTCCTCCGTTCTCAGACCGTGAGTTCCGTAAGAAACTCCATTAGGTGAGAAAGATGGTGAGCTTCAATATGGAGCAAAGCGAAGGCCCAAATGAGGAGATGGCGGCGAAATCAGAGGTTTTTTGTTGGTTGCATTCAATCTAATAAGTCTAAGAAAACCCGTTGAAATTTACACTATCCGGGAGTAAACAAAGACAGCGGTTGGTAAAGGTAATTATAAAACAGGAGTTTTCTAGCCAAAGTTCTTGATCTCAAATTCTCCCCTGAGTATTACACACGAATACTGAGCTGCTCTCTACGGAAGGGTTTCTGAAAGCGGCATTTGTCTGGGTGATTTCTGTCCTCACCTGTGCCTTGCATTCCTGTCTGCCCTTAAAGGGGAATCTGCCCATCTCAGTTTTAATGGTAATAATGGTAATAGCTACACTTATTTACTGCATGCAAATGGCGTGGCTGGCACTGTGCTAACAAGCACAGCGCATGTACCAACTCACTGATGAATGTGAAAACCCTGGGACACAAATAATCCTCCTGCCCTGCTGCACGGATGGGGGCAGGGAGACGCGGGGTCTAAGCCATCTGCCCAAGGTCACAGAGCTGCTAAGTGGCAAAGCCAAACTCAAGTTTTTGTTGATTCCAAAGCACCCCACCCCCAACAGCCATGATCTCATATGTGATTTCTGCTTCCTGTGCTCCTGGGGGCTGGTTTTCTTTGAGAGTAAATGGAGATAGAACAACCCAAGCTCCATTTCGCCGGCTCCTTAGTCGTGTTCCCTGTGCAAACATCATTTTTATGTCTTGGGCTGACCCGAAATTCCCTAACATTACACTTACTTGAAACGACAAGGCAAAAGAGAGGGATTAATCCAGGACTGACATGAAGCTGGGGCACAGCGTTCTGAAGGTCCTTGTCACTCAAATGAGACTGACCTCCGCTGGGTAATTTTGTCTGAATCGTCCAATTTCATTTCAAGTGAGTGTCTTGGTAAAACACAAAGTCTGGACTCGTAGCTTGTGTTTATCCTGGAAATTTCTAGCAGGTCCTGTTCCCTGAGTTTGTCGGAATGAGGCTGATCTAGTAAATGCTGCTGCTGAGGTACTCAGACTAAATTAAAATGGCATCCCAATTCTTCTTGTGAATCTCAACTTCGGTTGGATTAGACCCCCATCAAAACACATTTTTCTTTTTTTTTTTTTTTCAGCCTTTTATTCTATTCAGGCCTTCAGTAAATTGCATAAGGCTCATCCACATTGATGAGGACAATCTGCTTTACTCAGTCTACCAATTAAAATGTTAATCTCATCCAAAAACAATCTCATAGACATGCCCGAAATAACATTTAACAGAATATCTGGGCACCCAGTGGCCCAGTCAAGTTGACACATAAATCAAAATGCATTTTCATTCCTTCAGAGAAAATGTGAACCGACCACCAGACACCTCCACTAGAATTCTGAGCATCTAAGAGGTATATGTATCGGAGATGCTTCAAACACTCCTCAGCATATCGAGCTGTAGGAATGCACGACCCAAGAAAAGAAATGGAAAAATGACGTTATTAATATGCGAGGCTTGGATGTCACATCCTGGCCCAACATCCTGACCTGCTTCCCTGTGACACTCAGGAGCAAAGATTAACCCCATGCAGAAAGTTGCTCAGCATCAGATTGGAAAATCGCTGCAATTACTTTGCAGTCTCTAGACTCTTCTTCCAAAGATGTGTCTCTGAGAGAGTTTTAGTCTCTTTAAACAGGAACTCTGCTATTTCTGACAGCTGGAAAAAATAAGTTTCTGCGGTTATCGTCCTTTTAATAAAGATCCCAGCAGGAACGAGCCTAATATGTCTCTGAAAGAGAGCTCTGCCCAGAGGGAAGAAGGGAAAGAGACAAAATACAAAGGAGACAGGGAGGGAGGAGAGAAGGAATGAAGGAGGGAGGGAGGAAGGAAGGAAGAAAGGAGGGAAGGAAGGGCCACTAAATGTCACCAATGCAAGGCTACCAATGGTTTAATTTATTCATCTATTTTTTCCAGTTTTATTGAGATGTAATTGACATGTAGCACTGTACGAGTCTCAGGTGTACAGCATAAAGGTTTGACTCATATACCTTGGGAAGTGATCACCACACTAAGGTTAGCTAACATCCACCCTCTCATACAGGTACAATAAAAAGAAATGAGGGGAAAAAGAAAAATGTTTCTTCTTGTCATGAGAATTCTGAGGACTTTTTTGTAACATTCCCACATGGTAGTAACTGTAGTCATCATGTTGTACATTACGTTCCTGGTACTTATTTATCTTATAACCGGATGCCTGATAACTTATTTATCTTACAACCAGACGCTTGTACGTTTCAACCATCTGTTTGTTCATTGATTCATTCATTCAATATGTTCAAACACTTCCCGGTTCCCACGTTGGTATTTTCATCATCATTTATTTATCCCAGAATTACCTAACCCCAGAGTTTAAGACTTTTGTTGCTGTTATTTTGGGAGGCCAACACTCGAATTTAATGAGACTCTGGCTGCAGACTGCGTGGAAAGTGTCTATCTCATAAACAGTCCACTTCCACTCGGTCTTCCATTTGTCTTGATCAGAACCTCAGCGACGAGTGACCACAGCCACCCGTATCAGAACTTCCTTTGCGTTCTTCGTTTTGCTGTGCCTATGGTAGCTGAAAGGCCGTTGTCTGTTTGTTATTTTAGTCAGTGAAAGGGGATGGAGGGACCACCCACTCAGAAGAAATAAATGGGAAAGACTCCAGCTACCAAGTAAGTGACCTGTAAACTTGGTTCGGTGGTGGGTTTGGCTAGCACGCTCTCGGTTCTCTCCAGCCTCGTTTCCAGCGCAGTACTCAACCACGCCAGCCCTCCGGGTTGCGTGCCCACGGGCTACCGGGCATGAACTCGGGCTCTGCAGATACAGGCGTGGACAAGCCGGAGCTCCTCAGCTATTTCTTATTACAGAGCGACCTCTTCTCCACGCAGAAAACTCCTTCCTGTCCTTTCAGCCCTGACCAAAATGTCACAGAGGGGCTCTCAATTCAGCAAGGATTTCCTGAGCGCCCCAATCTGCACTTGGCACACAGGTCCACACAGTCTCTCTGGAAGAGTCACCGCTGGTGATATTAAGCCAGGGCCCCCCCACCTGTGCCCGGGACTTTCCTGGTTTTAAACCTGTACGTTCAGTATCCCGGGACCCCCTCACTCTCAGACCAACCAGGACGATGGGTCTCCAGATATTTGGCACTTCACATGGGCCCGACTCGGATCAAACGGGTGTTTCCATTGCCTTGAGATATGAGTTCGGTACCTACCCCCATACCAGTGAGGAAGCTGAGAGATGGACGTTTATTCCAGGCCGTGCAGCAAGGATGCGACAACACTAGAACCAGGTCCTTTTGACTCCAGATGCTAAGTCCTTAACCACTCACCGCATCTTAAAATTTCCCATGCAGTTAACTAGCTGTTGGAACCGGGTCCCTGGTTTCTGGCCCTGCTGAAGAGCATCGTGGTGGGAGTCTCCGGCCCATTCGGACGCGAGTATCTATCTGCTCGGGGCTGACCGTTGTACTTGAACCTCTGTATCTTGGCATTTGCTACAGCTTAGGCAGCTGGGACCCGGCAGAAATGTTCACAAGTGGTTTCAGAACAGCTTTTCCCAGGCGCTGGCCGTTGGATGCTTCCCACGAGGAATTCCGCCCTGCAGGGGGCTGCAACCTGCAGGGACCTCGGACCCAGAGCCTTCTCTGTCTTCTTCTCACTTCTCTCTGAGGGGTGTGCTTAATCCACGGGTGTGAGTGACAGCTCCCTGGTTGCTGCCTTCTCAGTGAAACTGCCACTTTGTCATAGGATTTCTGGACCTGGGGACAGTACGTACTGTGTCCGTCAGGCTGTAAGCACGTATCCAGCAGCTCAAATGTGGCCCACGGGGGTACTTGTGCGGTGGCTGTTTGCCATGAAGAGGGCTTTAAAACTTCAGAAGTCAATATTTAAGGCTGGACACATTCTGCATTCACAAATTTCAATTTGAAGTTACCATTGACAAGAACAGGTCTGACAACACTGGGGTGGAGTCCCACACAGCTCTTCTCAGCTGGGTTTGAGCAATTGTTTAGACAGAGCACGTGACATCCAGTTCACCCCGGTCCCCCCCACTCCAAGCTGTCTCTCTAACATCAAGGACAGCATTGCTTGAACTGGAGAAATATTTCCTTGGCCCTGTGTTGGTTTCACAGCTGGGGGAGTAAGGTTTCCATGGGATTACTCTTATCTCTCGCCTCGGTCAGGGCTTTATTTTATCCGTCTGCCCCCCATAGGCATTTCTGTTCAAGTAAATTGTGGGAAAAGGGCTTTTACTTCCTCGTAGATTTTTTTCATTATCTGTAATTTGCCCAGCACTTTCTAGAAGTTTGGACTTTAAAGCCTCGTCCCTCCAAATTGTAGGAACCAAGTAGGATTTTAAATTTTTCACTTTGACGTGAAAGGATATGAGTTCAAAACTAAAAATAAAACAGTAATCTTCCTTATCACTGTTTTATGAAGCAAAAGGACAAATCCACACCAGAAATCAAGAGAGACATAAAGAAAAGTTATCCCCAAGAAAAAAAGTCACATGTGGTTGCAAAGGAAGAGACCCTCTCAAAACTGGTGCAAGCATGGTGGGCTTCAGGAACAGATAGATCCAGGGGCACATGCAACGCCATCAGCGTGCCGGCCCTCGCTCGCGCTCTTCATCTCTCAGCTTTCCTCTGTGTTGGCTAACTTATAGAGCAGATTTTTTCCCAGGAAATGGCAGTGCCTCTGGAAGCTCCACACTTTTATCTTTTAACCCAACAGGAAAGGAGAACTCTCTTGTGGTTGTTTTAGAAAAGCTCTGAGAATAGCTCACTTTTTAATCCGTTAGCCGTCCTGAGCCAACCACAGCCGCCCGATCACATGCAGTGTTCTGATTGGCCAGGCCTGAGTCACGTGCCCTTGCCAGGGCGACAGTAATCGTTTTTCCTAAATTTCAAGGACTACATGAGAGAGAAGAGTGGTTCTCCAAGGACAACCAGGGTTCTAGAACCAGGAGGAGGAAGAATGCCTTCTAGGAAAGCATGGAGTTATTAACGAATGATTCGATGAATAAATAACGCCCCCTGCTGTGACCTTGCACCATAATAAGCATTCGAGCATTTCTCTTTTTCTTTCTTTTTTTCTTCATTTCACCCAGGACTCATGAAAACGTAGACACACCGCCCCACACTGAACACCTCTGTGCTAACACATGTATCCACCCGCTGTTGGGAGTTGTCTTGCAGCCCCTAAGACGCATTTTGTTTGCACTTGCTGCAGACAGCCGACCCCGCGGAGAGGGCCGTCGCGCCAGCAGAGCCGGAGCCGGCCGGAGCAAGCCAGAAGGGCAAAGAGGGCTCCTCCAAGGACAAGAAGACGCCGGCCGAGACCAACAAGCAGAGGAGCAGCAAGCAGGAAGCCAAAGAGCCGGCCCCCTGTGCGTGCGCGTGTGCGGAGGCCGCCGGGGCGGAGGCCCGCGCGCTGCAGAACGGGGACAAGCCCCAAAAGAGACTCGAGAAGCGGCGGCAGTCCCTCGGGGGCTTCTTCAAGGGCCTGGTAGGTGACTCTTTCAGCATTTCTTTCTGGGCTCTCGGGCCAGGAGCGTGATTCCCACCTCCAGGGAGGGGACCGATTGGCTGGCCGGACGGTTGTCAAACAATATTCATTGAGCACTTGCTGTGTGCCAGGCACTGCGCTAGGTACAGAGGGCAAGGTGGACAAAGGCCTTGCTGCCTGGGGGCGACTGCCAGGGGTGCTGAGTCTGGGAAGAGCTGGGCGGTAGAAGGCAGGTGCGTAAGGGGAGCCTGCGGGTGAGGACGTGGCGTGGACTTGGATTTGAGAGGAGCCTCTGAAGGCAGACTGTGTTCCAGGCAGAGGGACGGCAGGTGCCACCGTTTGCTGGAGAGGCAGCGGAGCGCTGCGGGTCAGTCTGTCTAGGGGGGCGAGAGCAAGGACTAGGCGATGTCGGCAGGGACGGGGGTCACAAAAAGCATGGGCGTTTATCTGTGGCCAAGGGGAGTCTGGAAGAATTTAAGCCAGGGAAAGTGCTCCAAGCCTGACCCTGAGGGCTGGGTATACAGAGGTGACTAAAGAGTGGTTCCTTCCCTCCAGGGAAGCCAGTCAGGGTGAGTGCAGGTCACACATTAAGTAATTAATCAGCTTTCGAGGTCTTTGTTTCTATTTGGTTCTTTGCTCCCCCACCCCAGACGACGGATGGGGCTTTGGGAGGGTAGTGACCGTACCCGTCATGGGCAGACGTGGTGTCCTCCCTAGTGTTGTGGCTAGAACATAGTTGGTGCTCCGTACATGTTTGCTGGATGGATGGATGGATGGATGGATGGATGGATGGGATGGATGGGATAGATGGATGGAAAGATGGAGGATAGATGGATGGCAAGAAAGATGGGTGGATGAGTTGGATGGATGGATGGATGGATGAAATAAAATAGGACACTAGGAAATGTTTTATTATATTTGGGAGAATGTAAATCCTGGCAACTGAGAAACATCTGAAGAGTCAGTACTCAGAAGATAAGGTGATCAAGCATAAACGAGGAGGAGAAACAAGTGAAATGAGACCCAGGACGCAGGGGAGTGTGGGTTGAGCCAGGAGAGCAAGGCAAGGAGATGACACGGACACCTGTCGTGGGGCCAACAAACTGGGGTCCACCTTCATGCGGCCGTAAAGTCAGGTGAAGCACACCGCCCTACACATACCTGGTTGCTGGTAATTATTCCACTCCATGAATACCCAGCAGGCAGAGGAAGGTGAGGGCAATGGTACCTTTGGCCCAGGTTTGGACTCCAGAACAGCATCTCTGGAAATCCTGTTAGAAGTGAGGAATGTCAGAGCCCAAGAGTCACGTTTTGTGATTAATGACATCATGTTACTCTCTGGTCTCTGCGCCCTTGAGTATGTGCAGAACCCCACCGTGAGATAGCGTCCGCAGTCACAGCTGGAGGCCCTTTGGGAAGGTGAATCCTAGCCTACAGCTGAGTCCCCTCCAGGCCCTCCGGGTGTCAGGCCCTCCTCCAGTTTCACAGAGGCAGCGAAGAAGGAGAGTGACCGGCAGAAGGCGGGGCTGGAGGAAGACTGATCACCGTTGGGTGGTTGCTTGTCTCCATGCTCATCTCTAGCTCCTTGTGGAGTGCAAACCCTAATCATACTCTTCTCAGTCATTTCCGAACCAACCATGCATTTGTGCTTGTTTGTTTGTTTGTTATTTGCTTGGTTTTCCGTCCAGAGTTCGGGTCGAACCATTACCTGCCGAGCCTCAGTGCACTGGGTGGTGTATAACATGGGGAGGGGTGCATTTCAGAAAGGTTCAGAGCGTACAGCCCCGGGGCCTCCCTTTCAATGCGGCATGCTGCCCTGGTCTCCTTATGTTCCCAGAGACTAACACGGCGTTGTTACGTACCGTGGGGGCTCGATATACACGTACACTGTACTACATATGATCCTGTCCCAGCCTGTACTGTGCATGCTCCGCTCTGCTGCATTATGTCACGTGACAGTATGCGTGTATACTAAGCTACATACCCTTCCCCGTAGTCCAATCTGCTGCTCCGCCCACCCTGTACCCTGTGTGTACCATACAGGGGTGGGCAAAAGTAGGTTTACAGTTGTCTGTGCAACACGGTGCCCTTGTATTGTTTATTCATTATTGTATCATTCTCCATACAGACAGCCGTGACCTACTTTTGCCCACCCTGTACATACGATACGATACGATGTGTATGTGTATGTGCCCTGTATGTGTTACCTGTGCTGCGTAAGACATACTATGGTCTCCTGTACCACAGTCTGTTTCCTGTGCGCCCTGCTACCTCCTCCACACTGGGTTCAGAGACAGCTAGACAGACACAGATATGTGCTGTTCGGTACACACCACCCTCGGCCACACTACACTGTACTACATTATGCTGCACAACACCATCTATACTATAATATAATATGTTATATGACATATTGCATTTTGATTTTGGTGGTAGTGACGTAACTATTTACCTGTTGGTCTAGGGTCATAGACTGTGTGCAAAAAAAAGGTTAATTTTACTGTCTGTAAAATGACAGAAAAAGGTTAAATAATAGCAACAACAGTAACAATAGTACTTGACTCGTGGCGTTTACTCGGCCACATTCAGCTAATAACAGCCCTGTGCCGGGCCCTCGCCAGGCACCGGGGAGGGGGCAGCAGGCAGTCCTCAGGGCTTCCGTTCGGGTGGAGAGAGACCTTAGACAAATCACGTCGTTTCACACGTGGTAGGTTTGGTGAGAGGACGAAGCGGGCCGTGTGGGCAGAAAGTGATTCGAGAGGGTGACTGCTGTGGACCGTCATTGTGGGGGGGGGTCCCTCACCCCGGGCGCTGTTCGGAGTGCATCGCAAGTACGAACTCACTTTACCTCCAAACAACTCTCCCAGGTGAGGTGTTGTATCGCCCCCATTGTAAAGATGGAGAAACTGACTGAAGCTCGAGTTACTTGTCCAAGGCTGTACAGAGCCAGAAAGTACGTAACCAGGCCTGGGCGTCTGCTGGGAGACTGCTCTCGTCCCCACCACTGGCGAGCAAGGTGTAGTTATTGAGCACAGCACTTGGCACAGAGTAAGTGCTAAATAAATGGCAGTTGTTGCTAATTGATATTACAGCTCCTCATTAGGAAACACTGCTTTATATTTTTCTCCAGGGACCAAAGCGGATGTTGGATGCTCAAGTGCAAACAGACCCTGTATCCATTGGACCAGTTGGCAAATCCAAGTAAACAAATCGCCACAGTTCCCACCAAGCCCTCCTGCCACCGAGATGCCTCCTCCCTGCCCATGTCCTTCCCAGACCCACTCCATGTATATATTTTTCCTCCTGATGGCCATCGAATGAAATTCTGCCTACAAACTAAGCCTGAGCTGTTGTATATTGAGGTGTATTATTTATGTCTCTGGTCCAACTTTTCCTAGTCAATAATTGCAAGGGTGGTGTAGCAGGTTAACTAGTCAGGTCAGCAGAGTCGATGGTTGGGGGTGGGGTGGAGGAATGCATTCCGGTTAAGTTATGGAAAACGGCAGGAGCAAGTAAGTTGCAGGAAAGAAATGGCTGCTGGAAGGAATTCAGCTTAGTTGTAGAAACACAGGTTCATCTGCTCAGCTTGAAGAGGAGAGACTATAAAATCCGTTTTAAGTTCCCGTTTCAAGGAGGGAGGACATGGGCTCTGTATTGAGAGGTTGCCAATTTCCTGGAATGGGGTGTGTGCAGCATGAAAAAAGGAATGAGTAAGAGTTGTGTCTCAAATAGGGTCCTTGGAAGTTATTGACGAGAGGGACAAGACTGCCTGGTGAGGGCTTGGACCAATTTGGGAAAACAATCGCTTTTTTGAGGCTTGGTGACAAGGACAAGGATTACAGCTTCCAAAACAAAACAAAAATAATAAATGAAGTTGCAAGTTTATTTTGCAACACAAGGGGGCGCCCAGGGCTCCATTTTAATCCTGAATCCAGTGTCCCTAACAAAGATGTGGTCTCCTGTGATCTTACATTATTAATGTTTCTCAGATGGCTGCGGGCTTGCTTCATCTGTTCTGTCTGACACTTATCTCAAGTCTGTCTGTAATTTCCTAATGTTCTCAGGATGTGCTCTGATAAACCCTCCCCATAACCGAAGTTAATAAAAATTTACAGAAGATTATTCAAATACCTGAGGTTTTTTTTTAATACTTGTACAGAGGAGTAAATCAGACCATGAGTCTATTAAAATGTACTTCGAAAGTAGCATATGATTGACAGATATCATGTATCTTGTATCGTTCTCTGATTTAATAAAAAAATACATTTACATCTAAAGCATCTTTTAATTTTCCACTTTTAAAGCAGGTCTCTCATATCCTATGTCTGAGATGCCTTTATCTTCCCCAGTTAAAAAAAAAAGGAAGAAGAAAAATCAATGCTCTTCCTCCAGCTTGTCTTCCCTCCCAGCCCCTCCTAGTTTTCCTTGTATGCAGGCACACACAAATACAAAAGTGTGCACAGGTACATTTGCATTTACACGCACACCTGTCTAAAACGTGCCCCCTTGGGCCAGGCTGCCCAGAGCAGAGCCTGAGACGGGTTCATTCCGATGTCTGTAAAATACTGAGGGAGGCTGGCCATAGAAAGGGAGGAAGAGAACAGGGCTGGGGAGGAGCTGAGCAGAGATTGGGCTCAGCTGCAGTGGAGTTGCCTGATCCCCAGGGGATCTGCAGCATGAATTGCACCCCCCCAGCTGGTGCTTCCTTAAGCCAAGGGGGCGGGGGTCCTTACCCCTGTTGGTGAGTCACAGGCCACCCTGAGAGGTGGCGGGAAGGGCGAGCTGCTTCCAGTGCACGGAGAAGCTGGGATCTCTTAGCAGCCAGGGAGTGTCTGAAGCGTGGGCATGTCCGCTGCAGATACACACATAGAGATTCACATTTATACATGTAAACATGAGTGCAGGCAGGAATCGATGAAAACGTGCCCACGTCCATACACAGAAGCAGAAACGCAGACAGGAATAGAGAAATACATGCACACATTCACATTCACACGCACACAAATAGCTGCTTGTAACAGACCCGCACGCTCAGCGGCTCCTACAAATCCATCACCTGTGATCTATCTATCACACATCGATCGGAAATAAACTGAATGTATTCTCCTAAGTCTGCACTTGAGGCAAATAAAACCATGGCTTTGGCCACAAGGCATTTAGAAACTGTGTTTGGGAAAAGGGGAAGAAGAAGAAAAAGAGATACCTCTAAAACTCAGGTGAGGGGCCCTTGGCTGCGGGGCCCGCTGCATGCTGGGTTTCAGATAAAGACCAGAGGCGTTGCCCTGGCCACTGAGCTAGCTCCTCAGGCCCCCGCCTGAACCTGGAGATTACTCAGTGTCTCTGACTCACCCACTTGAGAATGACCTCAGGCTGCTTCGTGTCCAAATGCTTAATTTGGCAGAGATCAGGACGAAACCCTTTTGGGGAAGCCCTGGTAAGCGGTGGCTTTCCCTCAGCCATGGGCCAGGCCATCACAGAGCTTGAGGAGATTCTAGGGAACCAGACAGCTGGTGACTCCTTTGTCTCAAGACACCAGGGGGGTGGCCCGGGCCACAGCGGTCCGTGAGGAAAGGTGACAGTATCATTTGCAAGTTTCACCTCACTGGGCACAGGGGCTTTTGGCCCTGATGAGAAATAACCTCAGGGGCAACTGAGTCACTAACACAGAAGGAGCCCTCCCATCCCCCATCTCCCCAGAAAGAAATGTAAAAAAAAAAAAAATTTAAAGAGGTACTTTGCTGAGAATTTCCCTGCAAAGCATGCCAACACTTTCTGCAACTGGTTTCCTATCCTCCTAGCCAAAAAGGGGAGCAATCTTCTCATGAACGTGCTTGTTTGTTAGTTTTTCTAAGGCCGGAACATTGAAGGCAGAGCTGACTTATGTGGGGCACTATAGCCAGCTGTAGCTTAAGAAGCGAGTTATAATTGCATTCTCGAGTCTTGTGTGGTTTTTGTTTTATGGGGGGGTTTTGTTGTTGTTTGAGGTGAGAGCCCATTCCTGAGCATTTACAATAAACACTGAGTTCCCTGGCTAGTGCGGAACTCAAGTGAAAACGAGCAGAAACCGCTGAATGAGCTGGAGAGCTCCGAGCACTGGCTTCCCAGGGGCTCGAGCTCCTCCGAGGGCCCCTCGCACAACCGAAATGCCACAGCCAAGCCTTAAAACCGCCTGACGCTGAAAGAGAATTTAAGACCTGGGGGGAAGGGGCAAAGGTGCCCTTCTCAAGTCTGCGTCCTCATTTACTTGTTTACTTATTTATTTTTAGGTGCACACGGAAGTGTGTCTTCTCCAAAGTCCAGAAGAAGTGGCCTTTCCCAAGAATTGGGCTCTTGAGCTGACATGGTCGCCATTGGGAACACACCAAAAAACAAAAAACAAACAAACAGACAAAACATGCCGCTTCCCAGTTTCAGCTGACGGTGACTTTTTGACTGATACCCGTAGAAGAATTCATTCAACACCACAGTTGTTCTCCGCAGCCCTTAGGTCCCTCATGAAGTCATTATCTTGGGGAAAGGGATGCATACCCCTAAAAATGCCCCGAAGGGAGGAAAAAGAGAACGTGAAGTTCACAGGTTTTTATTGGAAACCCCACCGTCTGCTCTTTAAACAAATTATCAGGGATTTAAACACACACACACACACACACACACGCGCGCGCGCGCGCGCGCACGCGCGCGCACTCAAACTCTCACACACTCACACACTCACACACACTGTGGGTGGATCGTCCTTAGTTGTTTGCAAACAGCCCGGATGTAAATTAGATTCCAAGAGGCTAGAATCCCCTGGCTCTTCAAACACACCCTGCTGGCTCCTTCTCAAAGAGCCTCGGAGGGAGCCGATTTCTATCGCTGAACCTGTCAAATGTCGCGTCTTGTGTCAAATAGCCCCAAATTGATCTTCAGCTTTAAAAAATGCCATCGGCCAGCCTACCTTCCTTCCAGAGCAGGAAGGTGATTTCAATGATTAACTCACCCAAGGAGCAAATGCAGAGAATGTGCTTTGCAGGCACAGAGGAGGGGAAGGCTCGGCGGTCCCCACCCTCCCCAGGTCCCCCGTTAAGCCTTTTGAAAAGGCAGTTCCCATGGTGAATAGAGGTTCTTCTGGGGCCCAGATCTTGTCCCCTCTCGCAGTGGGAATAAAGTAGCCAGGCCCGCAGAAAGGCTGTGCTCCATTAGGGAGAAAAGGAATCACTTACTGAGCAACAACTTGGGGACATTTGTAATTCAGATCTTTAGCGCCGGTCTGAATGCCAGTCAGGATCCGGCCCTTTGCATAAATTGGTTTTTCTGGGGAGTTTAACCCTTTTGCCTCTGTCTGCCTTCCCCGGAAAACGACTCATTGCAGCCTCTCCGTCCCCTGGCCCTTTAACTAGCCAGAGCAGATAGGGCCACCCATGCAATTTCACCGAAATAAGGGTGATAATAATAATAACTTAGGTGTATTAACTTCATAGCTTATAGAATGTTTTTTGAATGCATTATCTAATTTAAAGCTGTATGCCCCTAACTGAATTTAATTGCTTCCTTTGTTACATTTCATTATGAGGGGCCTGGCTTGCACCTGTATAGCTTCCCCAAAGAACCACTTCTTGACAAAATGGCCCCCAGCTGCCTGCCATTGAAAGAGCACATTACTTAATTTAATCTGGAGGAGGACGTCTGTGTTTCAATCTGGCCACAAGGGGGAGTTCCAGGCCAGGGGGTCTGATAACCTCTAGCCAGGCTCTATTCCCTGATTGCCTAAATGGGAGGTTGGGCCCAAGCAACTATTAAGCATGTGTTTGTTGATTGACTTCTAGAAAGCAGTCAGTTTAATGAAGACAACTGAAACAAGGGGGCCAAACTGGGCATGCTCCATCTCCCTCCATGCTCACGGCAACTCTACCAAGTAGGCGCTATTGTTATCCCATTGCTCAGGAAGGGAACCGAGAGGTCCAGCCAATTGCCCTCTGGTTAGCTGAGCGTGGAGACGTGGCGGGGAAGGCCGGTGATGGTGACTTAAATGTGCTGTAACAACACCAACTTAAGTTTTTGCAATCACATTATCCTTCCTTAAGCTTCTTCCAAGACTGGGCTGATAGGTGTGGAAAAACAAACCAACCAACTTTATTTTGGTTGGGGGTGGGCTGGGAATCACAGAAGACCTAGACATAGTAGATTCTCAATAAATATCGGCTGCATGGATAAATCCATAGATCAATAGTCCGTGGCCACAGCCATTGGGAACTGAGTTGCCTCTAGTATGAATTTATCCTAATGCCAAGTGTTAGGTCATCCAAACACTCTAACCAGACATCCACCCTCCCCAGGTGGTCGGCCCAGTGTGGCCCCAATAATAGTCGGCATCACCTGAGAACTAGGTAAAAATGCAAATGATTGGGCCCCATTCCAGGCCCACTAGGTCAAAAACGCTGGGATTAGGACCCAGCTGGTTCTGATGCGGGAGAAAACTTGAAAACCACCGATGAGGGCAGAGCTACCCCTTCACTGAACATCAGCTTAGAAAAACCAGCCCTGAAGATGCAAAGATGACAGCTAACCTGGCACCCGACTCCGTGCCAGGCACTGCGCACCCCGTGAATTACCTTGTCTTCTGCCCATTTTACAGATGAAGAAATGAAGGCTTACAAAGGGAAAGCAACTTTGCCCAAGGGCGCGCACGGCAGAGCCGAGGTTGAAATTTCAACCTAAGCTCTTAAAGGCATGTGTTCACGTTTGTGCGGGAGACAGGCAAGCAAAAAGACAGTGACGAATCAGTGTAAGAGCGGTCGACGCAGGAGGTTGTGGAACTCAGGAAGTACAGAGAAGAGCCGAGGAGTTCCCAGGGAAGAAGAATGCAAACGCAAGTCGTTCCGTGAGGCTGCGGGAGGGTAGGTAAGAGGGTGGAGGGTGGCGGACATGGAGGACGCGTGGGAAAGAGCCCTTAGTCGGTTTAAACTTTCTCCCAGGGCCAGTAAGGAGCCCTGGGAGAGATCTGAGCTGGAGAGGGACATACTCAGATTTGTATTTTGGTGGCAGGTCAGATCTCATACAAACCCAATTCAACCAGGAGTCGCTGAGTGACTTGAACTGCCTACTAGAAATAAGGTGTAATCATTTTCTTTCTAAGCCTCTCTCAAGAGGTTTAAGAAATGCCCGCTTACATAAAATTTCTAGATGGCTTTAGCCCTCAGGTGGATACTTCAATGCTTATTTCCAAGGGCCATGACCGTGAATTTGGAATTCGGCCCCATCCGCTCGGAGGATCCACACCTGTGAACAAGGCTGTGCGATCTTCCGCACGCTACTTCACTTCTCAGAGCCTTAGTTTGCTCCTCTGCACAGTGGGGGTAACAATGGTGCTTAGCTCGGAGAGCTCCTGAGTAAGGACACGATGCATTGTACGGCACGTACACGTAGTGCCTAGCAAGTGATAAGTGCTCACAAAGAAGCATCGTTGGCGAGATGCAGGGGAGACCTCCTCAAGGTAGAATGGATGGATTAGCCAGGTTGCCATGGTAGCAGATGCTGTGAGTGCTCAACCCTGAGTTCACCTGCAGCAACGACAGCTTCCCACCTCAAAGACTCCTCGTTATTCCCTTTCCTTCTGGATGGCTTTCTCTGGGTGTGGGAATCTGTGCAGCCCATATGCAGTGCATTCTGGAAGTGCCTGAAATCTGAGGCCCCCAGGGCACCTCCACCTGGGAAGGAGGGATGATGGCAGAAAATTAGCTCAGTTTCCCCATTCGTTGCTCAGTGGGGCTATTTTGAGGTGTCTTCTCCATGTTCCCACAAGGGTGCCCCAGCAAGGCAGAGCCCTAGCTGCCCCCCGCAGTAACATACTCATGGACACCCCACCCTCCGTATGTACTTCCTGGCACCACTTCCCGAATAAACAACCTGCATCCTCATTCTTGTGTCAGGGTCTGTGTCTGGAGTAGGGTCCGGTCGGGGAGAACCTAGCTCGCGCCAAGTAGCTTCCCGGAGGAAAATCCGTACGGGCACCAGTGTTCAAGGTGCTGGGTGAGCCATCCGACTTTGGACTCGGGAGGAAGCATAACCACCGTTAGAGCCAGGCAGACAGAAAGAGGTGATGTCATGGGAGCCGGGAGCCTGGACGCCACAGGAGGAAGGGGGCGCCATGTGCAGGTGGGGCGGGTCTCTGGGACCAGAGGGGGCTCTTCAGGAGCCCTGCTTTATGACAGGGGGCCAGCACCTTCCCCTGGCTGAAACTAACAAGTAGGCGATGGAACCTGGGCAAAGCCGTCTGAAGGGCAACATAGCAAGAGGAGCTTAGGGCCCTGGCCGAGTGGCTCAGCTGGTTGGAGCACCATTCCGTACACCAGAAGGTTGTGGGTTCGATCCCTGGTTGGGGTGTGTATGTGAGGCAACCAGTTGATGCTTCTCTCTGTCCCTCCCCTTCCCTCTTTAAAATCAATAAGCATATCTTCAGGGAAGGTTGAAAAAGAGAGAGAGAGACAAGCTAAGAGCAAACAGGCAAATGCCCAGTACATTCCGAAACCCCGTTTTGAGGGAAGACAAAGCCAGGGAGTCACTTTGGTTAGAGGCCCATTCCCCGGCATCTGGATCTGAGCAGATGCACGTGTAGATTATGGTCCCAGTGACAACCCTGTCCCTTCCTTTATCTTCAGAACTGAGCGCTGGAAAGGCCTTGGTTGGAATCCCAAATTACTTAACTTCTTCAGGGTTCACTTTCATATCCATAAAATGGAGGTGATAGTGGGATCCACCTCGTGAGCTTGCCATGGGGGTTTAATGATATATTCCAGGCAAACCAGTTAGCACTGCCCAGCACACAGTAAGTGCCTAATAAATGCTCACGCTTATCAGACTATGTCGAGATTCAGCTGCTCTTTGGGTATCTGGCAGCCCATTAAAATTCCTGCTCAAACTTGTTTCTTCTCTCTATCACTCAAACCACCCGCGTCGATGGCTAGAATCTGCCTCTAGTCTCTACTTCATTGCCTTAAAAAAAAAAATCTTTCCACTTTCACAGAAGTTCTGCCAGAACTGCAGGAGAAACAGCCTTCTCCCTTCTTGGCTGGAAGCCCCGGGCCTCCGCAGCCCCTCCCTCTCCCCCCCGCCCGCCAGTTGTTCACAAGCAGCTTAGCAGTTTGGAGGATACAAAACAGGAAATAACGCACCAGTCCTGACTAAGGCTAAAATCTCCCGCGCAAACCCTTCATCGGGCACATTTCTTCAGCTCTCAAAATCTAGAGCCTTGGCAAAATCAGGTCCCCTCGCCAAGATGTCTCGGTTTGCTTAATCATTTCCTTTGCCAATGGACAACCTCTTTAACCCTGAAAGAGAGGGTGAGAAAGAGCGAGGCGAGAGAGTTGAGAATGTTTTAAAAATCAACCGCAAGACAGAACAGGAAATTCTGGAAAGCGGGGGTTGTTTCTTTAATTCCTCAGCGAGTGCCACTGCAACCTGAGAGAGCAACTCTGGGCAAGATGACCATTCCAGCATATTCTCTGGCTGATGAGGCTGACCCAGAGGGCACTGCGCTGCCTTCTGCATTCAGGGGCTTCGTGGACAGTGAGAGCGGCACAGACTTCAGCCGCCCCTCCATCTGGCTCAGGCAGGGGATGCTTGTGGGGTGCTCGCTCTGTCTTGTGGGGTGCTCGCTCTGTCCGTGTGCTGGGCCCCCAAGGGGTAGAATAGCCCCTCCCCGCGCCGTGCCAGGTGAACGTTCAGGGGCCTCCTGAAGACTGCCTACTGCAAAATCGGAAGGCTTTGCCATTGAAGTCCCTGAAAGACCATCCTAAGTGGCTTCTTTTGCCGTTTTTATTTTTTCTCACTTTCTGAGCTTTCCCTGGCAAATTCGAACTAGGTGCTTTGTTAATCCTTCAGATAAGTCATTGTCTTTAGCAGTGATTTTTATCTGAAACCGGGGACCAACCCGTTAATGTTAAGCCAGCATATGGGATGGGGTGGAATGGGATGGAATGTCTCATGTCATAGTACAGGTAATAGAGGTAACAGTGAGTAGTGAAAGGTTAGGTTTTTATTATGAATATGTATATATAGATTCAATATATTTCTTACTCTAGTTTCTAAGCATGAAAGTTTGAAAGTCTCTGGTCTGTAGTACAGTTTAGTGGTTAAAAATGTGGGCTACTGGCATGGCTTGGAATCCCAGTAATCTTTTAGGGGAATCCCAAGCCATTTAATATGTAAAAATTCTCTCTGGAAAACTGGCCAAATAGCTAGTTTCAGATCATCTCACCTACTGAGAATAACTAGAAAAGCTAGACCAAAAAAAAAATAGTTCTGAAGGCATCCTACAGCAGAGACCCAGTACCCACCACTCTGGAGAGCAGCGAGGAGACTGACTGGCCACTGACTTTCCAGCAGAACTGAGAGAAGCTAGAAGATAAAACTCTTTAGGGAAAAAAAAAATAACAGCTGAAAGAAAATAACTTTCAACCCATAATTCTATGCCCAGTAAAAAAAAATATCCATCAAAACTTAAGATGAAATAAACACCTTTTCAGACAACCAAAAACTGAGTGAATACCTTTCCAACAAACTCCAAAAGATGAAAGAAAGAAAATGATCTCCGATGCAAGAATAAAATTTTAGGAAAGAATAAGGAGCAGCAAAACGATACATGTATTAGTAAAGCTAAATGACTGTGGACTGTATTCAAACGTAATAATAATGTCTCATGGGGTTGAAAATATAGGTAGAATTAAAATATGTTACGCGGCAGCAGCACAAAAGGCTGTCAAGAAAGAGCAGGGGGTTAAACTTGCCCTGAGTTCCTTGCACTGCCTGAGAAGTAGTAAAAGCACTAATTTTGTTCGACTCTATTAAGTCAAGAATCACACTCGTATTCTGTAGGGTAATAAAAAGAAAAAGAAAAGAAAATATGGAGATAGCAAGCTCACAGAGAGGGAAAATCGAATGATCTAAAAAAATAAGATCTCATTAATGTAAAAGGCCATAAAGGAGAGAAAGGGAAACTCATAACACTGGAACTAATTGAAAACAGTGGATAATATATTCATATGGTGTTGTAATGTATTAGGAATTGCATTAAATGTAAGTGAACTAAGTAACACATGGTCATACTAATTGAAAGAACCAAAACCCAACTATATTCTGCTGACAAGAAGCAAACCTTAAGTATAAACACACAGAAAGAATGAAAATATAAGGGTAGAAAAGGTGTAGCTGCACCCACGAACCAATAGAAAGCCCATTAACTATTCTGGTACCAGATGAAGTACATTTTAAGGTAAGAAACAATATAATACCAGGATATATTTTATAATAACAAAGAGGCTCAGTCCCACCAGAAAGATAGAAAAATTCTAACTCTGCGAACACCTGGTAATACAGCCTCAATATAAATAAAGCAGAAACCACCAGATTTAAAATGAGCAATAAAGAAATCCCCCAATACTAGTGGTAGGCTTCAACTTTCCTCTCTCAGTAACTAATAAACAAGCCAACAAAATAACATCAGCAGGAATAGAAAAGTTTTAACCAACACATTTGACGTAATTGACATTTATAGAATAAAGCAACCCCAAACTGCAGAATATATATATTTATATATTTTTTTTGAGGGGCACAGAAGACATTTACCAAAATTGACATGTGCTGGACTATAGAGTAGGTCTCAGATCGAGAAGCAGAGGCAGCAGGGTTGAATGATGAAGGTCAGTGAGGAAGGACTCTGTGCTCCCAAGGCCAGAGCGACTGATTCATGCTGTGCAGTTGGCATGTTGGAACATAGGTGTGTGTGCGTGTGCACATGGGCCTGTGTGGCTGTCCGAAGATAGTCAGGAGAATTTACAAGTGTGAGTCAACCTGGGAAGGAGCCTGCATCCCTCTGAACGTGGAGCAATCATTCAAGCTTGGTTTCCGGAATAGTCCCCGGGCGAAATAATTTCCTGTTTTAATCGCTGTCTTCTCAGTTGAAGTGTTTGCTTGTCTTGTGAACTGGACTGCATCATCCATTTCAATTTGGAATGGTGGCCACGCGGAGGAAAAAAAAAAAAAAAACACTCTATGAAAGTCCCACAAAGTTGACAGACACTTCTGAAAAAGTGAAGTGTCAACTCAGTGCCTGTCATCTTTGATCAGAGTGGCGCTGGTTTCTTCATCGACTAAGTGTCTCAGCTGTGAGTGTGCGTCTGGGAGAGCGAGGAACAAGAAATGCAGAGAAGCCTCCAGTACAGCTAAGGGAGCATCCACTTCAAAGACCAAATATCAAGGAAACGCTGTAGGAAGTCCCACACACGTAACTGGGTTATATACCCTTGTGCGATATGCTTGGGGTAGCAGCTAAGAACATCCAGGAACTCCGTTCCACCAACTAGATCTAAGACATCGGGCTTCATGAGAAATGCAGCGTCTCAGCTGCTACTCTGTAAAATGGGGCTGACGTCATTATGCTGTCATCATTAGGGAAGTAAATCAGAGGCTACTCACCGACTGCTCAGAGCAGAGCCTGGGACCAAGTCAGCATAAAATCAGCATTTGCAACTTTTTTTAAATAAAGATTTTATTTATTTATTTTTAGAGAGAGGGGAAGGGAAGGAGAAAGAGAGGGAGAGAAACATCAATGTGTGGTTGCCTCTCACGTGGCCCTCACTGGGGACCTGACCCACAACCCAGGCATGTGCCCTGACTGGGAATCGAACTGGTGACCCTTTGGTTCTCAGCCCTCGCTCAACCACTGAGCCGCACCAGCCAGGGCGCAACTTTTATTTTTATACTGTTTCGAACATTTCTTTCCTGTTTTACTATGAAACCACAGTATTTTTTTAATCTCAGGAGACAATAAAGCTAAAAACAGTCTATCACAAGCCCATCTCCCTGATGCAATCTTATGTGTAAATAGTCCCTTCGAATATATTTGATATGGATCGTTTCACGGTTATGAAAGGAGGCATATAGCAGGGGCTCGGTGAAATGCACACCCACTGCCCGACTGTCCGATTCAGTGCATAAAACTATTTTTATGTTTTGGGTACTTTAGTGAAAGTTATCTATGATAGGATACTATGTTATGATGTTTTAATTATATCATGGACATTCCCTGTATTTTTTAATAAGCTACAGGATCACAGTTTTTATGGCCCCGGGATGTCTCTCCGTGTCGATGTGCGAGCTGAGGCCCAGCCACTTCTCTTTCCCTTTAAGTGGCTGGAAGGGAGCCCCTTGCACACAACTGGGTTGTGGTAAAAGGAACTCCACAAGGGGATGGATTATGGGATGATCCTATTTTCATTTGAAGCTTTGCTTTTCACTCTTTCAGAGAAAGATGTATTAGAACTCACAAATCCCCCAACACAGATCAATAAAAGGTATGAGCATTTGGATGTATTCATGGACGAAACCAACAAACCCACCCTGCGTAGATACCACCTAAGGAAAGATCTCCTCAGCCTGCTGGTTAATTCAAAGGTTGGCTTTAAAAAGCTGCAGGGGAAGATGTTCAGCTACATATTCTGTTTCCTGAAGCAGCACCCCCAAATTCTTAGGGTGTGTTGGGTGGGTAAATTCCACACTCTTGGGGCTGGGAAAGCAGAGAGGAAGTGGGGTCGCAGAAATGAACGTGAGCCGGACAGCCTGCTGTATACCGATGCTCACGTCTCATCGCAACCAGGGATGCTGCAAGCTGGGTGGTCCAGAGTGAGGTCCCTGGAGACAGTCCGCCAGAGGTGTGTGAAGCAGCTGCGCCACTTCCTTCCCTGGGACCGCAGGTACACTTGTCACTGACAAAGGCAGCGAGTGTTCAGCCCCAAGTCCCCCTGCCTGCACACTTCCTGGGGCCCCACACAGAACACTACTCTGTCCAGATTGGTTCTTCTCTTATTTTGATTGATTCCAAAGCTCACAAGGAGGGATAGCCAAGGAGATTGCTACTGCAATCACTTCTTGAGAGAAGAGGGCAGCTTGGATGAGCAGGGCTTCTTAAGAGGTGGCAGGAAGTGCCTGTTTTCGGGCTGGATTCTAGTAAGACATGACAGAACAATGCAATCTATGCGAAACCTGAAGGGGGCTTCAGCACTCTGCCTGGAAGGTCACAGTGCTCACCCACTCAGGCCATCAGCTCCCAATGGATACCGACGTGGAATTGGGTGGCTTTGCTTCTCACAGGGAAGCCTGCAGGTTAAGAAGAGTATCTTTCTCCCCAAAGCTGTCCTGTCTTATTCCATCCTGTGAGTGACAGCCATAAGGTGGGGTAAGAAGAAAATAAAATCAGGAAAGCTGAGAATAAGACCACTGATTCAAGGACTGCTCCATGTCCACTCGATGTACTTTATTTCATTTCATCTTCAAAGGGACACAGCAGGGCGGGGATCTTCATTCCCTTTTTCCGCAGGAGAAAGCTGAGGTCCAAAGAAGTTGCAGAATTTGCCAGCAGCCACAGAGCTGGGAAGTAAAAGGGTAAGGATTCCATAGGGTTTGTGAGATTCCAAAGTTTATGGACAGAATCATGGGGCTGTGCAGTCATGTTGGCAAGAAGGCAGGCGGTGGGGTAGGGGAGGAGTATAGAAGAAGAGCCACCTTCTCCTCTCTGCAGGTCACAGAACACTTTGGGGGTCAGCCTAGGAGGCAGGGGACACACCTCTGATGCCCGCTTGTGACTCCAGCCCACTTGAGTTCTGTGTTTTCCCTTCTGTGAAATCCATGTAAGGCCATCCAACAGCCCTTGGGGAGGGAGCAGGGAGGAGTCCACATTTGTCACCCAGCATTTGGGAAATCGATTATAATTCCAGGCCCTTTTAACTCTATGGAAGCCTGACATTTGACATTTGGGTAAAAGGCAAAAAAAAGGCTGCAAAAGGCAGCGTGGGGCCTGCCTGTCCAATTCCTTGCCAACAAAAGTCCTTCTTTGGCTGTCTTCCCTTACGAATGATTTTTGAAACTACGGCTTTAAAAACAGTTCCTTCGGGGAATTACAAAAGCAATAGGGTTTTCAGTAGGAAATTGTTGTGTCAACAGAAATGCATGAAAAATAAAATCCCCAATTTCCCTGTCACCCAGAGACAAGCACTGTTGATAACAGAATGCTTTTCCTTCTTTTTTCCTTACGCATAGAAACTTATTTTTGCAGTTGGACACGACTGCATAAAAAGTCTTGTAGCATGTAATTTTTCCATCAAAGCTTGTATTATCAGCATTTCCCTGTTTTTTTAAATTTTTATTTATTGATTTGCGAGAGAGAAAGAGAGAAACATTATTTGTTGTTCCACTTATTTATGCATTCATTGATTGATTCTTGCATGTTCCCGGACCAGGGATCAAACCCACAACCTTGGCCTATCAGGACATGCTCTAACCAACTGAGCTTACCCTATGTCTTAAACTTTAAAACTTGGAAAAAACATGATTTTTTTGATAACTACCTAACAGTCCGGCCCAGCGGTCATTAAAACATATTTAATCATTTTTCCATTGGTGGCCATTCTTTTGTATCCAATTCCAAGCAACATTTTCCTCATATGAATGTTTCTTCTTTACACAAGGAGTGGGGTCCTATCCCGCCAAACACTTTAAATTTCCCATCAAAATCCTTCTAGATTTTTCTGCATCAGAAGAGACAAGACGCAAATTAGAAGTGTGATCTCAGCTCTGAAGCAAACCCCATGCTCTGCTGTAGAAGCAAAGGCCGGTAGGAGAAGCCAAAATGCCCTTGCACCGAACTTTTGGGTCACCCAGATGAAAGCAAACCAACAGCGAACTGTGCCCGACTCTCCACCACGCCCTGCCCAGCCTGTAGCCTTGTGCTCCTCCTTGGCCCGGCCTGGATTCCCCACTCACTACCCACTGTTTACTCAAGATGTTATAACCCCATCTTCACTCCCACTGGTCTGTTGAGACAGACCTTGCGGGCTGCCAAATTCCACATCCTATGCTTTCCATTAATTCTTCGCTGCACAGGTGATACAGAAAGGCATTTTCCCAGTTAGATAATTAACAACGTAAAGAGAAAGGTAGACTCCCTTTAAGCACTTATCCCTGGTTTTTATTTATTTTATCTTTAGAGGGGAAGGGAAGGAGAGAGGGAGAGAAATATCAATGTGTGGTTGCCTCTCGTGTGTCCTCTGCTGGGAACTGGCCTGCAACCCAGGCATGTGCCCTGACTGGGAATCGAACCTCGATCCTTTTGTTCGCAGGCCCGCGCTCAATCCACTGAGCTACACCAGCCAGGGCTTATCCCTGATTTTTGAAACTTTCTCCTTCAGCAAAGACATCTAGTGCTCTGAGTGTGGTGGTTGGGGAGGCCCTCAAGCCCCAGCTGCCTTTCAGAGACTTTTTTTTTTTGCCTTTTACCCAAATGTCAAATGTCAGGCTTCCATAGAGTCAAAAGGACCGAGAGAGAGAGAGAAATAAGAATATTGCTATGTCATGCTTATTTCATTTGGAAGTTTTTCAACGTACCTTACCTTTGTAACTAGTCCTTGGGTCCCTCCTGCACAGATGGACCATGGACTGTGGTTGATTTACCTGGAACCCTCCTGATGGACACCTCGGGTGTTCTAGTTTGTCACTACAACAGGCCAGGAGCACTCCACCTGTCTCTCTGTGCCGGTCTCAGGGAATTTCACTTCTCCAGGGCGGCTACATAGCATTGGACCTCCCAGCCAGCGAGGGCGCACTTTCTCCTTTTGTCGTTAATGGCATTGGCGCGTCGCCCCTCCAAGACGGCCACACGAACCCTCCTGAACGGCCTATTTCAGTCTTTCCACCACCGAGCTCCCCAGTGGCATCAGGCAGCAGGCAGCTGCTTCTATTTCTGACTCCACTTCTTCTTGTTTTCCGTTCTCCCAGCCTATCTTCTCCAAGTCCCCTTTGCCATGTTCCCCGACCCTGTCCTGACATGGGGCTGTAGCCTGGAATTCCTCACGTCTTGCTCTAACGGGGTGATCTCCCATACCGCTATGGTTGGTTCCACGGCTCCCTCAAGGGTCACAGGCTCAAATACTTACAGGAGCCCCATAGTTGAAAAAATTCTGCAAGTCTATGCACCTCTCTTTCCCCCACCCCCAGGGCCAACCCAACCCCACATCCAGATGCTGTGGCTTGTTTGGAATCTGTGCCTAATACCCTCAGATTTTTTACAAAAGGAGCCAGAAATCTAGATGTGCGTGTAAATGCTCATAGTTCTTAAGAGTTGAAAATGAATGTAAATGGCATATTAATCCCATGTGGTCCATGAAACACGCCTCTGAGGCCAATTCAGTTGCCAAGATGCCAGACGGGAACTTCTTTCTTCAAATTCCCTCTTCAAGCTGGCCCTGTCCCTTCTTATCCAATGCAGCCCCTACACCTGTGATTCCCCCTCAGAAGCTGTTCCAGAATTCAGCCCACCCTTCCATCCTCACAGCCACTGCCTTCGTTCCAACACCCGGGTCGCATCCTGGCTGAGACTAGAGCATCCTGACGTCAGCGGATACTGCCCTGCCCCCGCCTATTCGCTACCCTCCTCTCCATTCCAGAACACACTCGCCAGAGCTGATGGAGTGAGAGAAGGCGGAGGAGAAGGGGGAACAAGGGTCCAGTCCCTCCCCTGCTCGAACAGCCTTTACTGGCACCATATTGCTCATAAAGCAAAATTGCCGATGGCGACCACGTTTGATCAGCACTTGGCCCAGCCGTATAAAACTGGACCCAACGTTATCGAATCAGGTTTCATATAAACATTCAGATATTGGGTTCAGATATTTTCTGCAAGATCTGACTGGCTGACAGCCCTGGGTCAGCATAGTTAATAATATGCATGATCAGTGGTGACCAAGGCTATAGGGGGTCTGGCACTTTGCTCCCGTCCCTGTGTCCTTACCCAGGCCAGCCTCACGCACCCACGTTGCTGCCTGGTCAGGAGCAGTGTGCAATCTCGGAGCTACAGGCTAAAATCCGCCTGTTGGCGTGCACTGACGCCCCTGCGTGCAATGTCCCAGACATGCCGACTTCCAGCCCTAACTCCCAGCCCTTCCCTCACCCTCTTCCTTTTCCCCATCCCTAACAGTGGCTGACTCACAAATTGGTTCAGACGTGAACCCAACCCCCGCTCAAATGCCGTGACTGTCCGAGTTGCTTAAATCAAGGTAGACACACTCCTTTCAGAGAGGTCGTCCCTTTGGCTCAATAAATCTCTCTTCAAATCACTAATGAAGTTGAACTCGCTCTAGACAGTGCGTTTCAGGTTGAAGAAACTCCTGCCGAAGCTCTTGATTTCATTCTCAGGAGTCTCCTGCTCGGCTCAGATTCTGACAGTGGGAGAGGGCCCTGCTGACTGACAAAGTCACACCTCATTCATTTCCACCCCCAGGAGAAAGATGCTCCAGGAAGGATGCAGCTCACCTTCCTGGAGAACACACGTAGACACACCCACCCCACCCCCTTTGCTAACTGGTTTTCCTCCTGTACATACTTGATAATATGTATAATCATTGTTCTATTACATGGCAATTAGTTATAAACAAAAGTTGTTCATAAAGACCATTGCATTAGGATTATTTTTGCAGAGCTAGATTTAAATTTTTTTAATTTATTTTGTTTTAAGAGTCTTTAAAGTGGTAAAATCTCCACAATGCTACTAACAGAACACCAACGGTAATGTGGGGGTGAGGGATGTAGCTTTAAGGCAGTCAGCTTTGAAGACTACATTTCCCAGAATCCTTTGCAACTAGCATGTAACATGGTTCCGGCCAATGAGCTGTCAGAAGTCATTGGGTACACTTCCCCAAAGGTTAGTTAGAGGCAGTGGGGGGCAGGTGAACCCTCAGGTGATCTCTTTTTTCCTTCTTTTCTGCTATCTGATCAGCTATGTGACTTTGAGAAAAGGGTCAAAAAAGTCTGGCCTTAAAGTCTGTACCATACCAACACCTGCACCCACCTCCCTGGATTCTCACTGAACGGGAACAATAAGTCTTATTTAAGCTGCTGGTTTTGAGGTTTCCCCTCATAGGCAGGCAAACTGTATTCTATTCCAAGCTACTTTAAACAACAGGGTTCAGGGGGACACTGGACCCCCCCCCATTGGCTAGCTCACCGAAAACCATGAGCAGAGACTAATTAAGGGACAGCTGTAGCATCTCAAAATTCTCAGTGTGCTGTCTTACTGTTTTCTGCCTTTCGGCCCAAATGCAATCCAATATGAAATGTGTCAGCTGTGCACACACGAGGTGGAGATCCGGACCATCAGAAAAATGTAAATCCAACTCCTCATCCCATTTTGGCTGCAAGCAAGGTGGCGAGGAAAGGCTCTCCTCTTCTCGCTTGGCTCTGGTGCACGCCCGGTGACAGGCTGGATTTTCCTGTAACCGCCCCTCCTTAATAAATTCAAGAGAGATCCCCCCCCCCGCCCCTCCATCGCAAAGAGCTTCTAATAGTATTACTATTTCTGGGCTAAACGGGGGACGTGACCCTGGCCGGTAGCTCTGTCTGTGGATCTTATCTGAATAATTGCTTCAGTTGCCCACTTGTTTCTGGGTGGATGTAGGCCTGACCTCTGGGCATGGCTGAGCATTACTCATAATCAAACCGAGAGTTTCGGCTCGAAATGTGACAGTGTGCGCGCTATATCTGTTTTCTCTCGGGCAGATTATTCAAATACCATTAAGTTGAAGTCAAGTTGTCCTGGAGCCCACTGAGGCTTTGCTCCAACCGTCCCTGGAGGGGCCCTTCCTGAAAGAGCTTCCTCTGTGCTAGCATATCTGTTTTCCAGGGAATATGTGATGGTGTGATGGTTTGATGGTTGGAGGTTTTCAGCCCGAGTCCCTTCTCCCGTCTCCTGTCCCCGGGACATCCCGCCGCCTCCGTCAAAGCCGTGTGGATCTTATCTCTTCCCATGCAGTTGCTGGAACCAGAAAGCAGGCAGGAAAACATTCCCCCCAACTGTCCTGTTTTTCATCATTTCTTTCTGACACCTCGAGATAACTTGTTCACAATTGTCTTCCCTTCCTCGGTGTAGAGCCCCACTGCGCGCCTGGGGGCTGAAGCGCCTTCACCCAGGAATGTATAATTAGAAACAAAAACGCATCTTTTCCCATCTGTGACCCCAGCAGAAATTCAGAGACGTTTTCAAGGAGGGAGGTCCTTTCTGCCCGGACGGAAACTCCGCTGCCTTTCGGGACGCTATCCAGGAGCATCCTGGGAATGGGTGGCAAAGAATCTTTCCAAATGCTGGTCCCAGCGCCACGTCATAACACTCAAGACCTGGGGTTAGGCTTAGACATTTGATGGGAAATGTCACTGGGCTCTTGGCTCTCCCCAGGCAAAACCGTGTTTCTCAAAGTTCCTGGAAGTCTCTGAAAATCGGTCTGAATTCCTGCCACTGGGGAGGCAGGACACAGTGACTTCTGAGGATGGAGCCTTTAGTTGTTCAGCAAATGCCCTCCCAGCAAGCCCTGGGTCTGGGGCCTTAGCTGCTGCCATCTGGGGTTCTGGTCTCTTCTCAGGAATAATATGGCTGGAGAACTCTACTGCCTAGTACACCAGCCACTAGGCAACTATTGAAACTTAAATGTAGCTGAACAACAATGATAGGAAGCTACAAATTCGTCTCGGTTTCATCAGCCACATTTCAAATGCTCAGTAGCCACACGTGGCTAGCAGTTGCCACATCGAATGGCTCAGACTAGCGTATTTTTATCATTGTGAAAAATTCCTTTGTGACAATTTGACTAAACTGTCTGACTCACCTGGGACATCCCTGGGTCACACCTGTCGACCTGGCATCATCGTGAATAGGCCCTCTTTCACGCTAATCAAGTCCTGGCTGGAGAATACAACTTCACAATGAAAATGAACTTGGCCCCCGTCTCCTCACAGCCCCCCAGCCACCAGTGTTTGCCAGGACTCCCTGAGACCCAAAACCCCTTGTCCTGACAAAGAAGCTGGTGGTGCCGGCAAAGCCTCTGTCACTTTTTTCCTGATTCACCCCGCCTGTCAAATCTAACAGTACTAGTCATAGAAAGAAAACAAAAATGCAGGTGAAGGAATTGTCCGTTCTCCCAAAATGTGTGATTTGCTTGTAAGCAGTTTCGGTTTTGTTTTCTATTTCCTCTTGCCTCAAAGAGCTCCGATTGGCCCTTTTGCCCTGAAAGATGTGCATGGGTCATAGAAGAAGGGGGCGGACTCCGCAGGGCCCCCAGGCACAGTGTCAGTGCCAGAGGGCCTTAGCTCAGGGCCACTGGCCAGCAGCGCCATCCTTCGCGGGCCTTCGCCCCTACCTGTCTTGCCCAGCAGAGGGCACCTGAGTTTAATATTCTTGGTAAAGAATATCTACAGAATCATTAGGGATTTTTTTTTTCTTCCAGTAATACTTCGTGTGTGCGTGTGTGTGTGCCGCAATCTGAGATAGCAGATAACATAGGTCACCTGAAGGACATGCCATCAAACCCTGGAGATTAAGAGCCGTCCAGGCCGCAGGCAGCCAGCTCGGTGGGGAACCTCACCCGGCTCAGGACGCCACAGCCTCCAGGGTAAACACGGGCAGACACCATTTTGCAGAACGCTTAAGGACTGAGGTCTAAACTGTGTGAGGTGCAGTTCCTGCCGCCCAGAGTCAGGCCCGGAGTGCCAGGGGCTGCCCCCAGCTGCACCCCCACCCGGGGCTGGCACCACCCTTTGTGGGGCTGGGTGGGACAGCCCAGGATCTCACACCCTGGGCCAGCAACAAAATGGTGGTGGCCGGACAGGGACGTCTGCAGGGACCCAAGGGGGACTTTTGTTCCACCTGTGTGGCTGCCTCGCTCTGCACTGTCAGTCAACATTCCATGTCTATCATCTGACTGTCTGTCTGTGTGTCCGTCTGTCTACACACCCCCTCTTCCTCTCCTTTCTCTCAATCTCTGTTTCTCTTTCTCCCCCTCTCTCTCAGTCTTTCTCAGTCTCCCAGTCTCTGTCCCCTCCCCCCCTCCCCATTTCTCTTTCTGCTCTTCTCTCCCTCACCCCTCCCCACTTCACCTCTTTCAGTCTCTCTCTTCTCCCCTTCCCCTTCCTCTCTCTCTCTCTCCCTTCTCCTTTCTCCCCCAACCCTGCCCCCCACCATCAATCTGTCTGTTTCATTCTCTCTCTCCACTTCCTTCCTTTTCTCTCTTCCCACCCCCCATTCTCCTTGCCGAGGCCCTCCCCTCCCCCCACGAAAGGGGCTGAAGTCCCAGCTGACTTGATTCTTGCTCTCTCGGCCCCTCAGGGGGGCCGATTCATCATTGAGGATAGGTTGTAATTTCTGTTTATGAATTTCAGGGGTGGGGCGCTGAGACAAGTTATGAGTTGGGGTTACTTGTTTGGCCTGCTTTGGGGCATGGAATCTATTTAGGAGATTATGGGTGCTCACTGGAATCTTTTGAAGATTCCCAGAAAGCGTTGGGAGGGGCTTCTCAGTAGCAAACACCCATCACTCCACTGCATCTTTCCGGACAAGGCAGCCACGTGGCTGGTCCCCTGGCTCTAGCAGCGTGCTACGGGGGAGATTTGTCTTCTGAACCTCATCTCCTTTTTCTGTAATAATGGCACCTTCCTTAAGGAATAAATAAGACAATCTACGTGGAGGGCTTAGCGAAGGCCCAAGGTACCGGCGCAATGAACACTAGATGCTACTATTTTATCATTTCTTTGCCGCGAGCTCCCTCCAGCAGGCCTGGCTGGAGGGAGCGTAGCTTCTGCGCCCAAATGCCTGTTGGAGGCAGCTCTGTATCAGCCGAATTCGAGCGGAGGTCCGGCCCCACCTCACCTGGGACTGCCTCCCTGGGATTTTGTAAGTCATCACTTTGTGACTCAGTTTCTCTCCGAACAAAGCAACTGAGCTTTGCTGGCTGGCCACCTCCTTTGAAACCGTTGCTGAAACACACTCAGCGCAACTTTAGGGAGCCCTTGTGATGAGCTAAGGACTGGGGAGAAATAAATACCTGCCCACCGCACCCCACACTTCCCAGGGCCCCATGGGCAACACCAGCGTGTACCTAAGTGCTAAGGGTGCCGCCTCGCACTCCCCAAAGTGTCCGAGATTGGGTGATGAGTAAGGTCACTCTACAGAAGACGGAACACCAGGCCTGGGTAAGCGCAAAGTCAGGGAGAAGAGACAAAGAGATGTAGAAAGATGACAGATCGATGGACAGAGAAATGGATGGAGAGATAGATAGATAATTGCTAGGTAGGTAGGTAAATAAATAGATAATAGATGATTGATAGGCAGAAAGGCAGATAGATAAGGAGAGGCAGAGAGAGGAGAATAAGACCTGGCATCAAATCCTACCCCCGGGCCTGAGCAGCCACGTGACCGTGGACAAGCACCTCGCAGCTCTGCGTCCGCACTTCACCTGGTAAACCAGGGCCGCCCAGCCACCTCCGTGCACCGGGGCTGTGGGCTGACTCACGGCAGGTGCCGGGCACAGTCAGCGTGGGGTTTTTCAACAGGCACCTGACCAGCAGCACGCACGGCGGAGCTCCAAGGAAGGGAGGGGCTCCCTCCCCAAGAGAGAAAGAGACCGCCTCAAAAGAAAACGACTTAGTTGTAGCATCTGATGTCGTGTGTCATTTCAAAAAAATATCATTCTGTTGTATGCGTTATTACTTGTGAACCTCATCTGGTGCTTGAGAGAGGACCCCATGGGTCCACCGAGGCCACCCAGATGGCCCTGCAGATTGTGAGGCTCAGCCTGCCTTCTACTATTAGATTAGGTGTCACCTAAAGTGACAGCCACACAGCAGGCCAGGAGGGTGGGGGCTGGGTGGAGGGCAAAGGTGATGGAGCGCTGGCTCCTGCCTATGTCGGGGGACAAGAGAGGGGTGGGGCGGACAGAGACCGCCTTGCAGAGAAGAGCCCGGACCTCCGGCGGCATCATGGCCGAGGGAGGCACAGTTTCCATTTTAGAGACACCCATATCTCCTGTTCCACCAACTTCCCAAATACCAACTGGAACTTTACACTGGCCCCTGAAAATGGCCTCAGTGGTCACCAGCTGCGAAGGACCATACCAGGCTGAGCCACTGATTCCCAAGGCGACACTGTGGGGCCAGCCCCACCATGCTGCCCCCTGGCCCCTCCGAAGAGCAGGCCAGGGCCCAGGGAGACTGATGACAAAGGAGTCCCACAGTCACGGGCAGAGAACCGGCATTTGAATTCTCTTCCTTCTGTAAGGATTTTCTGCCTCTGATAACTTCCTGCCTTAGGTCACGTAATCATGTCTCTTGATAAGATTTATCTTACCTGCTTCTTAAACCTCTGCCCACACCTATTTCAGCAAAATAGAAATTTAGTGGCTCATATCACTTAAAGATCTAGGAGTTGATAGGTTCAGGCATGGCTGGATCCAGGACTGAGCTCAAACGATAGCCACCAAGTCCATCTCTTTTTCTGCTTTCTTCTATGTGGACCTCACTCCTGGGTAGGTCCCCTTTCTGTAGAAGCCCCAGGTGACCTCACATTCACATTCTCTCTGTCTTAAGCCCCAGCAGAAATGAAACATCTTTGCCAATAATTCCAGCAAAAGTCTTGCCTCGAGTTCATCTGAACCACGGAGAGCATTCATGAATGGACCAGTTTGCCAGGCCTGGGAATCGATGCCCATCCCGGAAGTGGGGAGTCAGGGTCAGCCCCCCAGGACCCTATGAGCTGCACGCTGTGGGGGGTAATTAGCTGGAGGAACAACAGGAAGCTTTTTACCCAGAGAGTAGAAAGTGGACGCCGTGAAGACAAAAATCTACACCTGTGGCACACAGTAGGTGCTCACTATCCTTCAGCTATTAAAGGGAGCGCTTGACCAAAAATAAGGGCCACTTGGGGATCCCTGAAGTTCTGGAATCATACCTCTAAGCTGCTGGTTCTTTACCTTGGCAGGGCACTAGAAATTTTTGCACAGCTTTAAACCTCTTCCTTCCCCCAGCCCCACCCTCAGAGGCCCTGATTCAGCTGGTCTGGGGCCGGGTCCGCATAGCCCTGGGAAGTGCACCCGGGAGACTTCAGTGCGCGGCCAGGGCTGGAAACCACCGCTTTAAGCGAATGTGTTCATTTGGCTGGTGCCCACAAACCTCCTGACCAGAGCACCAAATCCCTTAAGGCCCGAGGAGTTATTAGGAAGCAGGGCTTAGAGGTGAAGCCTTCGTGCAGCATTTGAAAATCTCTCCGAATTATTCCTCCCAACGCCCCATCTGCTAAAACAGGACTTTGGTGGTAGCTTTAAAAAAAAACTGCAAAGTAGAGCTGAGCTATGTCTGTTTATGTGTGTGCATGTGTGTGTGTGTGTGCCTGTGTTCGGTGTGTGCAATCCGCCCACCCCTGCGATTACACAAAGTGTTGCTCTGGGTGGCTAAATCAGCAACCCAGATGACTCAGGAACTTAACTAACGCTGAGTCATCTGCTTCCCATGTTTTCCTACTTTCTTCCTCCCTCCTGACCTCATGTCGTCCTCCCACTTTGGATAAAATGTTGTGAGTATTTCCCATCACTAGTGGCAGACAGATGAACATCACGTGCCTCCAGGGATGATAGGCTGAGAAGGATACATCACCCCCTAAGCCCTGAGCTCCACCCAAGTGTGCATAGCCTCTATCTAATCAGAAGGAAACATCAGACAAACCCAAAATGAGAAACACTCTGTTATATGGGACAGGCGGCGGGGGAGGGACTATGTTCTTCAAAAAATGCTAGCATCACAAAGGACAAAGAAAAGCTTCGGAAATGTTCCAGGTTAAAGGAGGCTAAAAAGACATAAAAATTAACTGCAAATTCTGGCCCTTGGCTGGATCCTGTCCTGGAGGAGGGCAGGCCCTGAAAAATAGTGTAAGATTAACTGATGAAGTTGGAATGCGGACAATAAATTAGATCAAAGGTTTGCATCAGTATAAGTGGATGAAGCTGTTAATTCTACCGGGGCTCTCTGTGTAAGAGACTACCCCCCATTCTCAGCAAACACACACTTGGAGAATTTAGGAGTAAAGGGCCATGATAAATGTAACAACCACAAACAATTTAGGGACAAAATGTGTCTGTGCGTGCCTGTGTGTGTGTGTGAAAGGGGAGAGAACCCAAACCATCAAGCAAATGGACTAAATTATTAACAGGTAAACCTCATAAAGTGTACACAGGTATTCTTTACATTATTTCTCTATGTGTAACTTTTTGGTAAATTTGAAGTTATTTTCATATATAAAAAGTGTTTATAATGCTGGGGACAGAGAAAGATTATACACAGAATGTTCATTTATTTGAAATGGGGAAATACACCTCATGACTCATCAGGATTCAGCACCTCAAACACACATGCGCACACACACCCCATATATGAAAACTCATTCCTCATCCTAATAAAACCATGAGTTCCTCTTTGCGCCTGAGACAATTCAACAGTCACAATGTAAGGGACATCGATCCCTGAACATGATCAGAAATTCTCCCAAATGAGAGGGTTTCAGGAAGCTGCCAAATAACACTACCCCACGCCAACGGTTTCTCAGAACTCCAGAAATTTCTTTAAAATATTTTTTATCCTCACCCGAGGATATATTCATTAATTTTAAAGAAAGAGGAAGGGAGAGAGAGAGAAGCATCCATGTGAGAGAGAAACATTGATCGGTTGCCTCTCGTCCATGCTCTGACCAGGGATCGAACCTGCAACCTTCTGGTGTACGGGACCACATTCTAGCCAACTGATCCACCCAGCCAGGGACACAGGTTTGTTAAATGCAGGACACTAAATTACACTGAAGCACACGCAGCCTTTCAAAAGCAGAAATCAATCTGGTTACTCCTCCTCAAAGCTTCTGAGTGGTGTCCATTGCCCCTTAGAATAAAGTCCAAACTTCTACCTGGGCTCACAAAGCCCCCTGGGCATGTGGTCTCTGTTTATCTGTCCGACTTCATCTCAGAGGCTCTCCCACATGAGCCTGCATTTTGCTTCCTGAACACGCCGAGCCCTTTCTTACCTCCGTGCCTTCACACCTGCTGTTCCCCCTCCTGGAATGCTCTTGTCCAGTGCTTCACGTAACTACTTATATCTCCTCGTGTAAGTCTCCCTTCAAGCGTTGTCCGGCTCTCTTTATTTATTTTGTTCACAGAAATGACCACTAAGTGGAGTTTTTAAAAACTTGGATTGTTTCCTCTGTGCAAATACAGCGGGGAAACCTCATCGGAACATTCATCACTCTTCCAGGGCAGGGAGTTTGTTTATTTTATCACCACTGTATCCCAGCACCGAAAGCCAAGCCTGGCACATAATAGATGCTCTAGAAATATTTCTTGAGTGAATCAGTGAACAAATGAGAAGCGGGAATGGATACACAGTTGGCACCCCGTAAATGAGCCTTGAAAAGAACAAAATTAGAAAACTTCAATGACCTGAGTTCAAGACTCACTATGCCCCTGACTGGTGCAGTTCAGTGGGTTAAACATCGTCTCCCAAACCAAGAGGTCTCTGGTTCAATTCCCAGTCAGGGCACCTGCCTGGGTTGCGGGCCAGGTCCCCGATTGGGGGCATGGTAGAGGCATTGATCAATGTCTCTCTCCCTCCCTTCCCCACTCTCTAAAAATAAATAAATAAATAAATAAATAATGTTTAAAAGACTTACTATGAATTTACCGTAACCAAGGCAGTCAGTGTATTATTGGAATAAGGAGATATGTATATCAATCAATGGAACATCTAGAAATATACCCACTCAAACATGATCAGTTGAGTTCATAAAAAGGTGCCAAGCTAATTTAATGGGGATATGGTAGTCTCGTCTACAACAATGCTAGAACAATTGGATATCCATTGCAAAAATAATGAATCTTGACCCTTTCCTCACAGTGCACATAAAGTATTCATTTGAAATGGACCACCAACCTAATAGAGCTAATGGAGATAAACTTGTAAAACTCCCAGAACACAGGAGAAAAATCTTTGTGACCTTAGGCTAGGTAAAGGTGTCTTAAGCTATGAGATCATCTGTATCTTTTTAAATGGATAAATTAGTTTTCATAAAAAATTAAAAACTTACAATCTTTAAAAGACACTAATTAAGAAAAAAAGCAAGTCACAAATGGGGAAAATATTTGCAAAGTGTGCATGAAGCAGATGACAGTCCAGAATATAAAGAAGTCTTTAAAACTCAAGTAAAAGAAGACAATATTTTTAAATGGGCAAAATATTTAAACAAATAACTTCAAGAAAAAAAAAATACAAGAATAGCAAATAAGCACCGATACAGGCATTCAATACCATCAGTCATGAAAAACACAATGAGATATTACCACACACCCACTAAAATGGCTAAATGGCAGCTGTTGGCAAGGGTGTGGAACAATCAGAACTTCCATACATTGGTGGTGGGACTGCAAAACGGGCAGCCCCCGGGTCAAACAGTCTGGTGTCTCCTTTAAAGTGACACACACCCTTGGGATACAACCCAGCGATCCCACCACAAGACGTTATACCCACAAGAAATAAAAGCCTGTGTCTACAGAAGAACCTGTGTTCAGTCATCCCTGGCTGCCCTATTTATAACAACCAAACACCAGAAATAACCCACATGTCCATCAACTGCCGAGCGGAAAAACAAACTGTGCCCCATCCCTCTGACGGAACAGTAGTCAGCAATATCGGGGAAGGAATGACGAGCCTTCTCCAGAACGTGGGTGAATCTCTGAAACACACTGAGCGAAAGAAGCGCCCACCCTCATTTACATGAAATTCTGGAAGAGGCAACACCGCTGAGACGGAAAGCAAATCAGCGATTGCCGTGGTGGCAGTGATGGTTGGACAGACAGCGAGCAGCTGTGTGTGTGCGTCAGAATTCACTTAATCTGGGCGAATTGTATCGCATGGAAATTATACTGCAAGAAAAGACATGTGTGTCAGACGGAAGAAAAATGCGTTTCTGTCACAGTTGTATTTCTTCACTTTCCACCTCCAGGAAAAGTGCCAGCCTATGTTGACATTCTTGTTAAGCTGTCCCATCACCATGCCCTACCTCCCCCCCCCCCCCCCCCCCCCCCCCCCCCGCCACCCACTGGAGCGGCAGGAGGACAAATAATGATGACTAACAGGCCCGCTGTGACCCAATCCCCCATCTCAGTCTCCTCTGCGAAATGGGATCATAATAGGGCCTGACTCCCAGACTTGTTTGGGGGAGGGTGAGAGGAAGCAATACAGATTAAGAACAATTTGGCTGATGCTCAGTAAATATTAGCAAGCACCATACTAATTACAGGCGGGGCGTTTATTAATGCATCCACCCTGTGCTTTGTCTTCGGAGACATCTTCCCATTTCACCCTCGCAAGGTGGGGCTTCTTAATCCCCTCTTGCGGAAAGAAAGACGCTGAGGATCAGACTGGTAGGGGAGGTAAGGACACACAGGGGTAAGTAACTAGAGTCTGGATTCAAATCCACACCTGCCTCCCTCCTGCAGACACACCGAAGCGTTACAGAAATCGAATTCTGATCATCGCTGCCCTCTCCTTTCCCTTCTTTCTCCTCTCCTAATTCTTGAGTCACCGGGGAGTCATTTCCTGTATCCATCAGATCCTCCAATGGCCCTGCTGCCCACTGAGTCCTCCACCCGCTCTATGGCACATCCTTTGCTTAAACAGCATCACATTGGCTGGGAAGCAAAAATGGCCGTCTCTCCAGAGGTCCCTCCCTGCCCACTCTCAGTCTCTGCCGTTCTTCGTGGCATTCGCCCTCTCTGACTTTGTACAGCTACCATTTCTGCTGATTGCCAGCCCACACAGAGACACCCCTCTCTATTCCCTTCCCTCACGCACCCCCACATAGAATGCACACTCCTACGCAGCAACTGGATCTGGGTGGAGTGGTGTCTCTTGTTTTTTTCCCATCGCTGTATCCTTCGTACCTAAACCATTCACATGACAAGGGAATAATCACAAATTTTTAGAAGGAACTTACAAGACCATCATGATCCAACACTTACATTTTTTTATACATGGGAAAGTCCAGAGAGGTTAAGTGACTTCCCCAAGGTCACACAGCCGGTTGGGGCACACCACAGAGCAAGCTTTGAATTCCTTTGGCTCCCTATCAAGTAATGGCTCAGCGACTTCACATGGCCCCTCATGCCCAGGTCTAAGAAGGCAGGAGGCACAAGATGCAACTTAATCATTTTTTTATCTTAATTGTTTTAAATGATTTTTTACGTCATGCAGTGGGGCCGGCCACAAGGGGTCTACAAATCCTAGGCCTTTTATAAGATTTTCGAGGTTGTCTTCAAAAAGATCACCAGCCTTCAGGGGGAGCCGTAATAAGACACCTTTCAACTTGTGTCCTATTGGCAGATCACGCAGTCTGCAGTGCACTTTAAGGTAACGTGTCTTATAAATCCTCTGATCCTGTGTAAAGTGCAATGTCATTACAGTCAACAGTAATTCGTGTGTAATCAAGCTCTTGTTTAATGTAAACACCGAAAATATTCCACAATTTTTGGTAACTCTGGCTTTGGCAATTCTTCGTTTTTATTTCTTGAGATGCCAGAAGCCTTGTTGCGTTGGCACGGCCCGGGGCCTCTCCCAGGCGCTGTGTGGTCCCGGACCGGCATCTGTCTGCATTCTTTAAGCTAGATCCCCATCACACTCGCTCCCTGGAGGCACACAGCTCTCTGGAAGGCTGAGAGAGGAAGACACTCTTCCCGGGCACAAGCTCTAACAGGAGCCGACGGTTACTCAACAGGCTTACAAAATTTTCCTTTTGCATCTCTAGACAGCTCAGCCCTGTTCCTGGTTGCATGCCGTTCTGTGGATCACTTAGCATTAAGCATTATCCAGTCAAGAAAAACAAGTCCAAGGCTTATGCCTCTGATGGTGAAATCACCACTCAACTCCGTGGGCAGCGGGGAAAATGGTACCCGGCGACGCCCAAGCCACAGGGTTACCGGGCAACATCCCACGTGCCGGAGCATTACATAGAGGCTCGTTAAGAACAGATACTCGGGAATGTTTGTTATACACTCAAAATGTGGGTGAATTCCACTGCAGAGGGCAGGAAAGGACTATTAACCAGCCGGTGACTCAGGGGTGAGTTTACACTTCCATGATGGAAACTGATTGTTAAAGACTCCTGTGGACTCATCACAGGCATCAGCATCTGATAGCGCTGACTGATCCCAAATCATGCAGCGAAGACTACCCCACAGCAACTAGAACCCCTGCTGGGTTCCCCTTAGACACATTGTCTGCAACGGAAACAGGCTGCATCCTTAACAATCAGTGTCCGACCTTGAGCACAGATGAGCCTAAGCACTTGGCTCCTGGTTTAGGGGATGTTCTGTCCTGCAAAGTTTGGTCACTAACCAAACTATTCACCTATCCATTCAGAGTTTGGATCAGAAGGAGGAGGTTGTAATAGCCAAGACTACTTTAGATGCAAGTGACAGTGACATCCCTGTATCTGGTTTAAGAATAAAAAGGAATTTATCATCTCATGTAACCAAAGCATTCAAATTTACTGCTGACTTCAGGCATAGCTGGATCCAGGTGTCCAATACAACTAGCATGTCATTTTCCACATCTTGGCCCTCTTTCCCTCGATGTTGGTGTTATTTTCAGGTAGACCCTCTCCATGTGATGACTACAAGGCAATCCTCTGTAGCTTCGGGCCTAGCTGATCCTCATGGATTGTGTGTCCAAAGGAAACACGCACACACACTTGTTTGTTCCCCCAACAGCTCTAATAAAAGTCCCAGGTAAGAATCTCATGGATGATACCTGGGGGGCATACCCATTCCAGAAGGCATTCCTTCTCTCCTTCTGGGTCATTTCACGTGTATCCAGTTGTTCTCCATCGCACCCCAGCTTGCATGATGATCCTTCTACAGGTGGCCTTGGGAATTCATGTCAAGTTACGCTGGAGCGCGGAGGTGACCGTTTCTTGAAATACCAGGTGCAGTAGTTGGCTTACACTTAAGAGCCACGGTCTAAGGAAAAACTCTGTGTGAATCTGTAAACTGTGATGGTGCACTTAGGAGCATGAGGCCTCTCCCTCCCTAAGGGATGGCCAGGAACATCCTCGTCCCTCAGGGTCCCGTGAGAAGTGTCTCCTGAGAAGTGTCCCGTGAGAGCTGGCAGGCCCCATCGCCAGCACCACCAATGTTCTTGTCTTTTCTCTCTCTCCTGTGCCTACCCCTGGCCAAGCTTGCTCCGTGGGAGAAATGATCCCACTCCCCTGCATTGGTCAGAAGCAAGTGAGAGGAGAGAAAAGAGGCACAGCTTTGAGGGAGCTCCGCAGCCCCGCCTGCCCCTTTGCTAAAGGCCAGGATCTTCGGACCTCATTGGGTGGATGGACGGAACCCTCCGGAGTCTTTGCAAGGGGGCAGGGGGCACCCTCCCCCAGCTGTGCCGAGAGTCATGTAGAGAGACCTCTGCTGGGAAACCTGCGTCAAAATGGCCTTTCCGTTCGGCCTCCTTGCTTTATTTAGAAGGACATTTTCCCTGATGCAGGTTCTTCGTCTTAATAAATCACACGCGATAGACAGCAGGTCTCGAGAAACGCCTGAACGCAGGCTAACATGGCCGGCGATAACCAAATTTCACGGAGCCTAAAAACACGTTAATTTATGGCTTCCCGTTTTCGTGCCTGCCCCCTTATTTCCTTTTAGCCTTGAATACAGTTGTGTGTGTGACAGCAAGGAAAAATTTTTAAAGAGACAGCATGAAGCATTTCTTGAGATGCTGCTCTGTCTACCCTTTCTCAAGTTTACAGGGGTGCGATTAACACTCCAGGGCGAGGATATGCCTCCAAACCAAATCCCAGCTCCTTCCACCCTGAGGCAGACGCAGGCTGGACACCTGCCCTCGTGCTAATGCCGGGCCTCCTGACCCAGCTCAAAGCACCCGAGTCAAAACCGCAACTGGAATCTGAACTCGCAGACATTGGTCTTGACTCAGCCCCTATGAACTTTGCTCCACCAGAAGGCTATGGGGCAGTTCCTTCTCTCATATCCTCAGAACCTGCTCGGGAGTGTCCAGGGGGACATTGTCACCAACAGCCTGGCAATAAAAATAATCAAATCCACGGAGATCGAGTCTATTTGCGGAGTTAGGTTTTTGCCATCATAGAGATATCAAACAGGATCACGGGCAGGGAGAGTCAGGTGAATCCAATGTTCCCACGTCCAGGTACTTAAACGTCCCTCCTCTGGGACGCAGGGTGGCTAACAATGGTTCTTTCAACGTGGAGTCGGAATGGCTGACCCCTTTCCAGCCTGTCAGCGAGGACTACCACCAACACTGGCAGGGATTTCCGAACAAAATTCACTTGGAAGGGATATTGTTTCAAGCCTGGACAAAGCTCCTATTGTCGCGTTCCAGCTCCAGCTATTTTAGGCAAGGAAGGGGAATTTCCGTGGCTCCCTGTCCCCAGTCGTGAGCGCCGCACGCTGAGTAACCGCTTCGGCGTAATCTGGGGGAGCCCGAGTTCTTTACTGGAGAGAGAAAAAACCATCCCCGATACTGTGCACACAGTTCTTAGCCAAGCAAGAATGCAGCCATGAGCTCATGCAGGAGCGAGGAGGTGACCTCACTCAGGGGAGGGGTTGCAAGAGACTTGGCCGGAAGAGGAAGGAGTGAGATGGGCGGAGGCAATTTCTCAGGTAGGATGCAAAAGTGATGTCATTCACCAGCAGCGCTGATGGTGATCACAGCGGACTCACCGGGCGCCAGGCACCAACTCACCTGCACTGGAGGGCGCCGGTCTTATGTGCAAACTTATAGTGTGTGAGGTTCATTTGAGAGTCAATTAATGTATATTAAATAGATATTAGCAAGTGTGGTAACAGGTATGGCAAACACCCTAAGCAATATGCAAATGACAATAGAAAATGGTTCGCTAGACAATACCATTTCTCAAAATACAAAAGAAAACAAAAACACCACCACAAAGAAAGTAGTAAAAAAAAACCCATGTATTAAACTTTAATTAGGTTCCCAGCGATGTACTAGGTATTCTATAAGCATTAACTCTAATCTGCTCAAAAAAAAAAGAGAGAGAAAGAAAAGAAAAACCTGTGAATTAGGAAATATTGTTGCTCCCACTTTACAGATGAGGAAACCAAGGCTTAGCAATGCTGAGTAATTGCCTCAGGGTCACGAGCTAAAGTGACAGAGCTAGGGTTTGACTCCACCCCAATAGGACAGCAGAACCCCAGGCACGTGTGAACTGTGACCTCATTGCCACTGTGCCAGGCACAGTGTTAGGTCATCTGGGTGATGCCACTCGCTCCTCTGGGCAGAGGAAATGTCACCAGCCACTGGGAAAGAAGCCACTTCCTGTCCCCGCAGAATGACAGCATCACCACCAGCGTCCACGCCATGCCTGGCTTCAGCCTCTAAGCTACACATTGTACCTTTGGAGTGACAGGTGATGGCTTAGTCACCCTGGCTCCGCCCTTCTCCCTTCTGCCATAAGCCAGCTGCATGTCATGGGTGGCTTAGAGCATAAGCTCGGAGCACAGCCGGGCACTGTATGGAAGGCTGTCGGTGTCTGCCCGGGTCACCCTCACGGGCAGGGCACCCTCCCAGGCTGCGGTGTCACTGATGCTGACAGCTAATGGCTCCCAGCTGTCAATTCTCAGAGTTGCCCTCAGCTCAACAGGAGCCAATTCACCTGGAAGGTTGTCCTTCACCCTTCATGGGGACAGCCCACAGCCAGTGACTGACTGTCCCAGGGTGTGAAAGGCCAGCCCCTCTGCCTCCAGTGCCAGACGCCCCGGAGAGCAGGCTGCAGCTGGCTCCAGGGGAGAAAAATCCCTGCTTAGCTCCCTCTCCTGCGCTCTTTCCCTCACTGCCCTCCTCCGGGCTGCCTCGTCTCCACAAACCAAATCTTCCGACTCTGCTTTTTCAGACCCACTGCTGTGTGCCAAGGCACAGGTGCGGGGACGGAGTTAACTAAGATGTGGTCCTTGGACTTTCAGGACCTCATGCTAGTGGAGGAAGCGGTTTCCCAAATCCACAGGCAATGGGATAAGAACTGAACCAAGCCCACGTTCCTTTTTCGCCCTTCCCTTCTCACAGTCATCTACGTGCCCAGGCCTATGCTACACATGATTTAACCATTGTTCGATTTCATTCTGAGAACAAAGCCATAAGGTACATTCTTCCATTAACCCCTTTTTAGAGTCAAGAAAAGTGATATTCCAAAGGGTCAATGAACTTGCCTCGGGTTACAAGGCCAGAAAGTGGTAGAGATGGGATTTGAACCCAGATCTCTCAGAACCTCCTCATTCTTACACTGGCTCTTTCCTGCTTCCCTAGGTTACAGGTCAGCAAACTATACTCCCTGGGCGCTGTTTTGTAAATAAAGTTTTATTGAAACACAGCCATGGGCATGATTTGCATACGGCTATGGCGGCTTTCAGCCTACAAAGGCAGAGGTGAGCGGTTGACACAGAGCCTGGAGAGGCAGCGGAAGATACCTGTGCTCCATCTCTTCCCAGGAAAAGTGTGCCCACCCCTACTCTTAAACGGTGAGCTTGCTGGTGTTTTCCTTTAGCTGCAGGTAAAGAGAAAATGCGAGGGGAAGAGACTAAGAGGTACTCATCGCCACTTATAAAAGAAACAGTTAAGATGTGAATAGAGTCAATCACGTTGTCATAACTACGTGTGGGGTCGGATGGGTACGAGCCTCACTGGGGTGATCACTTCGTAAGGTATACAAGTGAATCACTACGCTCGATGCCTGAAACTAACATAATACTGTGTGCTAACTGTAACAAACAAAATTTTAATTATTAAGGAGAAACAGAATGAAAATGTACCATCTCTCTCCTTCAATTCCAGGTCCTCCGGTCCATGGCAGGTCACAGCAGAGACTGCGCACGCGCGCCCGCTCGCCCTGGCGGAGGGGGAGGCGCAGCTCTTGAGTTAGGTTCTCCCGCGAGACTCACTGGAGCACAGAATCACCTTATCTGATCGGCCTGTGTTCCTCTTGCTGTTTCACCTACTAACCCTTTCAAAGGAATTCTGTCGTTTCTTTAGCAGATTATTCTTACAGAGAACCATAAGGAAGTTTCCTGTTGACCTTTCCCTCTGGAATTCCCATTGTTCAGCGGTATCCCATTACCTTCAGAGCGGTTCCCTCCCCACAAGAAGTTCCTCTTCTAGCCTTTTGTTTACTGGACTCAGTGCCTGGAAATGCTGACCACCTCCTTCCAGGGTTTTCTGCCGCACACCTTTCAGACTTGGATCTCTTTTCATTTTTTCCGCCTTAAGTCAGTCACTCCTTAACTGTGTTTTCTTGCAGTCTTTATATTCAATCCGTTTGCATTCTGGGATGCTTTAAATGCAACGAGTGCCGTGGGACTGACGGAGAAGAAATGTATCCACTCCGTTCACGCTCAGATGACTAGTTGAACTTGAACCCCACATGTTACTCTCCTCCTTCTGAAGACTTCTTCCAGTCACCAGAATTATCCAGATGTGTTATTGGTGGTTTAAACTGCCTATATTTGTTATTTAATAACATAACACCCCTGGTTTTTAAATGCAAACTGTAAAGTGAAACTTAGCACAACCTTTCTGCAAAGCAATTTCATCATGTACCTCAAGGATTTTTTCTTTAAGATTTGTATTTATTTACTCAGAGAAATAGGAAGGGAGGGAGAGAAACGTCAGTGTGTGATAGATTCATCTATAGGTTGTCTCTCGCTCGCCCCCAACTGGGGATCTGGCCTGCAACCCAGGCATGTGCCCTGACCAGGAATCAAACCAGCAACCTTTCAGTTTGCAGGCCAGCGCTCAATCCACTGAGCCACACCAGCCAGGGCTACACCAAGGATTTTTTTTTTTTTTAAGTTTATGCCTTTTTACTCAATCACTTCATGTCTAGCACGAACCCCAAGACTGAGAATTTAATGAAGTAATCTAAGATGCCACCAGTGATGTGGAAGTAAGGATGTTCAACATCGTTGTTTTAAATAATAGGGAAAATGTAAATACATCAATTTTATTAGAACTGCTAAAGAAAATAATTTCACATCTTTACGAAGGAACGTTTCCTAGGCATAAAGAACATGTCTTTGAAGAATTTTTGATAATACTGTGTTAATCAAAGTAATTAATAGTTAAGAGTTAATAGTAGTAGTAGGTGATGGATAATATTGTTAAATAATTTAATGAATTAGAATAGATACATGGCAATTTCAGTAAGCATCTCTTGTTAACATGATTATTTTCTTTTCAGTTCATCACTGTATTTTTTAAAAATTTTCCACCATAACCATGTGCAGGTCCCATTCATAATCCTTCATTCACCCACAATTCCAAAATCCGCAAACCTCATTTGACGGCAAATCTGACTCCTCTGAGTTCACATGAAAGCTTTAATGATCTCGGGTGGTGTGACTATTTCTATATTTCTTTAAAGGACTATTACATGTTATTTCACATAGAATGTAAACAAAATGCATCTAAAAAAAATCTGAAAAAATCTAGCTTACAAAATGTATCTGGCCACTGAGTTTGGGGACCAAGGACTGTGAACACGTATTACTGTTATAATCAGCAAAAGAGACAAAAGCATATGACAAGCACTATGAAACTCTACGCAACAGAATAAAGTGAATTAAGGAGCTATTGGTAAGTAAACACCCAAAAATTCTCTCCAAGAAGTAATTATGGCCCTGGCCAGTGCGGCTCAGTTGGTTGGAGCATCGTCCTGTGAACCAGAAGGTAGCAGGTTCGATCCCCGGTGGGGGTATGTAGGAAAAGGCAACTGATCAGTGTTTCTCTCTCACGTTGATGTCTCTCTCTGTCTCTCTCTCTCTCCCCCCTTCCCTTCTCTCTAAAAAGGCAATGAAAAAATATCCTCAGGTGAGGATTAAAAAAGGAAATTATGAAAAAAAACCCTTATGGACTGTTGTGGTAATCTAACTTTACATTTGAGCAAACAGGTGCTCGGAGGGTTTTGACCCCCAAGTCCCACAGCTGGCGAGTGCTGGTGCTGGGCGTGGCTCTCGGGTCTATGCCGCTGTGATATCTCCATCTGAGCTGTGACACACGACTGCTGTCCTGTTTCTGTGACACACAGCACAGCGCCTGGCATGGAGGAGACATCCGTGACGCCGGATAGCTGAGTGAATAGATGCGACCCTGCCTGGCATGAGGTTAATTTCTGAGAAGGCCAAGGTCATCTGAGTTCCACCTTGAACAGGAAATAAAGCAAGGGAGGGTTTGGCAGGGCCTAGACAAGACCTGGAGCCAACTCATAAATGTTCCATTGTCGAGGTGAAACTGTCACAGGCGATGACATAAACACAGTGGTGCCATCTGCTCGATGCCTTCCTCGGTGGCGGGGACACAGGCTCTGCAGCCAGACCCCCGGGTTTCCAGTCCAGGCTCACCACTTGCCCATTGAAAGTCAATTAAAGGCTCTTCCTCTCAAACCTGTCACTAGTGAAATGGAAATGATGATAAGACCTCCATCATAGACCGCTATGAAGACGAGATGAGTTAATACAAAAACGTGCTTAGCCCTGGCTGGTGCAGCTCAGTGGATTGAGTACAGGCTGCAAACCAAAGGCTCACCGGTTCAATCCCCAGTCAGGGCACATGCCTGGGTTGCAGGCCAGGTCCCCAGTAGGGGGTGTGCGAGGGGCAGCCACACATTGATATTTCTCTCCCTCTCTTTCTCCTTCCCTTCCTTTCCCTTCTCTCAAAAAATAAATAAATAAAATGGTTTTTAAAAATAGTGTGTGGCCCATACTAAGGACCCATTTAGTCTCTGCCCCTTCACATCCCCCCAGGCATCGTCTTAAGCATCAGCTAATTGGGTTGTTCTTGGCGCCCATGACTTGGCCGGCACAGAGAGAATCTTGCCCGTAGTCAAGGTTTTGGGGCTTATTGATTGTTTTTACTCGCTCTTCCAGTCATGAGCTGTGAGGCAGGGTGAAAGCACTCTCCTTCTCTGTGCCTCAGTTTCCTCCCGGACACAGCCTTAATAATAACACATCGTTCTGGAAGCTTTATTAGAACTGAATGAGCTGTTGGGTCTAAACTGCTCAGTTCAGCTGTTTCTCAATAACAATGGCTATTTTAACAGACAGCTCCCATGACAAGAGCCAGGGAAGCAGAAAAGTCGGGCAGTGAGGACCTGAAGGGGCAGAGAGAGTACTTGGTGTTTTCCGAGAGAGCTGCGCATCTCAAGGGCCGCCTGCCGACCACTGGGGAGACCCAGAATGCTGTTCGCCGGTGTACGGACACAACTGTTTATTAGTTTTAATAGTCATGTATTTATTCGTACTTCCTCTGTGACAAGCAAATCAGTCACCATAGTGATGTAAAGTTTCCTTTATATATAAATGTAGTTAAGTGTGAGTAGTGGATTGATTTAAAGGAAAATGTTAGGTGACCCCTAGGCAAGGCGGTGGCAGACGCAGCGCAACCGTGCAGTTCATGTGTGAAGGGCAGTGCGTGAGAGGCGCCGTGGCAGACCACATCTGGTGCTTGGGAGAGCCCGGCGAGGGGCTCAGGGGCCCCTTTGAGGGCTGCAGACGATGACGGTTTGTGTGATTCACCCCGCATTCCTTATTAGTGAGCCCTCCCTTTCCCTGAGTACACCCTGGCCTCGTCCTTTGTGGATTTCCTAACCACAAATTAGAACCATGTTATCGGGGGTCTTGGTCCGCAGTTGTCAGTCCTTCCTGATTTCCATTCTATGTCATGAACTGGTGTGTGCACGTGTGTGAAAGAGGAAGAGCCTCGTGAACGAAGGTTATACTCTCCTTACACTACCTGCTTCTGTAAGGGACACACACAAGGGGCTTAATCATGGTCGTTTACCACGTGCTGTGTGCGTGCCTGATTGTTTCAACTCCTCCCAACAGCTTGGTAAGGTAGATAACGTGCCAATTTTTACAAACAGGGAAGAGTTGAGGCTTACAGAGGTGATAGAGGCCCGAGTGGCAGCTGAACCCAGGTAGCTTGAACTTGAAGCCTAGCTCTTAACTATTATACCACATTGCATCCACTTTTAAAAATGTCTTGGATGGATGGAAGTAAGAAAAGAAGGAAGGAAAAAAGGGAGGGAGGGAGGGAGGGAGGAAGGCAAAGAGGAACAGGAGAGGCGTAAGAGGCTACAAGACCATCTCTGAGCCACCTAGAAAAGTCCCGTCTCCTGGGTTCCCCTATGTGCTACGCATTGGACACACACTACCTTTAACCTTCATGTAAACTCCCCGCTCAGACCAAGGTCATTGGCAACGCAGTAGAGGTTTATCACTAAGACACTTGCTGTTAAGACAAAAGACCCTCAAGTCAAACACCTTGGATCTGCCGTTTAAAAGCTGAGCAACCTTGGGCTGGGTGTTTATACTGCCTAGGCCTCAGTTTCCCCATCTGTAATGGAGGTGATGATCCATTAAGCATCCTAGAAGGATCAAATGAGACCTTGCGTCCCCTGTGCCTGCTTCATGTCATGTTCTCCACGTGGGATTGCTGTGATTGCTGCTGTCACTCTCCATACAACTTGCAAATCCCAGAAACAAGCAATCAGTTCAGGTCCTTTTTAAGAAAGAGAGCAGGTCGTGAGTGGAAGTCGAATTTGCACATCAGGGAGCATAGCGCAGGATAACGGCTCCCCAAAGAGGCCCACCTCCTATTCTCCAGAACCTTGAATGGCAAGGGGGCGGGGGTGGTTACCGCTGCAGATAGGACCAAGGTTTCTGCTCAGCTGATGCAGCGTTGGGAGACAAGCCTGGGTTAGCCAGGTGGGCCCAATGTAATCACAAGCGTCCTTACAATTGGAAGAGAGGAGTCAGGGGAAATGGGACGTTGGAAGAAAGGCACAGAGAGCCAGCATCACTGGCTTTGAAGCTGGAGGAAGGGGCCGCAAGCGAAGGCATGCCAGCAGCCTCCGAAACCGGAGGAGGCCAGGAAATTGATTCTCCCTGGAAGCTCCAGAAAGAGCTAGACCTGCCAAAACTTTAACTTCAGCCCAAAGAGGCCTGTGTTGGACGTCTGAGCTCCAGAACTGTAAGTTAATGAGATTGTATTGTTTGAAGCCACTCTGTTTGAGGTGATTTGTTACAGCAGCCATAGGAAACTCATACCACCAGGAACAACACAAACTCTGGCCTCAGATTTGTAAGGAAGTCAGAGGTCTTGACACTTTGCCTCATGGAGGCAGCTTTGTTGAAGTCGCCCTCCAAACATAAAACCAGAGACCCTCTGCTTCTCCACCTCCCCTGCGTGTAGGGACTGTGCGCTTATTCAAGGTGTCGGCAGCTGGCTGATGAGTGATGGCTGTCACCCGGGCCCCAGCCACCAGCAGGTTCCGGGAGGGAGCAGGTGGAAGCCTTCCCAGCTGAGCGGAGGGGGCTGTCGTTTTGCAAGGCCAGGAAGTGGCTTTCTAGTCTCCAACTTCCAGGGCTCAGAGGAGTGATTGCTGTTATTTCCTTCAGAGAAGAGGTCTGGTTAAAACAGGAAACCAGTTCTCGGGCCTTGTGCAGCTGACAGACACCAGGGCACCAAGGTTGCTCCTCTTCCTTTGCAAATCTGCCTGGGCTCCTCCAGGGCCGGGGAGGGCAGCTCTCTGAGTCCGGCCCACCTCCAAAGGGGTATTCCCTCGCCTTTTAAGGTCAGCTGTCCCACTCCCACGATAGAAACGGCAGTTTAACTTACATACAATACAAGTCATAGATCCTCGGTGTATTGTTCTCAGTTTTGACAATTACATACAACCCCATGATGAACGTCCACCCAGAACAAATTATGGAATGTGTTCATCACCCCAGAAAGCTCCCCTCCCTGCATGGTGCTGTTTCCTAGGCAACACCAACACTGCCACGCCCCTCGGCCAGAGGCAATACTGACTTGCTTTCTGTCGCCAGAGAAGAGATTAGTCCTTTCAAGAATCTCATTTTGCAAAGTTTGAGATTCATCCACGCCATTGCGCATATCACCCATTCATTCCATCTTATTACTGAGTGGTGGTCTGTCGTGGGGACATCCCTTACTTTGAAAAATCTGTTTTGTCAAACTCATAGACACAGAGAACAGATTGCCAGTTATCAGAGGGGAGGCGAAAAAGAGGAAGGGATTAAGAAGCATAGATTGGTAGTCACAGAATAGTCATGGGGACGTCTAGTACAACACAGGGAATACAGTCAATAATATTAAAATAACTATGTATAGTGCCAGGTAGGTACTGGAAATATTGGGGGGACCACTTTGTAAAGTGTGTGCTTGTCTGACCACCCTGCTATGCACTGGAAATGAATACAAAATAATACTGAAAGAAAGAAAAAAAAAAAAAAGCCTGTTTTGCGGTTGGGTTGTTTCCAGCTTGTGGCTGGTCTGAATAAAGCTGCTGTACATGTTCAAGTGTAAGTCACTGTGCGGACGCTTGTTTTCATTTCTCTTGGGGAATACCCAAGAGAAAATAGAATTTATAAGAAACGGCCAAACAGTTCTCCAAAGCAATGGTGCTTCCTTTAGTCCTTAAGCAGCGGAACCGAAGTAAAAGTTCTGGTTGTTCCCCCGCCCCCTTCGCCAACACTTACTATTGTGTTTGGGGGGTTTTGTTTATTTGGCAATTCTACGAATTTATATCTCATTGTGCTTCCAAATTGTATTTCCTTGATGACTAAAGATGTTAAGCACCTTTTCACATGCCTATTGGCCATTTTTACATTTTCTTTTATGAAGTGTCTGAATCCTTTGCCCATTTTTCAAATGTGTGTGTTTACCTTCCTATAATTGTTTGTAGGATGTCTTTGTGTATCCAGGATACAAGTTCTTTATCACATATCTGTATAGCAAAAATTTTCTCCCAATCTGAGGCTTGTCCATTTCTTAATCCGAGCTTTGGATGAGCAGAAATTTAAAATTTTTATGTTGTCCCATTTATTTATTTTACAGGTAGTGCTTTTGTGCCCTAAGAAATCTTTGCCTGGCCCGGGTTTACAAAGATATTCTTTATTGTTTTCTTCTAGAAGGTGTCTTGTTCTAGCTGTTATATTTAGTTCTCTGATCCACCTCTGATTTATTTTTGTGCCTGGAGTTAGCAGAGGAGAATGAACCAACAAATTCCATGGCTAGTACTTGGGAGAGGTGAGGACGTTTCTTCCCAAGGTCAGGGTCTAGTGCAGGATCCGACAAGTCTTTTCTTTACAGATAAAAAAGGGAGGGCCAGAGGGCGCATATTTTTGGCTTTCGAGGCCATATGGTCCCCATAACTTCGCCTGGGTGGTGCGAAAGCAACCATAGATAATCCGTAAGTGCAAGGGCATGGCCATGCGCCCGTAAAACTATTCATGGACAATGAAATTTGAATTTCATAGAATTTTTACAGTTCACAAAATGTTATTCTTCTTTTGTTTTTGTTATTTTATTTTTTTTTTTTACCAGTTAAAAATGTAAAAATCATCCTTAGCTTGTGGTCTATCTGAAAACAAACAGCGTCCAGATTCGACCCGCGGCCTCCAGCCGGAGCTTGCCAAATCCTGGGTAACTCAGCAAGACAAACATTCAACAAACAGGAGGCCACGCTGGGAGAGCGGCATGGCCGTAAAGAGCTGTGTTCTGTGGCTAAGAGAATAATAGGCAGCGGATAATCTACTTTGGGGGAGGTCAAAAGGAATTACAGCTGCACCACAATGAGACGCCACTACACGCACCCGCTAGGATGGCTTTCATTTCTACAAAGGGGAAGAACGAGTGTTGGCGAAGACATGGAGAAATTGGAACCTTTGTGCGTTGCTGGCAGGGATGTAAACGGTGCGGCCACTGCGGGGAAACAAGAGCAAGTTAAACACAGAATTCCCCACGTGGCTGAGCAAGTGTGCGTCAAGGTGCCCACCCGAAGGATGAAAGCAGGGACTCCGACACGTGCACACCGACGCGCGGAGCGGCACTGTTCAAACTTGCCAAAAAGGGGGGACAACCCGAATGTCCGCCAACAGGTGAATGAATCCACAGGCATATGCACACAGTGGAACACGATTCCGCTATGAAAAGGAGTGAAATTCTGCCGCATGCTACAACGTGGATGAAACTTGAAAACATCCCAAGTGAAGTAAGCCAGACCCAAGGCAACAAACAGTGTGTGATTCCACTTATAGGAACTACGTGGAGCAGGCAAATTCGTAAAGGCAGAGAGTAGAAGAGCGTGGCTGGGAGGAGCGGGGGGTGGAGAGTTACTGATGGGCAGAGAGTTTTTGTTTGGGATAACAAAAAAGTTCTGGGAATTCATAGTGGTGGCGGTTGTGCAACATTAGAAATATACTGAATGCCCTTGAACTGTACCATGAATAGTGGTTAAAAGGGTAGATTTTGTGTTTTATCACAATAAAAAAAAAACAGAAAAAGAATTATACCAAAGTGTTATACTAAGTACAGAGGCTGAGAAAATCATAGGATCACAGATTAATTCCTTTACTTTTCACAACACGATGAGGCAGGTTCTTTTATTATCGTTATACCATTTTACAGAAGAGGAAAATGAGGCACTCAGTGTTGATAACTTGCAAAGTCACACAGCTGGTGAGTTGCAGACACCAGGGTTCAAACCCCAGCAGCGTAGCTCTGGGGTCTGTGTTTTCAGTTACCACGCTGCGCGCTCCCTAAAGGTGCTGATTCTCAACCACGGCTAACCCTAGCTGGAGTTTCTGGGAACAGGTAAAGCCCCCCACGGCCAGGGAGCGCCTGGTTCAACCAGAACCTCCGGGGCTTGGGCCAGGCATTCGTAGGTGCAGAAGTTCCCCAGGAGCTTCCAACGGGCTGCCAAGGTTGAAAAGAACTGCCTCAAAGGGCAGGTTCCTCTCAGAAGATGATACATCGGCAATGACCTCAAAAATGAACAGCGGTCCTGTGTTTTTATCAAACCATGTTGGTCTTTTCCTGTGTGAGAGTAACGACCCGCGCCCTGATAGTAATAATAGTTAATATTTGAGCAACCCATGCCCCAAGCACAGCATCAAGTGCTTCTAATACTTCGTCTGCACGAGCGTTCACGATGATCTCGGGCAGTAGATGCCATCATCCCCATTTTACAGATGAGGCACCTGAGGCCCAAAGAGAATGAGTCGCTTGCCTGAGGCCACACTGGTACTAAGGGGCAGCATGGTGGTGCCCAGGCCCGTGCTGCCCAGACTCAGCTCTCCGACCTCCCTTCCCAGGGAAGCTCACCAAGGGAACAGCGAGAAGGGGTGTGACGCACCTGCTTCTGGTTGGTTTTGTTTTATTTTGTTTTCCGCCGTGTTCACCTGTGATGAGCCCCCCCCCCACCCCTGGTCATCCCCAGCCCTTGGTAGATTGAGTCAGTGCCTAGGAAGAAGCTCCAAGGACGAGTCTTCTTATTGTTCTGAATAATCTCACTCTGGGGTGAAGAAGAGGCGAGGTAGGGAGAACTTCATTAGGTAAACTGAATGAATTATCCAGTAAATAGATTTATAAGGCCTCTAACCCAGGGAGGAGGTGAGTGTGTGTGCGTGTGTGTGTGTGTGTGTGTGTGTTTCCAGGTCTGGGTCATGTCCACAACCTAGAGCAGGCCTGTCTGGGGAGATGAGGTCACCGCAGGGGACACGATATGACAGGAAAGTCTCTTGACTTTTCATCCCAGTTCTGAAAGCCCGAGACCATGTTTTACATTTTCTGGCAGGCAGGACAGTTGCTCATTAAAATGTGCGGCGCAGATGGATATGTACAACGGGGGAGGGGAGGGCCACCCTGCCGAAGAGGCACTTGGACTGGGTGAGACCCCCTGCAGACCACGTTAATAGATGGAAAAGATGAAGAACCTTCCAAGGAAAGAAAAATCCACACTCCAAGTTCAGATTAAGCTTTTCTATTATCCCTAGCCACCTGTAACTGATGCAAAAACTGAAGTTCAAAGGTGTTTAGTGATTTTGTCAATCACCATCCACCTAGAAAGTACCAGAACGTCGATTTGAACTTGGGTTCCCAGACTTTTCCCCCAGAGTTCTTTCTACTGGACATTAGCAAACAGACAACCAAGGATGATACAAGCAAATAGATAGTATTTCATGGCAACACAGGACCCTAACCACCACTGCCAGGGACAAAAATCATAATAATGGCATTAACTAACATTTAATTAAGAGCTTACTATGTACCAGACACTGGCCTGCATATTTGAAATGTACTATCTCCACAGATCTTCAAAAACAAAACCAAAAAACCTATGGTATGGAAGCTATTATCATTCTCATTTTATAGTGGTGGATGCGAGGTCCTGAAGCATCAGCAAGCCTCAGCTTACACAGCGAATAAGGAAAAGAGCAGAAGTTCAAGCTCATGACTCCAAAGCTCAGCCACTGTTCTTCGGGCCTGTCAGTCAATTCAGTCCTAGCGCTAGGCAAACCCGCCTTCGGTTGTCACCGAGTTAATGATGATGATGATGATTATTATTACTCCTTCCTTTCTGGGGCTTTGAAGGTTTCTATATTAAGAGAACTTTCACAGTCCTCGGACAAAATTTTCCACTTTTCAAAGTCAGGTGTTTTGATGTCAGGTCCCTGGTGATGGACATGTTTCTAGTCACAAGCTGGGAACACATAATCAGTAGATAGCCACACAGGGTGTGAACAGACCTGCAGAGCAGATTGTTATCAGCTCGGGGTCAACGCCTCCTTGCACCTTCCCCAGACCCCATGGCACTTGGTCAGGAAGCTGGGAGGGAGGACTTCTCCCCACCCTGGTGCTTCTCCCCATCTTGGTGCTTCTCCCCATCTTGGTGCTTCTCCCCATCTTGGTGCTTCCCTCCACATAGAGAGAGCCCAATTCCTAAAACTCCTGGCCTCTCTCTGCTCTTTACCCACTCGGCCCCTTCACAGGAGGGGACGAGTGCTTGGTGTATCTGGATGGCAAATTTGGGAAGAGTAGAGCCAGCCCCCTTGTGGAGGAGGGAAGCAGTCTGCAGAGCTCAAGTCCTCTACGCCTGTGCTGGAACTTCATTCTGAGGAGCGCTCCCCCTCCCCGCCCCCCCCAATCCCTTTTCCCCCTCCCTTCCCGCTGTTTCTCTCTCCCCTTCTCTGTTCTCAGTTCCCATCTGCCAGTTACTTGATGTTAGCGCACTGAACTCTGTTCCGCTCAAGTTAGCTAGAGACGGTTACCCCTGCATGAGACAAGCACGCACGTGACTGTCTGCACGTGGATGGTAAGAATTAGCACTTTAGGCTCAGGGCCTTCATTTAACAGCCGGGGACAATGAAGAGAAGAAGGCTTTTTAAATTCGGGGTGAAGGAGACCGTGCGACTTGATGAGTAACAGCTCGGGCCCTTGAGTCAGACAGTCCTGGATGTGAAACTCACCTCTGCCCTTCGTTGATTATCAACTGATGGGGGCGACATTACTTAACTTTCCGAGCCTCAGGTTTTCATCTGTGACTACAGAATCAGAATAAGCAAGCCCTGGCTGGTGTGACTCGGTGGTTTGAGTGCCAGCCTGAGAACCGAGAGGTCGCCGGTTCAATTCCCAGTCAGGGCACAGGCCTGGGTTGCAGGCCAGGTCGCCAGTAGGGGGCGTGTGAAAGGCAACTGATCGATGTTTCTCCCCCTCTCTCTCTCCCTCCCTTCCCTTCTCTTTAAAAATAGATAAAATCTTGGGGAAAAAAAAAAAAGAATTGTACCTGGCTCCCAGGGCTGGTCCTGCAGTGAAATGTATACTAACCCTTGCCTGTGATTTCGGTTATACTTCTAGACTTCTTGAGAAGTCACGCAGAACAGGAATGGAAATTGCAAAATCGAGGCTGAGCAGGAAGGCACTAAGGAAGCCCTTTCTCCAAGGGGATGTTGATTTTAGAGGCACAGAGGGAGAAGCTGTTTTCCAGGAAATCATCCACTTAACCCAGGCTGAGCTCTAAATTTTAATAATCAGGCAGTGTCCCAGGACCGGCGAGAGAAGAAAACAAACAAGGATGTAAAACTCCATCCACACGGCATAAACTCCGAGGTCGCCAAGATGTCGGCAGACTCCTGAGTTTGGACGTGGTTCCCATCTTCACAGGGAAAGAATCAAAGCCAACATGCCCTTGTGTGGCTCGGTGGACTGAACGCCAGCCTGCGAACCCAAGGGTCACAGCTTCGATTCCCAGTCAGGATGCATGCCCGGGTTGCAGACCCGGTCCCTGGTGGGGGGGGGCACACATGGATGTTTCTCTCTCTCTCTCTTTTCCCCTCTATCTAAAAATAAGTAGTAAATAAAATCTGTTTTTAGAAAAACCTTAAAAAAAATCAAAACTATCATCAATATTCATTCTATTGAGAGCTACAAAGTGAGACAAATGGTCAATCTCAGACCACAAACACCAAGGCTCACCCAGATCTTGGCAACGGTGAGAGGGAAATGATCAACCCACAAGGGCTCAGGGTGTTTGCGTGGGAAATTTCTCCTTCCAGAAAAGTTCTCCCCAGACCCCTTTGCTGCACAGCTCACCATTTTCATCTCAGCTCAGATGTCACCTCCTCCAAGAAGCCTTCCCAGTTCTCTCTAATGAGCAGCACTCTGAGTGATGTCTACCTTTCCCCGCAGCCATACCAAGTTCGTAATGAGATGTCTCTGTGGTTGTTGGATCGGGGCCTTTGCTCGAGCAGACTGTGGGCTCCAGGTAGCCAGAGAGCTCGCCTGTCGTGTTCACTGCTGCAGGTCAGGGTGAATTGGTTTCAGCCCCAAGACAGAACTTTACTGACTTAATGTCTTTGGTGAGTTTCTTTTAAGTATCATTCATTCACTCACTCAACAAGGTCTTAAGTCTGTAGCATGTGCTGCTCACTGATGAATACCGTCATTAGTTCATCCAATTAATTATTATTAATTGATTAATAATCCATGAGTACACGCTATCTGCGAGGCACAGGCACAGGGCAATGGGAATACAGCCGTGACAAAAAGAGACACAAATCCCCACCCTGATGGAACTGGTAGTGGATGAAAAGTCATCCACAGATATGCCACTACGACCTATGTCCAAGGAGAAAAACGAGTAGGGGTGGGCTGGTCGGGAAGCAATTTTACAGGGAGAGGCTGGAGAAGCTCCATCGAGCAAAGACCTCAACAAGTGAGGGGAAGCAGCCTGGGGCCTCTGGGTGGTGGGTCCTGAACTGAGAGCAGCAGGTGCGAAGGCTCAGGGGGGCAGTCCTCGGCTAGTGGAGTAAGCATGGCAGAGAGGCGGGCTGAGCGAGGGTCTCGGGGAGGGGGGGAGGGCTCTTCCCCCAAGAGGTGCTTTTTTCTGGCCCAGCCCAGACAGGTGGCTCTTCTTCAGGCATCCTTGACAGATTGTAGTTTTTGCAATGTTCATTTTAACGTGTTCATGAAAATACATCCAACTTCATTCTGTCCTGAAAACTCATTTCCTCTCTCTGCCCCGCCCCCCCCAACTATTCCTGTGATCACTCCTGGGAGTAAGTCCACTCCCTCCCTGCCTCCCCAAAATCTCTGAGTCCCAGCAGATGGGCCAGGCTGCTATTATGAGGAAGCAGCAGACAAGTTACAAGTGGGATGCTCTGCAGACTCAGCCCGTGGGAAGCTGCAGTGACCACTGCCCAGAAGAAGCTCCATCTTCCCATCCCCCTGGACTTCTCAGAGCACCCTGGACCCATGGCCTTGTTCTCAGAGAGCTGTTCCTCCCTCCTTGGCTCTGCACATGTGTTTTTGTACATAATATTAAACAGTAACTTTTGAGTCTCCCACGTCCTGGTATGCTCCAGACTCGCAGACCACATTTCCAAACACACACACACACACACACACACACACACACACACACACCACGCACCCCAATCTGTCCTGGCTGACTCATGGCAAAAAAAAAATAAATAACTTTTAATTTGGCCCATTCTCCTTTTTGAAACAGCTTAATTGAGATATAATTCACAAGCCACAAAATTCCCCCATTTCAAGTGTGTCATTCAGCGGCTTTTGGTTTATTTACGAAGTTGCAGATTGGCTGCCCCTCTTTGTAAATGGAGCCACGGGTGAACCCTTCGGCCCCCACCCTGCTCGCTCCCCACTTTGAAGGGAGCCCGGAGCTGGCAGAGGGCAGGTCCTGCGTCACCGCCCCGCTCAGGCCTCTCATTCACTGGGCCGTTTACAACTTACTTCCTGTGTTTTGATTCCCAGCTGCTGGGGCCTGCCTCTTGGAGCCCTGCTGATTAGTTTGCACACTGTCAAAAAGTTACTTTTGTGTTGCAGCGGTTTTCTGCGTATTTGTTTTTGTTGGTGTTTGGAGCCTCCTGGCTCTTTGCTCTCTCTGCTGGGCTAGTTAGGGAGACTGCAGGGTGCCTTGGGCGGGGACAGAACCCTTCGGAATTCGGAGCTGAGCTGAACCATTCATACATAGCACTCTGACTGTTGAGACTGGTCCAAAGGAGGACGCTCAGAAATATCAATAGGGCTCAGAGGCCTCAGACATTTTCCTGCTATTAAAATCTCAATCTGCAGTTGGTCTTTGATGTCTGGGAGCAGGAATTAAAATAACCACTTCGGGAGATTTGTGCGAAGGTCATGTGAGGTAATTCATGTGAAAACACTTAGAACACGATCCATGTTTGTTTGTTTGTTTGTTTGTTTTAATCTATCAATGTTCATTTAAGATGCATGTTGAAGGAATTCACTAATGGGGTAAGGATTCTATTTCTGTCCAGGTACATTAGGAGAAGCACAGCGCCTGCTCTGAGGAGAGTGTGGGCCCGTTTAACCCCTCACTCACCAACAGGTAACAGGGCTGGCTGGGTGCTAGGCACTGGGGACTGAAAGGCAGCAGGGCAGATACAGTCAGGAGGAGGCAAGGCACGTGTTTAGCATATAGCTGAGCAAATAAATGTCTAACTACAGACCGTATGAGGGTTGTGGCAGAAATTCTTCTGCTGTGCGTGTGTGTGTGTGTTTAAAGCAATTTCAAAGAATGTATATTTTGCTAGTGAATTTATGCCTGGAGGCATAAAAAAAAATTCTGGAATAATCCGCAAGAAATTGGTTACAGGGGTTTCTTTTGGGGATAGGAACCAGACAAGTGGATAGGTAAGTGTCTTCTACGTTTTATTCGATAACTTTCTGTGTAACATTTGAAGCTTCTAACTCTAAGCATGTATTTTTATTGTTTGTTTATTTGCTTGTTTACATGTCAGTAGTGCTTCACTGAGAGTCCATTTGTATTTTCTTCCTTCAACTTTTCTCTATTTAAAAAAAACCTATTATTTAAAATGAACAAATGATTAACTGCTTGAAATATTTAACTTGTCATGCCAAACCAGTTAAATAGTAAATGTAATATTATTACACTTAAAAAGACAAAGGTCATTCACACAGGTACAAGAACTCCTCAACCCACCACAAACTGTTACCAGACAGACAACAACACATTTGCCCAGACAGTAACACTTTCATGCAACAGATACGTATTGAGCACCTACTGTATACCAAAGCATTGTTCTGGGCTCTGGTAGGAAAAATACAAGCCTTTGGGGAGCCTAGATTCTAGCTGGAGAAAACAGACAATAAACAAGGAAACCAAATATGTAACATACATTCAATGTAAATGCATAATAAGGTAAGAGCTCCGAAGACCAATGAAAGCAGAGCTGAAATGCTGAGTGGCCAGGGAGGGCGGACAGTGCTTTGTCTTCATTGCAGAGAATGCATTTGACAGTCGCATCCACTACAGACGGCGGTCAGGCAGCCTGCCTGAGGAAGTGCCATTTTCCCAGAGACCTGGCTGAAGGGGAGGATGGGATGAGCCGTGCCCGTAAATGGGGGAAGGATGTTCTCTTCCAGAAGGACCAGTAACAGCCCCCGACGAATGGGAGAACGAGAAACCAGTAAAGCTTAGCACTGAGCACGAAGCCGAAGAAGAGAGGAGGGCCCGGCATTGTGTGCTTCTGACGTCCAGGGGGTATCTGCCACCTAAGAAACAAGACAGAGTTTTGTCTTTTGCTCACGCTGCTTCTCTTGAGTTGGTTTCTCTTTATTATGCCTGAAGACTTGGGGGGCGGGGTGGGGGGGGCTCTTAACCCGTGTTAGACCCGAGCACAATGGGGTAAGTGTGGACTGGAGGGCCGATGCGACCCTGTGCCACAACTGTGAGCGTAGGTATAGGACATGAAAAAGTCTTCAGATCCTTGGCTCCTTTGAATCCGCAATACGTTCCTCAGCGCATGGCTTTCGGCAGCAAAGTAAACTTTTTTCCCCTGAGTCTTCTGCTTCCAAATCAACGGGAAACAAAGGATATCCCGCTCCATTCAAGCAGTTGCAACGCCTCTCAGATAAACGTGGGAGCAGGAGTAAGCTATCTAAATACACAGTGATGGAAAAGCATGCCTACGAATCTTGTAAACATGCTGTAACAGCACAAGGGAGCCACTATGAAGAACATCCGAGTGTCCTTTTTTTAATAATAGAATAGCCCTTTGTACTTTGAAATGTTTCTAAGTCTGTAAAACAGAACTGAACAGAGCTGCCTAGAACGGACTGCAACTTCCAAGTCTTCTGGTCATGGTGCCGTTAAACCATTACTTCTCAGTGTCTCCATGCTCAGAAAATTAAAGTTTCTCGCACCAAGATCAGCTGGACTCACTTAAAAAGCACTTTGCACCATATTTAAGCAACCACCGGAAGGGACTCAAGAGAAAGCTGACTGAGCATTGAGTTTTTAACGTCCTCAAAGGATGACCCGGGGTTGTTTGGGGGGTTTTTCTTCAAAACCCAACAACGGCTGCTTGGCAGGAAGCAGGAATTGGACAAGAGAAGTGATGGAAACCTGCCCTGCAAAGTGGAAGGAGAACTTCCAATGAGAAACAGTGAGGTTTGACATCACTGTGCTACATTATTCATCATTCAAACGGCCTCCCTCCTGCCTGGCGCAGTGCGATGCAGATACCAAGTGCGCTGCAGGAGGAAGGATCCACCCTTGGGGGGTGGGGAAGCCTCCGCCCCCGCTGCCTCTCTCCCTGCTCTCTCTGCCTT
>PVKU01000596.1:125863-319453 GCA_004027475.1 Anoura caudifer
GGAAAGACAAGCTGGACAACCCGCACTGGACAGATTTCACGGGGGGGGGGGGAAGGGGGGGCGGGGGGTCTGACAGTTTTCATCTGAATCCTTAGGCCTCACTCCAGCCTTCAAAGACTAGAGACAGGAAACACCGCCAGTGATAATCAAATGAGCTCAGCCGGCCTGGAGTTGGTTTTAAAAGGGGCGGGTGGGGAGTAGGGGGCTGGGAATCCAGGCATTCTGCCCAGGGGAACCTAGAGAGAGGGAGGAAAAAACCTCCCTCCTAAAAATCTCTGAAGTTTGTTGCCAATGATTCAGTAGTACCTGACCAAAAAAAAAAAAAAAAAAGTTGCCCAACTGGTTTGGCTGTTTCAGCTGGCTGCCACCAAGAGAAATCAACAGAACCCTATCGTGCCAGTCACCTGCAACTTGGACATTATTTTCAAGTAAATATTTATCGTTTCAATGCTATTCCATGGCAGCCTTTGCAGTGGGTTGATTGACACATTGTCCCGGACGAAGCCGACTCCATAGCAACAAGCATGGAGACGCCGCGCTCGCACCGAGCTGTCCTTTCTGCGGCCACTGGGAGGGGGTGGGGGGCATCTGGGGACTCTCACCATTGCCACTGGGCAGTTATCTCGTCGGATTGGAGCTGAACCGGGAGAAACGTGCTTCCTTCTCCCCCTGGCTCCTGCAGTGGGTTGGGATTGCTACTGATCACCTGGCTCATCTCAATGAATTCGACACACGGGCATTTTTCTCTCTCTCCATTCAGGAAGTGGCCGGCAGAGCCCTGAGATTCTTTCTGCTCCGATGACATAAACAAATTGCAGAGGAAGTCAAGTCAAACTTTCCCTTGCTTCTTTTGTTCTCCCAATGAGCAATTCAGAAAACAGAGCCAAAAAAAATTTTTTTGGGGATGCTTTTTACAGCTTGCTCTTAACTGGAAAGGCAGAAAACCTCCTGAAAAAAAAAATAAATATTCCTAAACTGATTTTTTTTCCCCAAAAAAAGCAGAAATGCCCTAGAAGTTGTTGGTTTTTTAAGGCTAGTTTTTGAGACTTTTCCAACCAAATTGCTCCCTTGCCACTGCAGTTACCTAATTGCTGCTGTTTCTTTTGAATTTCAACCAGGAGAGCGGTAATCAGCTCAACGTGGATAACGCTTCACCGTGAATCAGCTCCTGGCGCCCTCACCCACAGCCAAGGGCAGCTAACAGTCGCGACTGAATCAGGGTGCCATTACTAGGCGTGGGCCAGACTGAAAGGAGACAGCTTATCTGTGTCATCTGCAGATGCTACTCACAGAGAACTCACACATAATTAAGCCCCTCTCGCTGGTGGAGGCTGCTCACAGCTTCATCACCAGCTTGTAAGATGTGTCTCTGGGTATCGCCTCGGATGGCTCAGGGAGTGAACGTTTTCAAACCAGAGGCACCTGGTAATCCAGGTGACATGCCAACCACACCTCTTCTAGTCATCTAACAAAAGACACCCTGCACTACGTAACTAAAGGAAAACAGAACGGACAGATGTAACAAATATTTGCGGGGTGGCCCCGCGATGGCTTCCCAGCTTGGATGTTCTGTTATGTTAATCCTGGTGCGAGAAATACAGAAGATGCGACAGCCGCGTGGACAGCTGTAGGTCTCCCTTGCTTGTCCTCAATTGGCCCTTAGCACACACAGGGGTAGTCAACTTTGAACACAGCCCTTTTTCCGGGGAAGCCTATGAGAGTTCAAACACAGGCTCAAGCTACTTCCTGAGTCTCTGCGTTCCCTTCTGTAACATGGGGATGCATTGTAACGTAACAGGACCGGGCTTAGAAATGGTACATATGGAGAGAGAGACAGACTCACATCCCACTTAACCTGACGTGTGGCATGTGTTAGAGTCTGAAGGAAAGGTGGCTTTGGTTATTACAATTTAGAACATTACGTGACTTCTTCTGGGTCAAATAAAACTGGCATTGGCAGATGCTGAACTTTGTAGTATCTGCAAAGTGACTCTGTGTCAGAACACGTTTGCTCGGTCCTGATCGCCTCCTGCCTCTTCATCTAGAAGTACATATGTGCTGTCGACATTTATAGACTAATAGCCATATAAGACCATTTATGCAAGTGGTAATTGACTGTGTAATTACTGAATAAACAGCGGGGCAAAGGAAAATGTGAGGATCTGAACGCTGGCTTTAGTTCATGTTTTATCTTCTATGCATTGCCCTGTTTACTTCCTAGCCGACATTCTCCTCACTGTTGGTTCTTTTCCAGGCATGTGCTTCCCTTGAACAACAGCAGATGAGAAAATTATTTCATTTGCACCGCAGGAGAGGCGGAGAGGCAAACAGAAACCCCCAAGGCCGTGACTTGCTGGAAGGCCTCCAAGGGGTGCAGGTCAGTGTTAGCAGTTGTGAGCACCACCTCCGCACCCCTATTTTTTGAAGCTTTCCTGTAGAAACATGCGATCCCTCCCACGCCCCTGACTTTCTGTAAAAGCAAATAGGACTCTCAGGCACTGGTGCACTTGATGTGCATTTGTGAGATTCAACAATCGCCTTCAGCAAACTTTATCAAACACCCACTCGGTGCCAGGGACTAGGGCACAGAAAAGCGGCGCTCATCAGAGCTGGCTTGCCCGACAGGAAGACGAGACACACACTGGACGAGCCGGGGAGCAGGAACACCCTCACATCCCCTTCTTGCCTGCCGAGGGAGACAATCAGAAAATTCAGAAAAGTTATTTTTAATTTCAGCATACACATGTTTTTGTGTTTCTGAGAAACATAACTTTATTGTGCATATTATTTCAATATCTGGCTGGGTACAGGTCCTGGTTGGGGTAGTGTGTGTTATCATTCAGAAAATACTCCTCTCCTCCTCCTGCTTTGGGGGGAATATACTTCCCTGCCTGACTGATGCTGGACTTGGCCATGTGACTCAGCCAGCCAATGGGCTGTTAGCAAGCATGATCAAACCAAGCCTTAGTATGTGTTTGCACAGTGGGTCTTGCTCTCCTGCACACTGCCCCGAAGAGCGTGTGTCTGCTTGTGCAAGGAGGATGAGAGCCACCCCGAGCAGACCTGGACACAGCCCGCAGCTGGAAGCCCCACCCTGCACCATCTCGCGCATCTGAAAGCCAGCCAGCTTACTTTTCAGAGATGAAGTAATCACTGTTTTACGCTGCTGAATTGGGGGTGATTGTTACGTGGCATTATCATGGCAACAGCTGACAGAAGTAGGCGCCATCCTATCTGCAGGTCTTAATCTGGCCATGGGCATACCAGTACAGACACGAACTTAGAAAGTCAAAAGAGCAAATTTAATTTTTAGAAATGCTTCCACACTTGCCTTACCGACTGGACCTTGTTATGTAAACCAAGTTCAGTGGGAGCCTTTCACTGCACCGAATGAAACTTGAGACCCACAACAGGTAAATGGATCAGCATATGGCTAGAGAAGAGGTCTGAGGCACCCATTTATTTTTTCAGCGTTAGATAGAGCCTTCATTCTACAAATGCTTCATTCAAAAAAAAAAACTTCATTTGAAGAGATAGTAATTGTGCTCCTTTGAACTAGACCTTGGAGACAGGTAAGGAGTGCCGGCAGTGCACCTTCGTCAAGCGCCTACCACAACCTGGGCACCATTCTTAGCGCTTGCGCGACATCAGCTCATTTAATCCTGAAAACTTCGGGTGCTGGTGATCATGATTCTCCCCCTCGTACAGACGGGAAAACCGAGGAACCCAGAGGACAAGTGACTGACTTACCCAAGCTCCCACAACTTGGAAGGGCAATGCTGGGACATGAGCTTAGGCTGTCTGGCTTCAGAGCCCACTCTTACCCACCACAGTAAGATGTAGACGTGCTAAATTTTTGCCGACAGGAAATGTGTAGAGTAAAAGGGGCAGCACCTTTAAATCAGAAGACAAAATCAGTCATTGCGAGCCATGGGCAGGCCCATGATTGAAAAGAACAGGGAACAATGGTTAAGAATAGCAGGGAGTATGAACCATAAACGACCCGAATACCTGCAGCAATTTTGAGAAAGAAGAACAAAGCAGGAGGGATCACAATACCTGATACTAAACTGTATTACAAGGCCACTGTAATCAAAACAGCCTGGTACTGGCATAAAAACAGGCACATGGACCAGTGGAACAGAACAGAGAGCCCAGAAATAAACCCAAGTCTCTATGGTCAATTAATATTTGACAAAGGGGGCAGCAACATAAAATGAAGTAAAAATAGCCTCTTCAACAAGTGGTGTTGGGAGATCTGGACAGCTACATACAAAAAAAAAAAAAAAAAAAAAAAAAAAAAAAAAAAAAAAAAAAAAAAAAAAAAAAAAAAAAAAAAAAAGAAACTCGGTCACCAACTTATAGTAACTTATTCTCAAAAATAAATTCAAGGTGGATAAAAGATTTAAATATAAGTTGTGACACCATAAAAGTCCTAGAGGAAAATAGCAGCAGGAAAATCTCAGACATTCCATGCAGCAATATCTTCACTGATATGTCCCCTAAAGCAAGGGACATAAAGGAAAGAATAAACAAATGGGACCTCATCAAATTAAAACGCTTCTGCATGGCTAAAGAAAAAAGCATTAAAATGAAAAGAGAACCAACTATATGGGAAAATGTATTTGCCAATGATACCTTGGACAAGGGTTTGATCTCCAAAATATATAAAGAACTCATACAACTCCACTCTAGGAAAACAAACAACCCAATTAAAAAGTGGGCAAAAGACTTGAACAGGCACTTCTCCAAGGAGGACATATCGAGGGCCCAGAAGCAGATGGAAAGATGCTCAGCATCACTAGCCATCAGAGAGATGCAAATTAAAACCACAATGAGATACCACCTCACACTGGTCAGAATGGCCAACGTAAACAAACCAACAAACAAGTGTTGGAGAGGATGCAGAGAAAAGGGAGCCCTAATGCACTGCTGGTGGGAGTGCAGACTGGGGCAGCCACTGTGGGAAACAGTATGGAATTTCCTCAGAAAACTAAAAATGAACTGCCTTTTGACCCAGCAATTCCTCTGCTGGGTTTATATCCTAAGAATCCTGAAACACCAGTCCAAAAGAACCTATGCACCCCAATGTTCATAGCAGCACAATTTACAACAGCCATGTGCTGGAAGCAACCTAAGTGCCCATCAGCAAATGAGTGGATCAAAAAACTATGGTACACTTACACAATGGAATACTACACGGTGGAGAGAAAGAAGGAGCTCCTACCCTTCATGACAGCAGGGATGGAACTGGAGAGCATTTATGCTAAGTGAAACAAGCCAGGCGGTGAGGGATAAATACCATGTGATCCCACCTTTAACTGGAACATAATCAACAAAAGAAAAAAAGCAAACAAAATATAACCAGAGACATTGAAATTAAGAACAATCTAACAATAGCCAGAGGGAAGGGGAACAGTGGGGAGAAGGGGTTTCAGGAACAACTATAAAGGACACATGGACAAAACCAAGGGGGAGGGTGGAAGCAAGGGAGGGAGGTGGGTTTGGCTGGGGATGAGGGGGAGAAAATGCAGACAACTGTCATTGAACAACAATAAAGTAATTTTAAAAAAGAATACTGGGGAGGACCCGTTTTAGACGAGCAGCCAGAGAAGGCTTCTCCACGTAGGTGATGTTGTCTCAAGGATGAGGTATGGTCAGACAAAAATCAGCTGAGAGGGAGGAGACTGGCCCAGAAGGAATGGCGATGTTGGTCTGGAGACGGTCCCCAGGTTGGTACATTTTAGGGACTGAAAACCGGCTTCAGGGAGGCTGAGAGGGTGCTCATTGCTGCAGGCCAAGGGTTGGCCAACAGATTTTCTGTAAAAGTGCCAAAGAGGAAATATTTTAGGCCATGTGGTCTCTGTCACAATCACTCCAGCCTGACACTGTAGCGTGGAAGCAGCCGTGCACCATAAGGAGGCGAACGAGCACATCGATGCCCCACGGAAGTGTGCAGGCAGTGTGTGTGTCCGTGTGTATGAAGACACACAGGATCCTCAGTGCATCTCTGACATATCAGGAAACTCCTGAATATATCAGATGGACCTTGACCTTGGAACTCTGGCAAGTTCTCTGTCGAGATTTAGCATAGGTTATACCAGGAAAAGCAAGAGATAATTTTTTAAATCTTCACCCAAGGATATAATTATTGATTTTAGAGAGAGGGGAAAAGAGAGAGAGAGAGAGAGAGAAACATGGATGTGGGAGAGAGAAACAGCTGTTGGTTGGCTGCCTCCCACACACCCTGAACCTACAGCTTAGGCGTGTGCCCTGACCAGGGATCAAACACAGTACCTTTTGGGACAATGCTCCAACCAACTGAGCCACCCGGCCAGGGCACAAGAGATCATTTGGAATGAAAGTAATGACTAGGCAATTGGGTTATTTAATCATTGTATTAATTGAGTTACTCCAGAAAAAAAAACCCACAATAGAATACATATGTACAGGAAGAGATGTGTTGTAAGGGACTTGGCTCACACAATTAGGGAGCCTGAGAAGCCCCGCAGCCTGCCAGCTGTAAGCGGCAGACCCAGGATGTTACTCGGTCCAGGTCTGAAGGTCTGAGAACCGGCAGTGCTGAGTGCTGAAAAGATCAATGTCAAAGCTCGAGCAATGAGGCAAGAAGGGCCAAATTCTTCCCTCCTCTGCGTTCTGCCCTCTCCAGGCCCTGGGCAGCTTGGATGAGGCTGGCCCACATGGGGAGGGTACTGCTTCACGAGGGTCCGCTGGTTCAAGTGTTCGTGTCACCCGGAAACACCCTCACAGACACACCCAGAAATAATGTTTAACCAATTTCTGGGCTACCTGTGATTTAGTCCAGTTGGCATGTAAAACTAACCATTACTAGAATCTGATTAATAAACAGGAGTAAATGATATATTCACCCAGGAAAAATCAGTAATGTTCTTGCTGAAATATTAGCATTGACCAAGATAACAAAACGAACATTACAGACTTACGAGAAGACAGCAACAACAAAGAGGTTGCTGGGTGTCATCATTTAAAGAGTATTTTAGCCCTGACCGGTGTGGCTCAGTTGGTTGGGCATCATCCTGCAAAGCAAAAGGTCGCCGGTTCAATTCCTGGTCAGGGAACATGCCTGGGTTGCAGGTTTGGTCCCCGGTTGGGGCACCTAAGAGAGGCAACTGATTGATAATCACATCGATGTTTCTCTCCTTCTCTTTCCCCCTCCCTTCCCCTCTCTCTAAAAACAAATAAATACAATCTTTTTAAAAAATAGTATTAAGGTTCATGGCTAAGAAAATTTGAACTGCTTGAAATCTTACAGGTCATATATGAAAAATTTGACATTTTCTCCTATTTAACACAATAATCCTAAAACTTTACATCTCCTCATCAACAATGAATAGTAAAGTCAAAAGAAACTTTTCTAAATTATCAATAATAAATTTTTTTAATCAATCCTGATGGCAGAAAGACTAAATTCTCCTTCTAGGTGTCTCTCCACAGAAAATAATCATCCAAAGTCATCACTATAGTAGCAGGCGATCAAATAGTATGCAGCCAAAATATGTAGGAAAAATCAGGTACTTAATTTTCTTAAAGGTGGTTTTGGGGGATTTTTTTGATGTTAGTGACATTTTCCAGCTTTTAAAATTTTCCAGCTTTTAATCTAAATAAATACTAGCTTTCTTAACTGACTTTGTTTTCTTTTCCTTAAGGAAAGCTCCCAAATTGTAAAATCTTCAAGGCCTACCAACCTGGAACTGGCTTGGACTGAGTACCTACTCCATGAGCCAAGCATATCTTGATGCTAGAAATATAACATTGAACAGAAAAGTCATGCTTTTAAAATTCTTTGACACACCAGAGCTTCAGAAGAGAAGGCTATAAAGAAGAGAGGGAGGCTAAAATTTGAATGAAATGTCAGCATGTGAGCATTCATCTCAAAGGCACTGATTTCTCTTCCTGAAAACTTCAACCATACCTGAGTCATCTTCCGTTTTCCAGCACCAGGGGGGCGGGGTGAGAATGACTGACGTCACATTTACCAAACACCTGCTGTTGCTTAGGTACTTGGCGCAGACTCACACTGCTAGCCCCAGGTTAGGGATGTGGCTCAGAGAGGTCGGTAACTAGCCCCAGGCCACACAGCAAAGGAACAGCAGAGCCAGAACACCTGAGCTCTTCATTCTCTTCTGCTTAGGAAGTAAAACCTTCCAGACTTGGAAAAGGAAGGTGGGAAGAAGGTGATGTTCCTACCTCAGGGGCAGTTTCCCACTTCAAGGCACTTACTTCACATACAAGTCCCCCACTCCCAACACCCACCACCACCTCCCCACCCTCGGAGGTCCCTCCAGTCACGTGGTCATACCAGGTGCCGGCAAGCTCATGTGTGCCCCCCACCTCATCATGTCGCTGTTGACCAGTGTCACTCAACATGCCTTCCATCCGCACCCCCAAGGAACTTCTTAGACATTTTTTCTATTTGCTCCCCACCACCCCGTGGAATATCACTAGTGCAAATATACTGTGTATCATTGTAGGTGTTGCTTTACCTATACACAGATTAAGACTTTTTCGGCCCCTCCCCCAGGAGGACCAGTTTGTCCCCCTTGAGGACAGTTTTGGGAACGGGGTGTCAGGGCGCAGCTGGTGCTCAGCAGTGTCGTCAGAGATGCAGATGCAGGGTGCCCTGCTGTTCCAGGCTCATCATCCCCACATCCTGGCCAGAAGTGGGGCTACATAACCCTACTGGCCCCTTCTTTTTATTTATTTTTTATTTTTTCCCCAACATCATTTATCTCCCCTATTAAACCGTACACATCCCAATTGGCGACTGAACATGCAACCTAGGTATTTGCCCTGACCAGGAATCAAACCCCTAACTTTTGGTTTACAAGACGCTGCTCCAACCAACCGAGCCACACCAGCCAGGCCCCTTCTGCAAATGGAACGCTTTCCCCCACTTCCCCAATCTCTTGCCATCTTCGCACACTCGCCGGCCAGACTCACAAGTGATCCTCAGAAAGCCAAAGCCCCAGCACCGTGTCGGTTTCTCTTCCAGGTGGCGAGGTTACTCCCCACCATCCCGGATCCCACGTTCCCAGCTTTGTAAATTCGTTCTAAATTGTCTCTTTAATTTCAACAGTCTTTCTCAGCTGCTGTTTCCAGGGAAGCATCTAGACTTTGAAGACATTACTGAAGCAGCCCTTTTCTAGAAATTAACCTTCACCGAGCACTGAGCTAGGTTCTTTTCAAGGATTACCAATATTTCATTTTGGCAACCAACTGCCATTTTACAGGTGACACAATGGTGGCTCAAAGAAGCCAGTGAATGCACCCGCGGTCAGTCGAGGATACGGAGGGGCGGGGCCGTCCAGGCTGCCAACCCAGGACAGACTGGCTCCGAGGCTATGTTGCTAACCACGATGAGAAGCCGCAGCTTAATTTTAGTGCATCACTTCCCTCCGAGCGGGGAGGAAACAGAAGTGGGAGATCTTCACAGGGGGTGGGGGAGGCGTCTTTGAACTTTGTATCACTTTATTCTCCCAGCCACAAAAGGCTGCCCTGGTGCTGAGGAGCACCGAGTCTTTGCTTGGCGATGCCTCTGATAATTGATTAAGCTGTGCTGCCCAGCCATTTACTTTACTGCTTTTAACGAGAGATTTCTTTCTCACTATTCAATGACTACATTATAAAATGGTTTCCTCCTGGGAAAAACTTCCCAGGGAAGACCAGGCCCCAAAGAGAAAAGCTCTTCTACTTCGCCAGATGTGCCCAGAATCTGTGGAGAGATTTGAATAATGAATCGGGTTTTCTATGCTGCCCAAACGTTCTTTCCACGTAACCTTCTTCGGCTCGGCTTGCGTTGCATTAACCTGAATAGCTTCCTGTGTTCTTATAAAGTTAAGTAAGCATTCTTTCCGTTCCTGTTCACGGTCAAGGGGAGAAAAGAACTGAACCTCTATGATGATCTAGAATGTTTCTTTTCTATGACAGGCAAAATACCTGGGAATATGCCTTCTGCTCTGTACTTTATACAAATTGCCTCTGATCCCCACCACAGTTTATGGTACAATAAATGCCCCAATAGGCAGTTTCTGGATAAGAAAAGTTGGCTCAGAGAGGTCAAGGGACTGGGCTGGGGACATGCCACCAGGTATTGAGAGAAGCAGACTCCAAGCTGGCCTTCTGCTGTCCCCAGGATCCAAGTCCTTTTCAATAACACCACTTCCCACATGGGGCCAGCACATCAGGTGAAATGTTCCCTTTTGAGCCCCTTTGAGTTCTTACAAGAGAAGCTTAAAATGTCCATTTCTAACCCAAAGAATGTAAAAAAAAAAAAAATTCCTTTACTTGATGTCTCCAGTCTATCACTTTTTTGAGTCTTCACACTGGCAGGCAGACTTCTGGTTTCTAGCATATAAGGAGCATGGTACCCGCCACTCCATGCTGCTCGCAACAAGGAAAAAGGTGGGCCCACTGGGAAGGTGAACAGGTCTTCTTAGATCTGGGAGAGATGTGAAGTCACGGGACAAATCGCCGCCCCCAGAATTGGAGAGATGAGTAAGTGCCTACAGAAAAAGCACAACTTTCTGGAACATCAACTCCGCGGGGACCAGTGCCGGGGCCGGGAAAACTGACCTGAAATTGGCCAGGTGCTGGAGGTTCCGTGTGGACTGATCTCAGGGTCGAAATTCCCAGGAGGGTCCAGGAAGAAGAGTCTCCACCCAGACAAGGTTCCCCCAGCGCGTATCAGAGAAAAGTCCCCTGTGCTGCCAGCAGGGGGCGTGGGGAAGGGAAGGGCACCATTTTGGAAAAAGTCGGAGAAATCTCTTCTTCCTAACAGGGTCTGCTGTCTGGGAGGAACTAGTTAACCGGAGACTAACTGACCAGGGGAAGGGCAATACCCGATACTTCCCAGGGGAAGCACAGGGGGCAAAACTTCAGTCCCCTTTAGCCACCCTGTCTCACCTAAGGGGGTGCAGGAGATGGAGAGAGAAAAGTCTTGTGATGGTCACAGCCCAGAGTCACAGCCTCGGCAAAAGACTGAGACCTAATCGCAAGACTGCGGAGCACTTCCCCTCTCCTCTCGCCTCACCGCCACATTTCTCACCACCTTTTCACAGCAGTTCCTCTGACCAGGTACGTGGTGTCAGGCAACGAGAAAGCAAATTACAAAGCATCCCAAAAAGCAAGAAGCAGCGTTGGAAGGGACAGAGGAGGCATCGGAACCAGACTCAGAGATGCCGGGACGCTGGGATGATCCGACCAGGAATTCAAAACATCCGCGATGATTTTGCTAAGTGATGTCACGGACAATGTAGACAGCGCGCAAGGGCAGATGGGCAACATGAGCAGAGACGGGAATGCTAAGAAAGGATTGTGTTTTAATGTTAGAAATTAAAAAAACAAATACGTAAGAGAAATGAAGAAGGCCTTGGATGGGCTTGTTAGCAGACTGGATACGACCGAGGAAAGAACCTCTGAGCTTGTGAACACATCCACAGAATCTTTGCAAATCAAAACACGAAGGGAATGAAGACTGAAGCGAAACAGACAGAACGTCCGAGGAGCGCGAGACGATTGCGAGGGCCGTTGACGTGCCCGTCCTGGGCATGGCAGGGGAGGAGGAAGGGAGAAAGCAATGGAAGAAATAGGGGACGCAGTAATGGCTGAGAATGTCCCCCAAATCAATGTCAGACACCAAACCAGAGATCCGGGAAGCTCAGAGACATCAAGCAAGATAACTACAAAACAACATTTTAAAAACTACTTCTAGGCACATTATTTTTCAATGGCAGAAAATCAAATGTAAAGAAAAATTCCTGATGGAAGTCAGAGGGGAAGATCACCCTGCCTGTGGAGGAGCAAAAGTAAGAATGACGTTCAACTGCCCCTCAGCAACCATGCAAGCGAGCCGAGAGGACAGTAAAATAACGTGTTGAGAAAAAAAAAAAAAACAACAACTCCAACCTAGAATCGTGTTCCGTGCAAAATGATCCTTCAAAGGTCAAGGAGAAATAAAGACTTCCACAGACAAACAAGAATTGAGGGGATTTATTGCCAGTACATGGGCCTGGCCAGATATGTTTAAAAAAAAAAATCTTCATTTGGATGAAGGTGGTCAAAAGTTACAAACTGCCAGTTATAAGATAAATAAGTCCTGGGGTTGTGATCTGCTAATGGCCTATTTGAAGGTTGGTGAGAGAGCAAATCTTGAGTTCTCATCGCAAGGAAAAAAAAAGCATTTTTTCTTTCACTCATTCACTTATTTTGTACCTGTATGAAGATGATGGGTGTTAACTAAACTATGGTGATAATCATTGCATAACATATGTAAGTCGAGTCGTTCTGCCTCGGACTGGAACTTAAACAATGCTGTGCGTCAATGATATGTCAATAAACCCAGGGGGTGGAAGGGTCTTGGATAAAAGAAAAAAGTAATATAAGTCAGCTACTTGGATCTACACAAAGAAAGGAAAAGCATGCATGGGGGAGGGAAAACGTGACGGTAAAATAAAAATTTTTATTTTTCTTATTCTTAATTGATCTAACAGATAACAGTGTGTTCCAAATAATAATCACAACACTGTATTCAATCTTGTATCCTCATGTACATATATATGCTTACATATAAGCAAAATCCAGCACAGTGATGCTTCAAGGGATGAGAGGGCGGAATTAGGGTTATCTTGTTACCAGAGGGTACTAGCACTACCTGTGAATCGATACCGTGTCATTTGAAAGTGGACTTGGATCAGCTGTAAAGATATAAGGAAATTAATATAGACATTGATATAGAAGTGTAGAAACATATACATTGCAAATTTTAGGGCAACCACTAAAAAAAGCACCGGGAGCCCACAGCGCCCTCCCCTACAGCCTGGGAAAGCACCGTGCTGCTGAGAACGAGAGAGACTGTGGGCTCAGGACGCAGGCTGACTCGGGCAGCGGGGCCCGAGGCAGCTGCGCACGCTCAGGCCTCTAGCCAGAAAGAGGGTATTTTTATTTCCTCACGTGGCCGCACCTGGCACCAGGGCCTTTTCTTCAGTTGCACCGTAACCTCGGTGGCTTCCACACCTCGGGGACCTTTTGCAAATGACTGTGGTTTGCCGTGAACTTACCTGCTGGCTTCTATGCCCGTGGCATCCTGAAGCCAGATTTTAAAGATGAAAACCACAGGTGCTTGTCTTGGTCACACCTGTCTCTCCATGAGTGACAGAGTCCAGCTCTGAGTTTCATGGGAGAGTGAAAAAAAAAAAAGGTGAAGGAAGGAAAGGAGAGATGAAGGGGGTACAGGGAGAAGGAAGGAGGGAAGGAAGGAAAGGAAAGGAGTTTCTTAGAAGTTGAGATGAATCTCCCTGGAAAAGTTTGCCATGAACTGTTAAGACAGAGGAAGGATCAAAGTCTGCCTTTTTACTGCTTCAGGGCTTATAAAATGTGTGTGTGTGTGTGTGTGTGTGTGTGTGTGTGTGTGTGTGTACACACCATAATAGTCAATGATGGGGACTCTTTTTTTTTTTTTTTTTTTTTTTAAGGGAGAGAGAAAGGGAGGGAGAAAGAAAGAGAAACATCGATGTGAGAGACAAACACTGATGGGGTGAGCCCCAGGCATATTCCCCGATCCGGAATAGAACTGGCAACCTTCCGCTTTGTGTGACGACACCCAGCAAACTGAGCCACCCCTGCCAGGGCACCAACGATAGAGCCTCATAAGTCAAACAGAGCTCCATTCAAATCCTCCCCTGCAGCCTCTATGTTCGAGGCAAACGCCTTCAGTGAGCCTCAGTTTCTTCATAAAATGGGTGTCGTGATGGCACCTACATTACAAAAACTTCATGAAATCACATATATAGAACTCCCGGGTCAAATCTCTCACCCATAATCAGCTCTACGGTGCTGTTACTATTATTAGATCATTATCGTTTCATTATTAGTATCAGTTGATGTCAGTGTCCACCTCTGGTGGGGCAGAAGCAGGAGGGTGGAGAACAGGTGAGGGGTAGGTCTGAGAGAGAGAGAAAGGACGTAAAAAGAGGAAAGAACGTTTCTGGCTCCCAGTCTTTGGGTTCTAGCAGGGAGTTGTTGACTCACGCTTATTGTGTTGGGAAGAAGAGGGAAGAATTATGTCTCCTTTGGACAAAGCCGAGACTGCTGTGCACCTGGAATGTTCTCAGCTGTCACCGTGCCCCGCCATGGAATTGGGGAATAGCCAAGAAGGGTAACTCCATTGATCCAAGCGCCAAGGGAGGGCAAGGAGGCTGGGGGTGCAGGGAATGCTAGGACTCTGCTAAGAAATAAACAGGAAACACTTCAGTTTGGAAAAATGACATCTGGCTGGAGAGGGATAACTTTGAACTCATGAAAGCTGTCTCTCAGCCAGGCATTCATGTTGACTGAAGCCCTGAACACTGTCCCTAGAGACCAAAGTGAAAGGCCAAAAGAGGAACTCTGAGGACAGACAGGATCGGGGAGCCAGCATTCATTCATTCGTTCATTCGTTCATTCATCCCATCATTCAATGAATACTCACTGATTGCCTGAATAAGGTGCAGCTGTAGGCAATGGAGTTCAAGCAGCAAACAATCAAGCATGGTTCGTTCTCTCTGGAAGTTCAAAGGCACGGAGGCCCCTCCTTTGCAAGGTGCTGTCTCCTCCAGAAGTCCTCCCATCCCAGGGACAGCAGGTGTCCGGGGGAGGCCCAGTCTCCCATGCCACGTCATTGATTAAGGAGCTTGATATTGCTTTGGTTTATGTTTTTGTTTTTTTACACACAGTGTAACATTAGGCTAAACTACAGGTAATTGCCTCTTTTTTTTTTTTTTTTTTTTAGTTTGAAAATAGTCAAATGTCAACGATTTCATATGATTTCCCCTAATACATGCTACCCAGCCCCCAGGGGCTTTGGGGCTTGTATTCTAGGCAGCCTCAACTTATTTCAGTTCCTCAAATTGCCACAGGCTGGCTCCCAGGTCTTGCCACACGCTCTGCCCTTCCCCTTAAACTCTTCATCTGGCCAACTCAGGCTCATCGCCAGGTGTCACTGGTGATGGGGCCTCCTCCAGGAAATGTCACCTGACCCCTCACTGTCTGGCCTGGTGTGTCCCCTGAATTTTCTTAAAGGGCCACTCCTTTGAACATGAATAATGATAATACTAGCTAACACCCAGAATTTACCATGAAGAGCAATGCCAATGCTCTTCAATATCCTGATATGTCTAATACAGTGGATGCGTACACCTCGTAACCGCAGCTGGCAATGACCCAAAGCCACTCCTTTGCATGGGTGTCACAGTGCAATGACAACAAACTGAGATATAGATACAATTTAATCCTCAAAACGACACCCTGTGGTGCCCACTACGATTATCCCCACTTTACAGATGCAAAAACTAAGGCCTAGAGATGATTCTGATGAACTCACGCCCATGTCCGTAGTTACCAAGTGTAAGCGCCAAGGTGTGAACCCGCCAAGGTGTGAACCCTGTCTGTCTTCCTCCGGAGCCCGTGCACGTGCCACCACACCCTCCTCCATCACCGTGGAAACTGCTGTCTGCTGGCCTTTCTGCCCGCTGGACTGAAAGTCCTTCCAAGGTCGGGCCAGCGTCCAGGCTGCCCTGCCGTGTTCTGCCGGGCCGGCTTCCATGGCATCCGGTACAAAGAAATGCCAAGCGCCTCCTTTGTTTACTGGACTTAACAGAAGGAACAGAAAGTCAGAGGGTGTTGCCAAAATGTCGAGGGATGTGCGGTCTTTTAAAAAACATTACAAACCATTGCTGGTTAGGCAGCTGGGAGTTCCACTAAAGGGAGGGAGCACAGAGCTAAGAGGGGAGAAGTCCAGCAGGGACGGGACTTGGAGGAGTCCATCCCGAGAGGGGTGTGGGTAGCGAGAGTCGCCACAGGGCTTTTCCCAGAAAACCTGCTTCGCTGGCAGAAAAAATAATCAAAGGGACATCTCCTAGATGTTGCTACTCGTAGGGCAGTAGGCGAGGGGGAAATGTTAGGGGAAAGAGGACACCAGAGGCATGGCCGCCTGCCGGGACGCATCCAATCCACAGACCTTTGGCGAAGTGGTTGTGATTCCCATCATTCTAATACTCATTTGCCGTTTCATGGACCCTTTATGACGAACAAACAAACCATGGTCACCTGGAGTTTATATCCCAGAGCCACGCAGTACAGCACGGCAGCCACAGGCCACGCGTGGCCACTGAGCACTTGAAGAGTGGTGAGCAGGGCCCTGACTGGTGTGGCTCAGGTGGTGGGGCCTTGTCCTGCAAACGGAAAGGTGGCTGGTCAGTTCCTGGTCAGGGCACACGCCTGGGCTGCAGGCGGGTCCCCAGCCTGGACCACATTCAAGAGGCAGCCAATCGATGTTTCTCTCCCGGCCTCTCTCCCCTACTTCTTCCTCTAAAAATAAATCAATAAATAAAAATTTTTTTAAAGAAAAAGTGACTAGTCAGATTGACATGTGCTGTGAGTATGAAAAGATACACCAAGTTATGGAAGATTTAGTCCAAGAAGTGAATCCAAAGTATATCATTAAACAATTATTTTACATTGTTTGATAGTGAATGATCATATGCTGGGCATATTGACTTTAATAAAACATACTATAACTCAGTTCGCCTGTTTATTTTTTAACTATGTGTATTTTATTGATTTTGCTATTACAGCTATCCCAACTTTTCCCCCATTGCCCCCCTCCACCCAGCACCCCCCACTCCTTCAGGCAATCCCACCATTGTTCTTAACTTTTTAATGTGGTTCCTAGCAAATTTTTAATTTCTTCTGTTGATTGCATTATATTTCTATTGGGTAGTGCTATTCTAGAGGTTTATAAACTGGGAAATAAATGGGTATTAATATAATACTTTGTATTGATGAATGCTTTGAAGAAAAAGGGATCGGGCAAGAAGAGGGAGGGAGGTGGGGGGGGGCTCTGCAGTGTCTCGAAGAGGTTGTCCATGGATGCACTTCCTGCAGAAGTGACACCTGATTACCCAAAACGGCTTAGAACCCGTTCTTTCCCTGTATTATCAGCCAGCGTATTGAATGACCACTCAGAGGGGAACTGAGAAATAAGAACAGTTGAATTGCTTGCACCCTTTTCTATGGTAAATTTCTAGACTTCGGAGCCAGGAATAATGATTTTCTCTTTTAAACAGCTAGCCAAAGTCAGAGAACAATCTTATCTAAGCACAAATAATAAAGATCTTATAAATAGATTTCCTCTTCCCTGTAGCTATTTGTCCGCACATCATCCATTTTTATTTAATTCTGATAAAACAAAACTCATGTCTCATGAAGGAGGAGGAGGGAGGGACAACCAGAGCTCCGTATCCCTCCAGGGTCTAGTTCAATTCCAAACAATGATTGTTGCCTATATCGACAGAATAAATGCAGAGCAGTGGAAATCCTGTTTAAAGCGGGCAGAGAGACCTTTCCAATCTCCCATATCAAAAGTATTGCTATTCCTGGAATAGGGTAATTTGAGCACCTCTGAATAGTCTAATATAAAAACTGGAACCCAGATGAGAGAGCTCTGCCCGAGGGAAGTGAAAGTAAACAGAAATCCAAGCAGTAGAACTGCTGAAACTGTGAATGCGGTTGAACTTTGCTCATCAGAAAGCCCTTAAAACGTCAGGTGCCCACATTAGAGAGAGCTGTTTATTAGCTGTTGAATTCCATCACATGCCATTGCCGCAGGTTTGCTGCATTTTAATTCAACTTGACAATGGACGTCTGCGTTTGTTTGATATGAGGGCAACCAGATTTTGCGCACGACCCAAGGGCTGTATTTAGTGGCTACCAATCCAGGAAAATAAATCATTTCAGTGTTTTTGCTTTCTGACGAGGTAGGGGAGACGCTAGGCGCACCACAGATCTCACGGTGTTGGGCTGTGGACACCGAACTCCACGCACTAAAACCCTGGTGTAGGCCAGGCCCCCGCACTGTGGGAATTGGGACTGTGCCTGCCACTTAGGAAAGAGTTCTACTGTGTTTGTTTTATTCCTAGATCTTGGCTGTACATGAATCAAAGACGCTGTCTCGTCTTGTCCCTCCCAAAGAAAAGAAAACAAGACGAGAAGAAAGGACAAAGTAAATTTTTGTTTTCTAAAATTATTTCCAGTGTTTGCTAGTGATTTTTAAAAATAGAAGTGTGGCCAGTGGCTTCCTGGTCAGCTCCTGAAGCTGACTCATAGGTATGAGACATTATTTGGGAAGGCATGAGGGAGGGGGTGGGGGGGAGGGCAGGCCCTGGGAAAGAATTTTGTCCTGGTCGCTAATGTGGTATGCTTTCCAAAAGCAGGCTGTGGCCAGAGTGCTCGGATATCACTGGATAAGAAGATGTGACTTATTATTTCTGATTGTTGGCACTTCAGACCTTAAAAGCAATCGGACTACGCGTGTCTGAGGGCATATTTGGAAAAGCACAGTGGTCCTCTCCACACCCACGTACACACCCCCTCTCTCAGCCCCCACCCCCAGTGCCCGTCTCTGCAGAAGTTTACAGAGAGGAGATCAGTTCTCCAGTCAAAATAACACCACCAGTAAAGGAAACCCCAAAGGGCCCAGAGACAAACATTGGAACAAGAGGATCATACCAAAGTTTCATTAGGAAGGAAATAGGTCCTCAGGACAAACGAAACAGACACAGTTGGAAGATGCAAACAGGCTAATATTAATGTGCTGAGCTAGAAAGCGATTCATCAGCCCCCTTGCTTCCTTCATTCCCAGCTGTAGAAATCTGCCAAGGAAAAACCCATCTCCCCGAGTCCTGTTCGGTGCAGGAAGAATGCTGTTTTGACTCCAAAGCCAAGGCTGTATGTAAGTGGGGGTGTGGGACAGACGGGATGAGAATGTGGGCCCTCCCTAACAACAGAAGACTCTGCAGTATCGGTTCTCAGACTATAAACATTCAGAACCTCCTCAACGCGCACGTAATAAAATCAGTCTCTCTCTCTCCCCCTCTCTCTCTCGTATTCATATGTAAATCATGATGAATTTTAGGGTAGTCTCCGACTTAAAGAATGCTGACTTTTTTTTTTTCCTGGAAGTATCCAGAGGAAAACACCTTCCAGGAGATAAATCTGACACGCCGTCAGGCCATGTATGAATTCATTTCAGCGACTGTGAGATTCGAAACAAGAATATGAAAAGCGATCCCCCTGATAAGGATCGACGGAAATGTCGCCCAGCAAAAGCCTGTTTCTACAAACAGAACAGGAACAAGCCCAGCGTCCTGAACCGAAAACTCTCCAGCGGGTCTTGCGTAATAAATCATGAGTCTAATTCCAAACGTCAAACAATGTTTGCTCCAAAAACTGACACTCTGAAATTTTCCTCCAACTGGTTTAGATCAAGAAGCAAATTTTCTCTCTCTCACTTGGGGAAGTAAACACCGACGATAAATCTCTTTTAAGAGATGAATCATTCAGCCCCTGCCTCTGACAGCAATTAGGTCATGGGTTTGCTTCCGGGACAGAGTCTTCTCTGGGCTACGACTAGGCTCCGCAATTTGTTCAAACGTTTTCTGGCAAATTCTGATTTGTTCAGACAAAGACCAGAAGCTTAAATCCCACTGAATTAACCGGCTGGGTTATTACCAGGGTGGAGGAGATCCAGAAAGCTGGGAACATGCACGCCACGCACAGCTGGGGCAAGGTGTCTGCCTGCCTTCGCAAGGAAAGTACGGCGTCTGAGCCTCTGGCCCTCCAGTGAGCTCAGTGAACTGGAAATGTTTTCCTTTCCTGGTTTTTTTTTTTTTTTTTTTTCCCTTTCTTTCTTTTCCGCAGGAATAAAAGAGATCGGTGATTAACCAGGTGAGCAATTCTTTTGTGTCTGGGAACATGCTAGAAAATTAAAATAACCAGCCTCTTTCTTATAATAGTGACATTGCTTCTATTCACCAGGGCACCAAAAAGAAAGGGAGAGAGGAGGAGGGAGGGGGAGAAAAAGGGAAACACGAAATGATGCTCCACACTTACTGAGTCCATAACCCAGAGGCGGTCTCCAGGCCAACTATTCTAGAAAAGTCACCCACGTAGCTTCCATATTCAATTAACTGGAGAGTGCATTTAAATGATACCTCCAGTGCGTGTGACATTGACAGTTTACTCAGGACTCTCGTGTACAGTAGTAATCGGTTTGTCTGACATGGTGAATCATCTATTATAATGGGAGGAAGCTGAGGATGGAAGAGATGCAGCCGTTTAGGAAACATGGCAGACCGAGCACAAGGTCAAGCCAAAACGGGCCTGGGGATTTCAATCTTAGTTTCCCCTTCTCACCATGACACCAGGCGGTTTTCATCCCTTCTGGTTCTGCTGTGACATTCCCGTGCATCTCACGTTTTCCCAGGTTCCGCCCCCCCCCCCATTTGTATTAGCCACAAAATCACTTTGTGAGAATTTAAGCAATGCACTGAGTCATAACCACCGCCGCGGTTCACGGTACAGAGTGATCGCAGCTGTGCGCCCACCTCCTTCTCTCCTGCTCAGAAAACACCCAGCTTCTCTTCCTGTCGAAAGCTACTCCCACGCCATAGCGATGGTTTTCCATGGGGGTGATTTTGTCCGCCAAGGGGCATTTGGCAACATCTGGAGACGTTTTTGGTGGTCACAACTGGTGGAGGGGGCCGTTAGTACTAGACCCTAGAGACCAGGGGTCCTGCTAAATGTCTTAAATGCACAGGACACCCCCACTGCAAAGAATGGTATGGCCCCGAATCTCAGAATCCTGCTCAAGTCACATGACCCAACGGGCCTGACTGTCTCCTGACCCGCACTAAGGATGGGCAGGGGACCTAGGTCTGACCAAGTGGGATCCCCCTCTCCACAGGATTTTTGCCAGAGGTATTGGGAATATGCTCCCTGTCTCTCTCAGATCAAAACCTTCCGTGCACCAGAAACGTGGACCTGCGGGCTGAAAATAAAGACAGGGAGAGGCAAGCAGACGGAGAGGGAGGTGGGGGGAGAGAGAGCTCTTAAGACTTCGAATCACATCCTGCCTCTACCTCCAAAGCTTTTGAGCTGAGGGAGCCTGTAAACTCTATGTGTGTTGGGGGCTTGTTTCAGGAGCTTGGCTTACACTAGTTTGAGTTGACTTCCACGACTCTCAGGCAGGGGGTCTTGGCTAACACAGAAGCTGGTGAGTGAGGGTGACATCACTGCAATCCTTAAATACTTTCTAACTAATGTTTCTAAAAGCAAATCATTCGCCAAGGCCAGGACTTGAACTACTATTAGTAACAAAGAGCATGGTAGCCCCTGAGTCAAAAGCGAGCTCTCTTCCATGTATTTTTGAAATACGGGATTCCCGGAGCCACTAATTATTGTTTTCCTTTAGCTGAACAGGGAAGAGACAAAGCTAAGCTTTAGAGGCTCGTGGGCCAAATCAAAGATCTCATACTTGACATAACTTAAGGAGTGACAGATGCCAGTTTGATCCCGACAGCAGATCCTGAATGTCAAGGCATTCACAGATAGTCGACATCCGTGGGAGACTCATCTAAGTCGGTGACCGACCTTGGGTAACAGCCACGGAATAATCACACGATCGCCCCATAAACTAGAGTACTAGATAGCCCCAGTGCGTGGGGTAACAGCAGTGTATTTGCTGGTGCGATGCTCGTAACGTATTTGAGAAAACACACGGGGAACGGTGTGTACAGCCTGACGACGTACACACAGGTTGCTGTGCTAAAGCAAACGCACCGCCACGTTAACCGCCACGATCTCTGGGTGGTGAGCACTGCGTGGTTTTGCCCCGCGGAGCTCAGCCCCGAGGTCGGCTTGTTCCTCACCCGCTTCAGTCCCTCTGGAGCAGGTGCTCGTCCTGAGCACGTTTGCTCACTCACACATTCAAAGACGGACACACCACCAATGCCCACGGAAGATGCTGAGCATCCTCCCAGGCGGGCCTGCGTTGGACCCTCGTCCCGTCTGTGGTGAACGAGCCTTCCGCTGCCTCTGCTCAGCTTCGCCCACACATCTCACACGTGCACGTGCCAGCCCGCCTCCACTCCCAAGAGGCTTTCTTGATGTTCTCCGCCTCCCACAGTAACCCCCCAGCGCAGCAAATATTTGAAATAAATAACACAAGGCACCTGTTTGCACACCTTTTAAAGTAAACGTGGTGATGAGAGCTTCGGAAGAAATCTGTGTGCCCAGCATGGTGGCTGAATCTCTGGGTTCCATGCGCCGGCAACTGTGTGACATGCTTGTAGGATCCGGGTACCACGTGGGAAGGCCAAGTGCACGGTTAAGTGGTCACGCCATTCCTGTCTCCCCAGATCTATGGCATGCACTCCGGGGGGGGGGGGCAGGACTTATGCGCCTGAGCGACGGTAATGTTGGGCATTTGCATGGCCTGCGGAGAGTGTTTACGGCTGATGATCTGCGATGTAACCCAGCAGAGGGACACACGTCCAGTCAGCCCTATACTCCACCACATGACCTTTGTCGTGGAGTACGAAGACACATACACGCTGTTCTTGGGCACTATGCTAAGTCGAAGCCACGCCGGTTTGTCCGCAGGTGACTTCGGTAAGTGCACGGCAAGCGCATCTGAGCCAAGCCGTGGTTCTACGCATTGGGGGTATAGTTTGGCTCACAAAACACGGCTGCCTGGATGCCTTCATGGGGCTCACAGACCGTGGTGGGGACGGATAACAGGCAGAACAACCAAGTGTGAGCAGGGGGGTGACTGCGGAGGTGGGGGAGCAGGGACAGACCCCCGGAAGGGGGCCTGGGAGGATTCCCAGAGGGAGTAGAACTGGCTTCCACTGCATCACCGGGTTCAGCAGGGAAGTGGGCTGGGCTGGTCAAAGCCTCGAGGAGCGGAGGTACAGAGAGAGGGAGCAGGGAGAGATGGCGACCGGGAGAGAAACCGCCCAGAACATCTGGGCTCTGTGATTCGGTGAAGGAGACAGCGAGGGCAGTGAGAGCCACTGAAAGTGTTCATCTAAGGTGTGGAGCGGTCCCCGTTATGTCCCAGAAAGGCCACAGTGTGAAGCACAAACTGGAGGGAGGCAGAACCGGCCCAGGGAGGGTATGCGTTATGGTGGAGTATTTGGGGTCTTTAAGTATGTAAATCTAAATATACGAGGGGGACCCCAAAAAAACAGAATTATCTTCTGGAGGGCAGGCTCTTTGTAGGACTGCTTCGCCCGCTAGGTGAGTGTTCTAGGGACCCACCTGTATCAGTGTACCAGCTGGCGTTGTTGTGAGAGGCTGCATCTGGCCTCAGGGAAATTTTTTTGAAGACTCTTCCAACACATTGGCCAATTTCACGATGAGTGTGATTTACAAGCACATCTGCCCACACGGTGCTGAGCATTCAGCAGGTGTTGACTAAAAACAGTGTGACCCCTGCGCCCCACCCTCCCTATTCACCCAACTTTTCTTATTTCCCCAGATGAAAAAAGTCCTCCAAGGGGAACATTTGGCTGATGTGGAAAAGGCGAAACAAAAAACAGCAGAAGCACTGAAAGGCATCAAAACCAACCGTTTAAAACTGTTTTGAGCAGTGGGAAAGTGCACTGCATCGCATGGAGAGCACATTGAAGGCGACTGAAGTTTACACGTGTGAGAATAAATGCACAGTTTTCATAAATGAAGTCCGGGCATTTTGGGGTCCCCCCTCGAATGTCAACAGAAATGCCCAGTGTTAGCAGTAGATGGCATTGCAGTTGACTTTTTGTCTTCCTGAGAATTAATCGTATTTTCTGACTTTTTAGGCTAAACAAGAATTCTTTCTAGAATTGGAAATTTGGGGGGCTATTTTTAGGGTGACTGAGAGCAGGCATAGCACCTTGTGGAGAGGAATGGCAGGCCCTTAGAGGACAATCCTCGGTGATAGTATTACAGAGTCATGTTCTCAGAAGGTGAGGGGCCCTCGGAGGCGCACGCGGACCCCAGAATGTACACCATTCCTCAGCCACGGGCTCTGCATGTGGGTTAGCACATTCCCCTTCAACGGCTCTGCTGGATTCCTCTTCCCGTTTACTGATGAGGAACCCGAGGCTCAGAAAGGTCAAGTCCACGAGATCCAGTGTAAGAAGTGCCCTTCTAGACCTCAGACTGCTGTTGGTCGTGACACTTACCTTGTTCTTTCATCTTCTAGTCCCCATCTATGTCTGAGTGTGTCTGTGTTTGTGCATACATGCATGTGTGGGCACGGTGGGCCTCCCTCTCTTTCTTTTCAGGGCTCATCAGGGTTTAGAAAGTCAGTGGCTCGGAGCGGCAGGGCCCTATGGGAATGGGTTGGAACCCCAGCACTGCCAGCAACTTGCTGTGGGGTCTTGGACAAGCCTCTGAGCCTCAGGCTCCCCATCCGTAAAGTGGGGGTGGCCACCGTGCCCGCTCCACTGAGTTCTCGGGACGAGGGCAGGCTGCCAGCTGGTGCTTAGCTCTTACAAAGGTCATCTCGTGTTGGCATTTTATATACAAGTCTCACAAAAAGGGCAAGTGTGGGAATAGGCTAATTGAAAGGAAGAGTTCAGACCGCCTGACCCAGGAATTCCAGGGCTAGAAATCGGTGGATACAGGGACTAGATGCAAGAAGGATGACAAGGAGGATTATCCTGGCAGATAAAATATAGAGAGGTTTCAGGTTCAGGTTTCAAGTAGCTCAGTTGGTTAGAGCATCACCCTGATACGCCAAGGTTGCGGGTTCGATCCTCAGTCAGGGCACAGATGAGAATCATCAACTAGTGAATGCATAAAGAAGTGGGACAGCAAAATGTGATGTTTCTCTCTCTCTCTCTAAAATACAGATGCACATACATGTTTGCACACACGCATATATACATGTATACGAAGGTTCCAACACCAGTGGTCAACAGCCGCCTCCCCACACTGGCCAGTGTCTCTCTACCCCCCAAGCTGCCTTGACCCCTCCCAGAATCATCTGGGACTTCCCAGGACCCAACAAGTAAATGGCTAACACGGACTGCCTGCTGCCCTCTGATTGGCTGAGGTCTGGACCAGGCACAGCTGTGCACTCTGAAGCTGCCGGCACGCGCAGGCTCGAGGATGTGTTTCGTTTGCTCTGGTGCACGTTGTTTATGCTTTTTACGGCACAAAGCTAGAAGCAACCTACAAGCTTCATAATAGGGGACTCATGAAATAAAGTGTAACAGGGCCCTCAGATCAAATAGCATGCCACCTTACAAAAGAGAATGAGTGAGCTCCAACACAGGCATTAAAGGCAGTGAGGACGCGAGGTTCAGCTGCTAAGGTAGGTCACCCAGGTGTGCACATCACATAACTCCACTGGTACAAAAAAAGCGGACAGACATTTACGGGTGAATATAACTGTAGAAAACATGTAATGCACTCAGAATGACTGCATGTAACATTCAACTTATGTCATTCACTATGGTTTAGAAAAACTAAATATCACCAGGACATGGACTTCCTGTCTTCCAATTGAATGCTGTATATCGAAATGTTAAACAGACCCCAGATTTGCACACGGGTGCTTACCGACTTCACATGGGTATCAGTTGTTCTGGTGCAGAGCATTTCTGCACATTAGAAATTTTTACTTCTGTGGTTCAGACAACTTTTAGGTCTCACTTAATACTTCTATCCTGTGTAAAAAGTTTGACCATGAGTACATATTGCTATTTATTATTATGTTGTTGTTGTTATTGTTGTTTTAAAACAGACAGACTCCAAACAAACTGTAGAATGTTCTGGCCACTGCAAGAGAACGTGGCAGGGTGGCCACGTGGGCCCCTGGGAGCCACGCTTGTGTGGATAGCACAGGGTTAGCGGCCCTCCCTGGGAGCCTGCTGCCGCTGCCTGGGATCCCACAGTTAAACTAATTAAGTGGTGGGTTCACATGTTGGGTAAAAGTGTAATGGGCAGCAGACACCTGAGCTCTCCAAGGTCAAAGCTGGGAGGCTTCTGCAGGGGTGAAGGTGCCAACTTAGCGGTGCAGCCGATGGCCAAGGCCCATCCGACTGCACTCACTTCCCAGACCTCGGAGAAGACCTGGAGCAAACTGGCCTCCTCGGGCATTCAAAGGATGGGTGAGTCAGCCCAGAAAAGGGGTGAGAGACAAAATGGGGGCGCTCCCTTCACTGAGGCTTTTAAAGGGGTCTTCTCCATTCATCGAGTTCGCAAAGGAGCTTTTTAGGGATTCGGTATCACTGAGTAAGCATTATTGGGTTCTTTCAGGGTAAGAAGGCCTGCACCAAGCCCTGGGGATGGCGAGGTGAGCCTTCAAGGAGCTGCACAGCTGGCGAAGTGAGTCTGCTGAACCGGCGGGAGCTGCCTTACACACCACCCAGCACTGGCTGAGCGCCCGCCCCGTCCAGGTGCGGACCTGAGGCTTTGCCTACGTTGAGTCAGGAAGCCACACCTCCCCAGGGGGCTGACACCACCGTTGTTAGCTCCGTACATTTTGACCTTATAACTAAAACGACCTGAATTAGAAAATAAAATACAGGACTCCAGTTAAATTTCAAATCCTGATAAACAGTGAATAATGCCCTCAGCAGAATGCCCCGGGCGAGGTATTCTAAAACAGGCTTTAAAGTCATCACTCAGCACCTAAACAGTGCTGCATCCCCAGCTTCCATCCATGTGACCAGCACCTCCTGGCCTCCTGGCGCCAGGTGCAGCTCTAGGTCCCGCAGTCCCGCAGGAAAGGGGACAGGGCCGGGGATCCTTGCCCTCAGGGAGTTTAACCTTGGAGTGATAAAGGCAAAATGAAGAATCAAATTGTAGAGAGTGTTAGAAGACGATAAAAACTATGCAGGAAGATAAAGCAAGCGGGAGAGGGAAGGCGGAAGTGGGGGGTAGGGAGGGGCAGGCCCTGGATGGGGAAGCGTTTGGGAGAGTCCTCAGTGGAAAGGTGACATCTGACATGAGCCGCATTCAAGACACGGAGCTCAAGCTGTAAGGGCAGTGGTGTCCTGGTGAGAGACTGCGGGGGGGCGGGGGGGGGGGCCCACCTGCTGGGACTTCTCTTCTAGAGCTCTGGCAGCGGAGTTCGCTTTCTCTGCTTTTCAGATAATTTAGTTCATTGTGAGTTTATGTAACTTCATGTTTAATGATGGCAGCATTTAACAACTGGCTCACAAAATTCGTGAAGATTTAACAGTCGGCTGTCCCAAGCCTGTGCGAGCCAGCTCCCGCTCCCGCTCCCACCCGCACCCCGCTTTGCCTAGTTAGCCCCTACCCAGCCTTCAAACCTGAGCCAAGCAGAGTGTGGTAGGCAAGCTCAGAGCAGCCTGCCACGGGTGCCGTCACACATGCGTCAGCCAGTCGCACGTGCAACTATTATTTCTTTGCTGTCTTGACCCTTTAGGAGGTCAGCCCTGTGACAGCAGAGTTCCTTCCCGTCTGTCCTGTGTCCCCTGCCACGCACAGGGCCCGGCACACAGTAGGTGCCCAATTAACGATCGTTTAAGGAATGCATAAAGGAATGAGATATGTTCACTAAGGCTTTCCCTGCCTCTCCGAGGTGCAAGTTTTGGTGATATTGTAAAGAAGTGATGTAAGATTCTGTGCCCCAAAGTGAGACATTCGTTCTATAAGTGGCCTGCTTCCCAGCCCCTTGCAGGGGCTCCCTCTTTCTCGTGTCATGGATCCTGTGGGGAGCCTGGGGAAGCCTGGGATGATGCCCTCCTCAAAGTTGTTTTTAAATGTACAAAATAATGAGTAAGCTTCCAAAGAAAACCAGTTATATTAAAATACGGTTATCAACAGAAATATCTTAAACACACGCGGAAAATGGTAGTCTGTGTGCTTTTTTATTAATATACTAACTGACAAGCCCTGGTGGGAAGTCTAAAAACAACTGTAATTCTGAAATAACAATGACTATAAATGGTATTTCAAACTATCTGTAATTCTGATGTGGTATGAAAATATCTGGTTTCCACTGGTGTCAAAGTTCCAAGCACAGCGCATCCTGCTGTGGTTTGCCTCATTCAAAGTGAGAAAAAATGACCAAGTTTGGGCAGGTGGGTATCTCTTTATCTTGAATTCTATCTAAGCATCACTTGGGGGAATCCACGGGCCCCAGGTGAAGGATTCCTGTGAGGAGATCAATTAGCTCAGGGGTTCCAGGCATCTCCCTCCACCCAAGAAACAGCCTGTACCGACCAAGGGTCAGAGTTTGCTGTCAGATATTCCGGGATTTGGCCTCTTATGCCTGCCACTTACAGGCTGTGTGACCTTGAGCAAGCTCCTTCACTACTCTGAGCCTGAGAGTCCTCATCGGGCACTAATTGCAGCCACCTGCAAAGAATATCCCGTTGCTTACATGACAGAGAACTTAGCTGACATGGAATTGGTGCTCAGAAAAGGGCAGCTACTACATCCGTGTTACTATTTACACCACTCCTTTTTGACCTGGAAAGCGCCAATGCTTTTTTTTAAATTGAATGTATTGGGGTGACGCTGGTTAATAAATTCATATAGGTGTAAGGGGTACAATTCTATAATACATCATCTGTACTGTATATTGTATTGTGAGTTCACCATCCCAAGCCATGTCTCTTTCCGTCACCATGTTTTTTAAAATATTTTATTTATTTATTTTTAGAGAGAGGGGAAGTGAGGGAGAAAGAAGAGGAAACGTTGATGCGAGAGAGAAACATCAATCAGTTGCCTCTCACACATCCCAAACCGAGGACCTGGCCCGCAACCCAGGCATGCGCCCTGACCGGGAATCGAACCAGAAACCTTTCATTTTGTGAGACGACCACCAACCCACTGAGTCACGCCACTCAAGGCATCCTTCACTGCTTTTAATGATGAAACGAGTCATCGGTGACTGAAAGACTAGATCCTAGTCCCAGGACTACGGAAGCTTGGAAACCTCCTGGTGGACCCAGAGCAGAGGCCCCTTTATCTCAGCTGGGTTCTTCTCGGAGGATTTCCGCCTTCTGATCAGAAAAACGCTTTCCTCAGAGATTCTGGAGCTGAACAGCCAAAGAGAAAGACACGCAGGGGCTGGAGCCTTGCTGAGGAGAACTGCCTTGCGGATTTGCCACCTGACACGCGGGGACTGCGTGACCCTCCCGCCCAATCTGCCCAGGACAGCCCTGGGCAGTGCTGGCAGTGCGCACGTGATTGTTGATGGCGTCCATTCACTCCTCAAAGCCTCCCAGCGTGCACGCGACAGCAGTGATAGCTGCAGGTAAGGACCACCCTTTTCTACGAGCTGCCGAGGCCCAGGTGACATCCTTTTGAGGCGACAGTTAATAGGATACCTTTTTTTCTCCTTGGCAGGATTCAGAAGGGAAGCTTGGAGTTCCTGAAATTCTAGTCCTTTTCTTCCAGTGTCCTGGAATCATTTCTGCAAAGGGGCTTTGGGGGCGAAGAAAGTCAGGAATTAGAGGGACCAACCATCCAGCTTTGCCAAGGACTGAGGTTCCCCGAGACACAGGGTTTTCCACACCGAAGCTGGGCCCGTCCTGGACAGATGGGGCAGTTGCTCATGCTTTCTGGAATCAAAACCTGGCCCCACTGTTTACCAAGCATGTAGCCCGGGACAAGTTATTTTTTTCCTTCCAAGCCTCACTTTCCTGAGGTCCCAGTGGGGATAACAACATTTATCCCCATAGGATTATTATAAGGATTAAGTAAAATGATATTAATTATAAGGGTTAAAAGGGAAGTATTCTATAATCACCATTCTGATGACATCCAGCCACTTAACATAAAACCCGAAGTCCTTGTAGCGGCTTACGGTGCCCTACAGCATCTGGCCGTGGGTACGCTCCAGCTTAATCCTCTACACCTCCCGCCTCTCTTTCTCCCTTTGCTGCAGGCACCGGCCTTCACGCTGTTCCTCGCGCATAGACCTTATTCCTCCTCTGGACCTTTGCACGTGCTCTTCCCTCTGACTGGAACTAGCCACACCACCTAAAACAGCTTCGCCCTCTTCTCGCTCTGTCTCTGAACCCTGCTATGTCCCTCCCTCCTCTACCCGGAGCGCTTGCCACTCACTACCAGGTATCATATTGTATATCAATAGATTTCGTTGTCTGTTGCCTGACTTTTCCCTGAGTCTATAAACTCCCTGAAGCAGGTATTTGTTGTGACATCTGGGGACACCAACTGCACGTCCCCTGTGCCTTGTACACAGCGCCCAAGACGGTGCGTACTGAAGGGCCTACGCCCCAGACCCGCCGGGTTCTGGGTAATGCGTGGTGACAGGACACAGTGTCCCGCAGAGAGACTTGCATTGCCAGGTGATGGAAGGAATTCACATGACAGGGCTCTTCCGGGGGCACGTTATTTCCTCCATTTTCTTGCCTTAGAAATATATAATGACACAATGCAGTAGATGATATCTCATAGAACTGTATACTTGAAACCTATATAATTCTATTAACCAATGTCACCCCAATAAATTTAATTTTAAAAATATGAGAAACGTATCCAGCCATGGACTATGACAAATAGAGACATTTATTGAAGAGGACACAAGATTCAAGAAACATTATATATAAGACAATGATGCCTCTGTCCCCTCCACAGTAGGCACCTTGGGACCTCACACAGTTCTCCCAGCACCTCTTCCATTGTTCAAAACACCCTGCAAATTCCTTTGCTGGAATCACCATCAGCTGCCCCATCGTATTTTCCTGAATCTCATTGATGGTCTGAAATCTCTTCCCTTTCAAAGATGATTTTACTTTTGGGAAAAGCCGGAAGTCATAAGGCACCAAATCTGGGCTGTAGGGGGCCTGAGTCCCCTGTGTGATTCGATGTTTTGCCAAAAACTCTGCATGAGACATGATGCATGAGCAGGTGCGTTGTCGTGATGAAGCTGCCAGCTGCCAGTTGCCCATAGCTGCAGCCTTCTGAATCATCGGAATAGTTTCTGTAAAGGAATGTTCCAGTTTAACGCAAAATCTGATGCAGATTTGTTGTTCTGCTCCTTCAGTCATGTTGAATGTGACAGCCACACAGTACACATGGTCACTCAACAGCGTCTACCACCCCCACTGACTAGTACAGTGAATCATCATTGTTCACACATGCGCATACATCGATGTCACACAAACTGTTCTCATATTAACAATGTGCAGACTTTTTCCAGACAAATATATATAGATGTATAGATGTATAGATGTATAGATGTATAGATATATGCTATAGATCCCTGGCTGGGGGTGGCTCAGTTGGTTGGAGTGTTGTTCCACACACCAAAAGTTTGCAGGTTCGACCCCCAGGCAGGGCAGATACCTCGGTGGCAGATTCGACCACTGTTGGGGTGTGTACAGGAGGCAACCAATTGATGTTTCTCTCTCACATCAGTTACTTCTTTCTCTCTCTCCCTCTCCTTTCCTCTCTTTCTAAAATCAGTAAACATATTCTCGGGCTTTGGGGAGGGTCAAATTTAATATGTATTCGCCCTAACATGAGTCGGTAAGTGTTGGCCTCGCAGAAGCTCATCAGGGTTCTCAGACGGTCTTCAGCCACATTTCTGAAGGGGGCGAGGGGTTAGCATGCCTGGGCTCTGCTCTGGTTGTGGCGAGGTGGCTGATGATGGGACCCAATGGGGTCAGCAAAGCCCGCGGGGCCAGCGAGGGAGAGCGGGGTTGTGGAGTCCAGATGCCTGGCTGGACTCTGGCTCCAGGACCGTGGGCCTGGGCTGGAGCCGGCTTGACCAGTGCGTCGCAGCACATTGTCACATGGTCAGGAACTCCAGTAAAACACAGTCTTCAAAATAGTGAAATCCTCCAAACTTACTGTTAAACCAACGCCGTGAAACACGAAGGCTATGCTAGGTGAACTAAGCCAGGCACAAAGGAACACATGGAGCGCGATTCCCCTTTTACAAGGTGCCTGGAACAGGTAAATTCATGGAGGTGGGAAGGACAGTGGGGCCGGGGTGCTGGGGGCAGGGAGAAGGCAGTGAGGAGTTACTGGCAGATGGGGACAGAGCTTCTGTCTGAGAGGATGAAAACACTCTGGATTTAGTGGTCACGTACTTAATGCAGTCAATTCTATACTTAAAAAGTGACTAAAATGGCAAGTTTTTATGTATTTTTTACCGCAGTAATATAACACACACACGAATATGTGCATGTACAAGGTGGGGCAAAAGTAGGTTTACAGTTGTTCGTATGGGAAATAGCCCTGGCTGGTGTGGCTCAGTGGATAGAGATCCGGCCTGAGAACCAAAGCATCGCTGGTTCGATTCCCAGTCAGGGCACATGCCTGGGTTGTGGGCCAGGTCCCCAGTGGAGGGCTCAAGAGGCAACCATAGGTGGATGTTTCTTTCCCTCTCTTTCTCCCTCCCTTCCCCTCTCTGTAAAAGTAAATAAATAAAATCTTTAAAAACCAGTAATGGTTTGGTGATGATGAACTCCTTTGAAATTAAAATAAATAAATAATACAATGATTAATAAATAATAATAATACAAGAATAAAGTCTGTTTCACATACTCGCAACTGTAAACCTGTTTTTCCCACCCGGTCAGGAGCATTACCAGGAGATTTAGGAAACTGTCTTCGTGCCCTGTGGACCTCATCTGTGAAATGATTCGTTCGTAAACTTTCTAAGCACCACAACGTGCCGGGCATTGCGCAGAACTTGCCTTTTCTGTGGGACTCCCGGTATAGCACAGAGAAACAATGAAGAAATAAGCCTTGGGCATCCTATTGGAAACGGGCGGGAAGGGAACAAAACCAGCAGAAACTGAGAGGAGAAACTGAGAGCAGAAACTGAGAGGAGGGCTGCTTTACCTGGAGGGTAGGGGAAGCGCCTTGAAGGGGGCGCTATCTGAGCAACAGGATGAGGTGGCCATGTGAACTGCTGGGGGACAAGCTTTCCCAGCAGAGGGACCAGCAAGAGAGCAAAGAACTCATTTTGCACAGTGGAGTAACAGCCGGAGGCTGGCATGGATGCAGCAAAACGAGGCCAGGGGGGCGTGGTGGCAGGGGAACTCGGAGGCCCAGGACGGGCCGGAAGTAAGCCAGCTGGGGCAGCGCTTGTATGGCACGCAGACTACTGTTGACCTTGATCCGTGGTGTCCAGTGTTTGGACCATAGTCCCCAATGGTGGTGGAGGGTGATGAGCTGGCAAAGACAGGAAATTATTATAGCGATCCCGTGACTTGGTACACGTACAGAATAGTGTCTGGCCACTAAATAAATGCATCTTGTTTTTCACGTGCCGCTAGCTTTTCAAGGCACTGGCAATGATCCCTTGTTGTAATTCCCCACAATACAAATCCATCGCAAAAGCACCTGAGACTTGACCGTTGTGCATCTGTCATTATGTCTTTCTCCATCAATGAAAATTAATAGCTTAGCTATATCATGTAATTATGAAATGTCTGGTGGGGGGGGGGGAAATGCACTGGTACTCCAAACTAGGACAAATGCTGAGGATGTCCAGACCTTTCTCTTTCTCAAATCACAGGGGGGAAAAAAATGTCCTACAAGAAAATGTGTTAAGGCAAAAAAAAGAAAGAGAGAGAGAGAGAAACACAGGTGGAGGTTTCTGAAATCATTCCTACGACCGCAGCAAGAATTTATTGAGGACTCGCTATCGGCCAGGCACTGTTGCGTTTCAATCATTCACATTTCCTATCAGTTGCTCATCTGATCTTCAAAGCAATTTTATAAAGAGTTACAATTCCCACCTTATAGATGAGGGGTCTTCAGTTTGAAAGATGGTACCCAAATTGCCCATGTCTATGCAAGTAGTAAATGGTAGAGGAGACGGCGGAGGCTGGTCCTCATAGCAATGTGTCGGTTCGATACGGCTGTATAATATATCAGCCCAAAACTCAACAGAAAACAACTGGTGTTTATTATTAAGGATGGGTCTACGGGGTCAGCCAGGTGGTTCTTCTCTTCCAAGTTGAATGCACTCATGCTTCTGTGGTCAGCCGTGGGCCGAGTGGGTGGTTCTACCAGTGGAGAGTGGGCTCTCTCGCGTGTTAGGAGGTCGGCTGGCTGCAGACTTGCCTGCGATGGCTTCAGCTGAGACCGTTGAGCCCCGGTCCTTGTGGTCTCTCAGCCCCCAGCAGGCTGTGCCGGACTTGTGCGTGAGTGTTGCGGGGTTCCAAAGCATGCACAATGCGGATGAGGTCTCTGGAGGTCCAGGTGGGGAACCAGCTTACCTTTATTTTCACTGCATTTACTGGTCAAAGCAAGACACATATCTAGCTGATACTCAAGAGGTGGAAATAGACTCCAATGCTTGCTGGACGGCGCTGCAAAGATGACCTTGCAAAGGATATAGGTTTGGCGAGGGGTAAAGAAATATGGCCATTTTCTGCAATCAGTCTACCCAAACAAAGAAAAACAGACTCTCGTGTTACTGAAGGCAGGAAATGAGGCACACAATTTCATCAGCAGCCTCCCCACCGAGAAAGTTCCCCACTTGGGCGAAGTCGAGCAGTTTCTTCTACGTACATTAAACACACATCTACCCTATGACCCAGCAATTCCATTCCAAGGTATTTCTCCAAGAGAAATAAACATATATGTCCCCCAAAAGAGTGAGAGATGCCCACTGCAGCTTTACTCGTGGCAGCCAAAAATTGGAAGAGAATCAAAGAGGTCCCTCAACCGATGAGTGGATAAACAAAGTACTGTATATGCACACGATGAACTATGACCCCGGAGTAATTTAAAAATGAGGTAAAGCTACGCACAACAACATGAGTGAATCTCAAAAACATTGTAGTATTGAAAGAAGCCAGACCCAAATGTGTCCAGGTTGCCTGGTCCCATTGGCATGAAGCTCCAGAACTGGCGAGGCTGAGCCACAGTGACTGAAACCAAAACCACAGAGGAGGGTGAGCTGTTACCGGGAGGAGGAAGGAGGGAGTGTCCTGGCCGGTGAAAGGGTCTGTACCAGTTAGCTGGTGTTACAGAGGACGTAGCCATGTGTCAAAACTTGTAAAACTGTACTTGAAATCTTGGCGATTTATTTTATGCAAATTGGATGCCAATTATTACTAATCCTAGTGATAATAATGCCAGACTCCCAAAGGGCCTTCTCAGAGAGGTTTGGAGGAACTGGCGGGCGGGTCTCACTGTGAGTGGCAGGCTCCATGAGTCACAGGATTATGGGAGCATGTGGCCCTCGGGGAAACCTGGAAGCAAGAAATATGTCCTCACTTGATCCTGCTGCTGAGGACGAGGCATTTCCACGTTCAAGAGACACTCCAGAAGCATCCGCACAGGGCGCGTGTCACCTGAACCTCCCTTGTGCAAATTGCGTCTGCCCGTCTTCTAACCGTGCCTCTCCGCCTTTGGGTCTGGCTCCTTCGGGGCGACCCCGGTTTTGAGAGTCACTCATGTTGTTCTGTGTGTGTGCCTGTCTTTAGTTCATTTGAAAATGACTCCCGGGTCCCGGTTCATTGTGCGAGACCTACCGCACTTTGCTTACCCGCTCACAGCTGGAGGTGTGAGGGTGGGCTTGGAGTAAGGCACCTTTGTTTTCCCGGGAGTGTGCTGGCGAGGCGGCTCAGGCACCGCCTTCCTGGAGTCCCGTGCCTGGGAGAAGAGTCCAGGCCGTGGGGAGCCTTCTGTAGGAGTCGGACCCCACGCAGAAAGTCGGGAATCAGGGCTTCCTGGTGTTTATGCTGCAGAAGAGTCAATGACTCCTCGCTTAGAAAATCACTCAGAACACCCCCAACTACAAGTATTTGACCAAGTGGACAAGAAGCATGCTGTGCTCACATTCAATCCTTCTGAAGAATACAAACCACGGATCCCGGTGTGGAACCCTGGAGCCCGCAAGGCTGAGACAAAGGTGGGGCAGAGCGGGGGAGGCGCGGGGGCGGGGATTCTGGAACACGGGTCTCTTTCTTGGAGGCTTTTTTTGGGGGGCGGGGGGGATGCAGCCTTTTCCTATAAAGACAACATAGTCTAAGTAACTTTAAAATTCCCCAGAAACCAATTGAGGAGCAGAGAGCATGTTCTGATACCCATTTGGATGTCCTCAGCAGCCTGCGTATTCGTGCTCAATCCACTCCAATCCTTATTATGTGCCCCATTTCACAGATGAGAAGATCGCAGCCTGCCTGTCTGATCTTGCTCTGTTTTCGAAGTTGGCAAAGCAGGGGTTTTCCAGCTGCCTGTAAGAAACTAGATTGTTGGGCGGTAGGGGGTGGGTGGAAGCGGAAGAGGGTATGGGGGGATAAATATGATGGAAAAAAGTTAAGTAAATAAAACAAGCCTGGAAAAACAAAAGGTAGTTTGCATCTGAAGTTCCCTTTCACAAATAATATAGAAATAATCATTCCGTATTCTAACCAAGCACCCTCCGACTCCTGGACACGGGTTTACGATTACTGGCCCCCGAGTTCTATTATTTTATTTGTGGGGTAAACAGGAAGCAAAGAGAGGCGGGCTGACGGTGTACAGGGCACATTTGCGCACAGGGAGGCGTTGTCGCTTTCTGCTTCCCAAGGAGAAAAGCAGTGGGGCGGGGGCCGGGGGGCGGGGGCCGGGGGGCGAACTGAGTTCTGCAGCGTCACAAAGCGCCTGTGAGGAGGAGTCCTCGCTGCCAGCAGAGGTTTCTAGAGTCCACTAATGCGCCCTTATCTCATCCACTAAATTAAATTGTTGCTGCTAATTTTTGTAATAGTTTGTACTGTTTTGTTTGCTTGACTTTAGGGTTCTCTATAAGAACTCTCTAAGTGTAGGAGTCTCAGGCCTTCTCTTAGATGGCTCTGCCCTTGTTTTTGTAGCTGTTAACACTGAGCCTACAAGATTTTCTTTATTTTGAAATGGGTCTTAATATCCCTCATATTTCAGAGAATCTGGCTTTCACCGCCCTTGTCCTGTTTTTTTTTTTTTTAATTATGTGCATACATTGCTCAAATGCTTCATAAAGGAATTTCAAACTTACTAGTAGTCCAAGAAATGCAAACAAAAACCAAAGACAATTTCCTCTGTGATATCCGTGTGTGTATCTGTGTATGTGATGTAAGTTCAAAGCCCTTGGAAGAAACAAATCTTTCTATCCATGCAATACAGATGAAATGTAAAACCAATTTGATATCAGCGTTGTATCATGAGCCTTAAAATATGTCCACCACTAGTCCAGCATTCGACCGCCAGGAATTCATCTTGATTACACCTAACATGGAAGGAAGGAAGGAAGGAAGGAAGGAAGGAAGGAAGGAAGGAAGGACGGACGGGCAGGAGGCAGGGAAGAAAAGGCAGCCAGAGTGTCTGGCAAATGTTCCCCACTGAAATACACATCCCCCATCTAAATGATGCTGCTGAAGAATATTCCGCACCGTGATGGAAAAGTAGTCCCAAATGTCACAAGAAAAAGTAGGATATTAAACATAGCCCATCTCTACCAATGTCTATGTTTTTTGTTGTTGTGAGATAAATATATATTACTCTTTTTTCAATGGAATTCATTGGGGTTGCATTGTTCAATAAATTTATACAGGTTTCAAGTGTACGACTCTACAATACATCATCTTCACATCGCATCGTGCACCCAGCGTCCGAAGTCTCGTCTCCTTCCATCGCAATTGCTCCCTGTTTATCCCCTTTCACCTGCCCCCACCCCACCCCCTTTTCTCTGGCCAGCACTCTTCTGTTGTTCGTCTCCATGAGTTTTTGTTTTTGTTTTTTTGCTTAATACCTTCCCCTTTTTCAGCCAGCCCTCCACCTTCCTCCCCTCTGACAGCTGTCAGTCTGTTCTCCGTATCTATGAGTCTGTTTCTATTTTGTTTGTTAGTTTATTTTGCTCATTAGACTCCGCATACAAGTGAAATCACGTGGTACTTGTCTTTGTCTGACTGGCAAGTCTCTGTTTTTAAACGCAGAGGGAAAAGACTGAATGGATTCATAACGAAACAGCAACACTGGTAATTGCTAGACGGAACAAAGAGCAGGGATTTTATTTTCTTCTTTTTGTTTCTAGATTTTTAACCGCCCTTCTGCGAGTGAAGGTTCATTTCAGAAGTCAGTATGGGGAACGAACCTCAGCATAAACAAATCCGGGCAAAGATCCCTGCTACACAGGTATTCCGGGCGACTTGAGGGAGTTAGTAAATCTCTCAAAGTCTCTGTTTCCTTGTCACTAAGATGGGGATAATGTTTACGCCTCTGATAAAAAGCTGTCAGTGTGAAATGAGATAACCCCCTTTAAGGGACCTACCGTTGAGACCAGCACATCGTATGCATTCAGTAAGTCTCGTCTGCCATGAGAAAAGGAGGATAAAAATGTTTCCTTCTACTCAACCACATGTTTAACTAAACATTTCTCAGGCTTCTAAGCATGCTGATCAAAGCTGTAGTTTCCACTGGGAAGTTCTGCTAGTGGGAGAAAGAGAGTGAGGGCGAGAAGCGAACGTCCCAGTGGGCTTTGACCAGCCGGTAATCTAAGACCATCTTCTCTCTGGAGCTGCGACAGCCAGGGTTAACCCTTCACTCATCATAGACCGGTGATTCTTCACCAGGGGCGATTCCTCCCCATTTGACAATGTCTGGAGACGTTTTTGGTTGCCAGAGCAGGGCTTCTAGTGGGTAGGGACCAGGGGTCTTGCTAAACATTCTCCAGGGCACAGGATGGCCCCCATGAGAGAGAAGGATCTGCCCCCAATGTCCCTGGTGCCGAAGTTGAGAAACTCCGAGCCGGGTGTTGTCGTGAAGACTCAGATCACTGAAGGCATGTGTGGCAGAGCAGGCCCCCTGTCTCACTACTTTTTGGCCCATTTTATGTCTGTGGGTAGGACCGTAGTGACAACATTTCAGAAACTCCTCCTGGGCCTGCTCCTCCACCCCAGAGGGCTGGTTAGTTATCCAGCTCAGCCCCGTAGGTCTGAAGGCCTACTGTGCACAAAATCTTAGGTGTGCTATGGGGTTAAAAGATAGAGTATGTGCCTATCTTCTCCTTTTAAGAGGAAGAAAGACAAACTCATAAGCAACGCATTGAAACCCAGGGTGGTAAGTGGGAGGCAGGGTTTTGGAATCTGATCAGTATGAGTTCAAAACTCCCCTTCCCCCACCTACTTCCCCATGTAAAAATCTTGAATGAGATTTTTTTTTACTTCTCCAAAAGTTAGTTTCCTTGTTTGAAAAAAAAGTGAAACTAAGGCTACCTAGATCACAGGACCGTAAGAATTTGACGTCAAAGACATGTAACGCCCTTAACCCACAGACAAGCGTGTGGTGAGATGGGGCGAGGCCCCTATAAAGGATGCTGTTCACTAGGATTGAAATAAAAGTCAGAGGCGGAAAAACACTCTTGACTGCGATGTTACTGAGCTAGGTTTTTGGTGAAGTACCTGAGAATGCCCATCAAAGCCTGATGCACTTGACCTGTAAGCCAGCAGCGCCCCAACTCACCCAGCAATAGACTTCATCAAACAAATCACAAGGAAGATTACAAGTTGCTGGACAAACCTGTTTTGTAAAACAACAAGTGCTGAGCGGCGATCCTAGATGCCAGGAAAGGAATTCACAGGGCAGGGCTTTGCCAAGAAATAATATGTCCAATCAGATAGAAGAAGTAGCACTGGTTCATCAGCACCAAAACTCAGCTCCAAAACGCAAAGCCGGGACACATCTTTGCAACCCGTGTGACAGACGCCCATTTCATCGCCTTGGTATGGAAAGAGAGCTTAGAGGTGCTTTTTAAAGGCCAACACCCACAGGAAGGGATAGAAAAGGCTGGCGAATGAACGCAGTGACGTTCAGCTCACTGGGAGGCCACTGCCTACCTTGCACACCTCCTGGGGGTGGTGTTCACCGCCTAGCATTTGGGCTGCACCCCCAGAACTTGGTCAACAACAGCAGCAACAATAATAGCAATTGAAACACCAGCAAGAATATTGTAATATTTGGGGGAGTTTTGAAAACAACTTTATTGACATGTAACTGACATACTGTCCCTGTTGAAGGGATCCAGTTTGCTGTTTTCTGTCCCATACATAGCTGTGAAACCATCGTCACCAATTTAGTGAGCATATTCTTTACTCCCCAAAAGTTTTCTTTATCATCTCTCCTTTGGGCTCCTCTCCCCACCCACATCGCCAGGCAACCACGTCTGCTTTTCATCATCATAGAATGCTACCTAATTTTGAGAGTTTTATTTAAACGGAATCATATGGTGCAATGATTTTGAGATTCCTCCATATTATCACCTGTATCAATAGTTCATTCCTTTGTATCGCCAAATAGCATGCCATTGGTGTGGCTATACTGCAATTTGTGTATCTATTCATCCACGGATGGGCATGTGGGTTGTCCCCAGTCTGGGGCCATTGCAATCAAAGCCACAGTAAACATTTGCACAAAACCTTCGTAGGGACGTACATTTCCTTTTCTCTCGGATGAACGCCTTGGCGTGGAATGTCTGGATCAAGGCGAGGGGGGAGTTTCACATTTGAAGAGACTGACAAACTGTTTTCCAACGTGGTTGTGCCCTTTTGCACTCCTAACGGTGGTGTATGAGCGTTTCAGTTCTTCTGCGTTGCCACCAGGCTTTGGTAAGGTTGGCGTTTTCATTTCTGCCAGGAATAGCCTCAATAATAAAGTGATGTGACAATGAGAATACTGTACCTGGAAAACCGGCGGAAGAAACTTTTCTCTGTGAATACCCCATGTTGGTGAGGATACAGATGAAAGCATTCCTAAATACTGACGGTAAAAATATAAACTAGCGTAATATCCTAGGAGCCAGCTTGACAACATATACCAATGTTCTGACCAGTGCAGCTCAGTTGGTTGAGTGTTGTCCTGCAAAGCGAAAAGTCACGGGTTCAAATCCCAGTCAGGGCACACACCTAGGCTGCAGGTTCGGTCCCCGGTTGGGGCACATAGGAGAGGCAACGGATCAATTTTTCTCGCTCACATTGATGTTCCTCTCCCTTTCTTTCTCCCTCCCTTCCTCTCTCTCTAAAAAAATAATTAAATCTTGTTTTAAAAAAAAAATAAGTCTGCCTGCAAACACAGGGCAGGGCAAAAGCAGGTTTGCGGTTGTGACACGAAACACAGAGTTTATTCTTGGATTATTATTTATTAATTCCTGTATTATTTTCCACACACGAACTGGAAACCTGCTGTTGCCCCACCCTGCACACAGGCTGCAGCCCTGGCCCCCGGGCAGGGAGGTTTTGCGCCCATTAACCTCCTCCAGAAGCAGGGAAGCACCGCAGGCGGACAGCGGGCAGTCTACCAGCGAGGTCCACCCTTCAGACCCTGTTTCCTTGACACTCAAAATGTGTTTAAATTCACTGGACTTTTGCCAGCATTTCAACATGAGGAGCTGTCCCATAAAAAACTAATTTCCAGCTATTTGTTAAACCATCGGGAACAGGCGTGAGAACAGAGAGCCAGGAGAGATGCACTTCCATCCCGGCCTGATTGCAGAATGGATCTCACCGTAGTGCCCTGCGTGTGCTGGCTGGCCCGGGTCCCTCCCCTGGATTGGGGGGGCCGTGAGGGGCACACGTTAAGGCTTATTCTTCCTCCTCCCTGCCTCACCCCAGCGCCTGGGAATACGGTACCTTACATGGCAAAAGGGACTTGGCAGGTGTGATTAAGTTAAAGACTTTTAAATGGAGACATTATTGTTGGTTATCCAGGTGGGTCCAATGTAATCACAGCATCCCTATAAGTGAGGGAGGGAGGCAGGAGGGCCAGGGGAGCTGTGAGGATGGACGCAGAGGGGCGAAGGTAGAGGAGGGACCGTCTACCAGGGGTGTCAACCTCGTTTTCACTGGGGCCCACATCAGCCTCGCAGTTGCCTTCAAAGGGCCAAATGTAACTTTAGGACTTGTGTAAATGGAACTACTCCTTAACTTGGGGCAAGGAGCTCAGTGCTGCCGCTGGGTAGAAACGAGGTGCCGGGCTGGATAAAAAAAGGTGGAGGGCCGGATTGGGCCCGCGGACCTGGTGTTTGCCACCTGTGCTCCAGATGCTGCGAAAGCCAAGGTCCTTCTCTGGAGCCTGCAGAGGGACACAGCCCTGCGGACACTTTGGCCTTAGCAAGGGAACCCTGTTTTGGATTTCTGACCTCCGCAACCGTACGATCATGAATTTGTTCTGCTTTAAGACACTGCATTGGCGGACATTTTTAATAGCAGCAGTAGAAAATTAAGACGTTAGATAATTGGCCTCACACAGTCGTACGAGGTATGCCTTTGCTCTCCGTTCTACAGAAGAGACAGGCTCCCTGAAGGTTGAGAACAGTGCCCAACATCTCACAGCTGGGATGTGGCAGAGCCAGGAGTCAACTCCAAGTCTTTCTGAAGCCCAAGTTCAAGCTCTCGCCGTCTGCCTCCCAGTTACCTGGGGCCACTCAGCATCTACTTGAATGATCCCAGAAACAGACCTAACCTGGTTGAGGGAGGCTACTCTTTCCACCGCTGAACAGGATTCACCGCTGTGTCTTCCGCAGATGGAGCAAATTGCTTCTGCTCTCGGAAACAGTGACGACGCTTTGCGTGACAAATGAAGAAACCCGGCTGAACTGGCAGAAGTGAACTGGGAGGACTGGTAGCAAGGACACAAAGATGTCTCGTGAAGTTCGTGTCCAGGAAGGCGGGTTTCAAGGGCAACTGCAACCAAGGACTCAGAAGCTGAAAAGAATCCAACCAGGCAAGAAGGCCGTCTCTCCTCCACCGCCGCACCTCCTCATTTCCACTCCTCCTTTTGTCTCTGGAGGCTGATGTTCTCGATAACTTCATCATCACGGTGGCAAACAGCTGCCCAGGGGCCCGAAATTCACGTGTTCCAGACTCAATCACGGGAAGAGGCAGACCGGCCGTCCCCAGGGCAAGTTGCAGATCCCCCAGAGAGATGTTCCGACGTCCAGCAGGCCTGTGCCCGTTGTCCGATCAGCTATCAGCAGGGAAGGCAGGGTTGTAAAGAACGAATACGACTTTCAGGGACTCACCTCGCTTAAGACCATGGACTTGGAGTGCATGGGATATTGTGAGCTGAGCTGATACCCCAAAAGGTGAGTACTTTGCATTTATTTTCTCATGGTCCAAAAAAAGAAAAAATACAGATGGTGAGGCAGCTTTTTCCACGTGGAGGAACTTCAGAGCTTTGGAAGAGTTCTCTCCCCTTGTGGTTGTGTCTTTCCCTGGGAAACAGCCCTCGTTCCTTAGTCATTCCCCATCATGGCGGTTCCCAGATGACTCATCAACCTGCCTGACCGCCCCCCCCCCCGCCCCCGGCCTGCTTAACGTCGGCAACATCCCTGTTCAAACGTGTCATTTTTCTCCTTAACGAGCCTCTTTCCTAGCTCGTGCAAACCGTTTTCTTGCTTTGCCCTCCTTGGACTCGCGAGGCACATGTACTTGACCCTGCTAATGCAGCCTCAGATTATCTCCTTGGCATCTGTACACATCTGGCTCGAGCTGAGCTTGTGGCCAACTAGGAGCTCCAGATCTACTTGCCAGCGGCTGCTGTCTGGCCAAGTCTCCCCAGTCCCAGACTTAAATAATTGATGCCAGAATCCACATCAATCCCTGATAAATACTATTCTCTTATTTCTCCCAATCCTTCATTTGATGTTATGGAGACCACTGTGAATCCTGACCATAACATCCTCATTTTTTGTCCCCTAGAAGCTTCATCCCTACACCTCAGTTTTTCAGTCCTGAGCCAAAACGATAGCCAGACTAGACCAAAGATAGTGCCCTATTATCAACATCAAATATACTGACAATATGCCGCAAGCATTTTATGATCTTATTCCTGGAACAGGAAGGGTGGCTGCCCAAATACCTCAAATATTTTTGATGTTTAATTTTCATCAGAAAAGATCCAGTGTGATTATGATCTAGGCCATCAAGCATACGGGAAACCAGCACTATGCTATACACATGAAACTATACAAAACTAAAATTTAAAATAAAGAGTCTGGGAAACCCTTGGGGGTCTTTCATTTAGATGGATCATAGCACTTACTAGGATTATTGAATTCACTTCCCACATCAACCCAGAGGTATTTGCACTTGCATTTTATAGCTATGTAGCCAAAATGCCAGAGAAGTGAGCACTGAGATTCAAAGGCGGGCTGTGGGTTCACGGCCTACGTGCTTAATCCCGGTACCACAGGTGGGCAATTTTTTTTTTTCTGTAAAGAGCAAGATAGTAGATATTTAAGCCTTCGGGACCCTACCATCTCTGCCTTTGTAGAGTGAAAGCAACCATAGACAATACAGAAGCAAATGGGTGTGGCTGCATTCAGATAAAACTTTATTTACAGTAACAGGTGGTGTGCCCTATTTGGCCCACAGGCTGTAGTTTGCCAAGTGCAATCCTGGGATCCTAGCATTCGACAGGTCTCGTCGAGTGCCATTCCTCCTCAATCTGCATGGCAGAATTCCACTCAAATAAGCAACGCAAACATGAACTTCAAGTTACAAAACGAGACGTAAACTTGGCCCGTGATCACAGCTTGCTGACCCATCCTTAACCATCATGCCTTCTGATTTGGTAGGTTAGTGTATTTCACTAAAGGACCCTCCCATCCGTGACCTCTCCTCTCCTTCTCTCCCAGATTCGTGAGACTTCTATCCATTCAATTGTCGTAATCCTGATGGATTTTCATCTCCCTCCCCACCCCACACTGATATCCTGCCTAGACAGTGGGAGTCTTCTATTCAAAAAAGCCGTCGCAGTGTCTACCGATAGCATTTTCCTTCGGACCCCAGCAATTCTATGTAAGTGAGGCTGCCTCTCTCTAATAAGTTCAGCAAAATAATGCATATTGAGTCCATTCATGTCAACACTGTAGTGGACAAGAAAGAAACAATCCAAATAGCCAACAACAGAGAACTGCTTAAATACATGTATGATCATAGAGTAGGACATTTTACAGCTGTGAGAAAGAAGGAGGATGTGCCCTGGCCGGTGGCTCTTTGCTTGGAGCATCATCCCTACACCAAAAGGTTGCTGATTTAGTTGCAGGTTCGATATCCGGTCATGGCATATACGTAGGTTGTGGGTTTGACTGTGGTCATGGTATGTGCAAGAGGCGGCCGACACTCACTCTCTCTCTCTCTCTCTCTCTCTCTCCCTCTCTCCCCCCTTCCTCCTTGTCTCTCTTTCTAAACTCCACATGTCCTTGGGGGAGGATTAAAAAAGAAGAAAAAAGGAAAAGAAAGAAGACATTCTCTTTGCTGTAGTGCAGAGTGATGTCAGGAGAAATTAAGTGGAAAAAAGCAAGATGCTATAGAGAGAACATACAGTACGCAAGAGGCAAGAGTTTGTCCTAAGGAAGTGAAAGGTTGAACAAGAAAATGTGCTTCATGTACAAAAGAAAACTGTAAAAGGACACCCAGGACACTAATAAAAGGGACCTATGGAAATACAAGGGGTCAGATGGAAACAAGAATGCCTTCTGACTGTATTGCTTTTTACAATGTTTTCTTCACAAACTATGTGAATGCATTAACCATCAAAGCTTGATTTTTTTAAAAAAAAAAAGCTATCAAGGTATTTAGCGCAATGACTATTGTCTCTAAGAAAATACTGCTACTAGATGTTGAAATAGTATTTTTATTTCTCCACACTATGTAAAAATTAGATGAAAAAAGCTAAATAATTGACTTAGAACAGTATCTTCTGCTTAGAGTATAAAGTGGGCTGTTTGTGGAAGCTCGTAGACAGGATCAACAAGGAAAGGACCTAGGTAGAATTATCACTGAATTTCTTTTCGATTAATATTGTTAATTTTTTTTGTTATAGTTGTCATCCAATACTATTTTATATTAGATCCAGGTGTACAGCACAGTGGTTAGACATTTATATAACTCACAAAGTGATCCCCTGATAAGTCTAGTACCCACCTGGCACCATATGTAGTTATTACAACATGTTTAACTATAGCATTATCCGCTAATGGGTGGCCAAGACACTGAACTTGGATTTAAGACCAACCTGGGTGGACTCCAGCTCCAACTCCTGTTGGCCATGTCACCCTAAGCAGGTCCCGTCAACTCCGGAGCTGCAGCGGCTCCTCATAATGCAGTTGAAGCCCCTGACGTACAGGGTCACTCCTGCGGTCCTTCAACACGTCATCTGTTCACTACTAACAAGGGGCCAGGCTGAGACGAGGCCTTACATTCTAGAGCAGTGTTTCTCGACAGGGAGCAACTGTGCCCTCCAGAAGACAGGCGGCAATGTCTGGAGACGTTTTTTAGTTGTCCCAACTCAGGAGGTGAGGGGAGATGCAAGCAGCATCTAGCGGGTTGTGATTAAAAACCAGGGATGCAGTTAAAAACCCTGCAGTGCCCAGCCCGGCCCTCACAGCAAAAAGTTACCCACCCAGATGTCAAGTGCTGAGGCTGAGAGCTTCAGCTAGAAGGGAAAAGAAAGAGCAGAGTCAGAATAAACAAATGAAAGATTATTTGAGATACTGCTCAGTGTTCCAAAGCCAATACAGCCGAGAGCAGGACAGAGTGACCTGGCCGAGCTGTCGGGTCTGGGGCAGGGGGAGGGGTGCTGGGGAAGGCTCTCTTGAAAAGCCATTGTGGAAAGTGAGTAGCGCAAGGCAGCTCATGAAACACAACACCATTAACCACGAGGACTATTCAGGCTTCCACTTGAAAATTAAAATTTCATGAAAACCAAATGTACAAACGCAATTTACAAGGCCTGGTTCTCCCCAGTTTGCCTGAAGTAGTGACGGATTAGGATGAGCTGGCAATTTTGACTTTGAAAGTTCTGGGTGAAGAAAACCAAGGAGGGAGCCCAGGGTACATGAGAAATCTAAAAATGCAGCAATAATTCCTGTTTGGGGACGGTTCCAAGGGCCAGCTGATGTACTGAAGTTCTTCGACGGGAGGATATCGGAAAGCCAAGGAACTGTTTGAAACAAGAAAAGAATATTCTGAAAAGTACGTGTCCCTGTGGGAGAGCCTGATGCTGGCGTAAACAGCCCATCTGCAGCCACATGGACAATCGAAGACCCGGGTCAAACGAGGCATTAACTGGAGCTTTTGCCAAGACACTTACTTACAAGTGGCTGTTGGAAGACTTTTAAACATAGGGGATATTGTTTATAAAAGGTAATCTGATCATCCAAGCAAAAATGACACAAATTCCATGGCAACCATAGAGATTAAAGAAGCGTTTCAAGGACAAAAATCCCTTATCTGGCGCCCCTCTTGTAAATTTACTCACCAAATAAGAGCTTTCAGGAAAAACATTAGAGGGTCAAGATGATTTGCTCCATGGAGGGAGAAAGACTTTCAGAATCCCACTTAGAAACTGATGCCTAAACACCAGGAAAACCACAGGATTAAAAGGATTGTTAGGCTTCATTATATTTTGTGCAGAGCCTAAAAATAATAATAAGGAAATAACAAGAGCAGCTAGTTTACTGAGCTAAGTGCGTTACGTGCATCAACTCGAATGTTTGAGTGGGTTTATCATCTTCCCTTTGTAGGTGAAGGAAGTAGAGTCCAGAGAGGTCACTGACTTGCCCTGGTACGTCACTCTCTCAAACATGCTCCTCGTCACCCCTTGAGCAAATGAACCGGTGCCTCTCTGCATGGGGGAGAAAACACATAAATATCGCTTTCAGAGACTAATAATAACAACTAGACTTAATTGAATGGGTCCTTCTATCAGTTTCATTCTACAGCTAAGGGACATAAGGCTCCGATAGGTTCAGTAACTTTCCCAAGGTCACACAGCCTTGGAATAATAGAGGATTTGAAAACCTATGGTCTGACTGCAGAGTGTACAGGCTTAGCCAACGCTCTACAGTGAAGCAAATGGAAAAGGAATCCCAGGTGGACAAAGGGGTAGGATGGAAGTTTAGACGCAGCCCGAATACAGTCTGTTTGCATCCTATGCTTGTTTATTTTCAAAGCAAGTGTCAAAATGGTAGTTAAATTATTATTCGTGGAATTATTTGTTCAATGCATGTCTCCATTGAATTATTTGGACAACACTTACTGTCTTCGGCCTGGTAGCTCTAGCAGGGTCTCCACCCAGACAAGGCTCCGTGGACATCGTTTGTATTGCTTTTTGCTTTTTGTTTGAATTAAAGAAGCAAAAATTGGAAAGATGAACAGGAAGTGTGGCGAGCCACTGAATGCCCCAACTAGGCAGCAGGCGTATTTACTTTTTGCTTCTAAAATCCGGTCTCATTTTCTCTACCAGGACCTCAATTCTAGCTCAGTTGTGAGTACTAGGTCAAAAATTATTCTGCATGACTCCTCCCTCCAAAAAAGGGAACAAAAACCATCCACATGACCACCTCTCACACACACAACTGCAACCTTGACCATCACTAGGTGTATTTAGGATAAGAGCAAAATTTCGAACTTCTCAGTGAGTGACATCTTGGGAGTGTCGTTCCCTTTACCAGTACCGGGACGTGATTCTTGTTGGCTGGGGTGAAAGGGCATTCTGTCACGGGTCACTGTCATATTCCGATTCTCACTGACCCCACTGTCCCTTTGGTTCCTCGCGTCTCTGCAGCATCCTAAGTCACTTCCGCTGAGAGTGACCACATAGAATGACCAAAAGCAGCACAGTGGAAGAAAGCTGTCCCCAGGAATCCTACTTGGCCATGGGAGATGATACTGCCTAGTGGTTATCTCTAGGTAGCAGAAAGACCTAGGATTTGAAGCTCAGAGCTTCTAGCTGGCTCCCTAGTGGGGAAACTCATGCTTCCTTTCTCCACCATATTAACAAAGTGAATGTAGGTGGAGGCCAGCCCACGCGGATGCACTGCTCCTGGTGGGATCAGGTTCTTGGGTTTTCTCATCAAATACACCGAGCTTCAAAATCTGGCTCTGCCACGTCACAAACTTGGGCAGCTCCCGCGCCTCCCTGAGCCTGGTCTGTGTGGGAACGTGACCAGGAGGACCGCCTCAGACTGTTGGAACAAAGATTCAATGCGATAAAGGGTAGAAAGCTTTTAGTGCACTGGTGGTTGTTTTTTTTTTAAGTGCTTGATAAATGGTTGCTGTTATTAAGGTTATCATCATTAACCACCATTCATTGACAGAAAGAGGTTTCCAAACTTTACACAGAGCAGAAATCTTCACGTTCTTCTCATGTTTTTTCTTCCCCAAAAGGAAATAGAAATTTGCAGCCAGGACAAAAGTGCTGGCACTGCTCCAAGCTGGTGCAATCATTTACTTTTTAGGTCCCTGTGTTTATACTGGGGCGATACTGGTGTGTCTGTTAAAGCCAAAGGCAAAGAGAAGCGCAGCTCAGGCATTCCAAACGGAATCCTCCATTTTCGTTGTTTTTTTTTTTTTTTTTTAAGTACATTTTATTGCTCTTCCCTCAGCCCATCCGCCTTGTGATCATCTGTATTTTTCAGGTACGTTTCTTCCATATAAATACCACCCAGCCCACTTTTTGTAAGCACGGAGATGAAGTGGACAAAGACAAATTCAATTAAGCTGCAGGCTCTGGGGATCAGCAGCAATTTTTCTTGAGGAACTGAATTCAAGCATCTCGGGGGTGGGGACGTGTGTACTGCGTGCTCCTGAATGGTAAGGAGGCAGAACGCCGAGGGAAAATCACGAGACAAACTGAGCCCTCCTCCATTAATCTTTTATTCAGAAACAGGCACTGTTTTTAGGGGAAATTAAAGGCAATCAATAAGCAGGCTTGCTGGAGCAGCTTTCTGAGCTTGAGATGCAAATATTATTCCAAATTCAAGATTCCAAAGTGATTTCTCCATTGATATGTTAATAGCCCCCTCGTGTTTCTATGACCTCAAATCCTGGCAGGGCATGAAGCTATACTTACAGGAAACAAAAGGAAAGCCCATCGTAGAATAAACATTCGCTAAGTGGACTTTGGCTCTGAACCCCAACTTGTCATGTGCTACGGACGGAGTTCTCTGTGAGCCGGGTACAGAGGCACTGAACGTTTCCTATGTTTAAAGAGGTGCCACGGCTGATTCTTTCTCTCGCGTCTCCAGACATTTCAGCCCCACCTCTCGCAGTGCACAAGACAGGAAATGTTTTGGTGCTCTGGTCCCCGACAAAGGCAGCCCTTGGCAACTGGAAATGAGCAAAATTCAGTTGCCCATCAGTCAAAGGTAAGCGCAGCCAAATGTCAGTCACTTACTTGTAAATTCAGAGTACAAACAAATTCAGAGAATATTTATTTAGCACCTATAGATAGCACCTATTGTACGCAAGACACTGGGCTAGTTTACCAGGATACGCAATTGAATATGTTTGATGAGGAGTTTGTATTTTTAGATGGGCAATAAACAATTTAAAAACTAAAGATAAATCAGGTTGCGTGGAGTGTTGTAAAACAAAACTAGTTGATGAAAATGACAATAACTGAGGTGGGTAGAGAAAGTCCTCTCTGAAGAAATAGCATAAGTTCAGAAATTTAAGGAGGCCAGGCCAGTGATGGGTGGCCGGAAGTCCAAGCAGAGGGACAGGAAGTGCAAAGGTCCTGAGGTAGGAGGGGTCTGTGTTTGAGAACCAGAATGTTGCCCAGTGTGGCTAGACTGTGGTGAGCGAGATTATGTCTTAACACCAAGAAGGAGCCAGATCATGCAGGGCGCTGTAGTTAACAACGCTTTGGGGGGAGGGGGGTGTAATATTCAAAAACAATGTCTTCCCATCAGGAGAGGCACATACCTAAAAGGATCTCAAAGGCTGACCACATATACATTTTCAAAGGATACGGTACACTAATAGTTATTAATTTACTATCTTCTTATATACATTAAATTCTAGAACCACATGCATTGCCTCACTATCCATGAAAGTCCAGGTTTCTAGCTTGTTCGCTTTTTAAGATCTAAATTCAAATAGCAACAGACCTAATATGTCATGTTTCTTATCTTTGACGTGAAAGGTGTTTGTAAAATTTTCCCGGAACACCTTTCCAAGTGAACTAGTTACGTACTTACAATGTGAGGCTCAATCTTTCGTAAAACTGGTCTTCCAGTCAGAGTCTGCCTTTTTAAAAAAAGTTTCCTACAGCATACAGTAGGCGCAGTAGGCAGCCTCTGAGATGGACCCCAACCGACGTCCTGGTATTTCCGTCCGGGTGGAACCCCGCCCCCCGCTCCCGTCGCGTCAGGATTGGTTGTGTGACCAACAGAATATGCGGAAGTGACATGATATCACTTAGCTTATCAAAGACTTGGCAGCAAATCACGGAGCACAGCCATCTCCAAAGTTCCTGCCACCCTTTTGACTTGGGGATATGTCCTTGGATTTCCCGAATGGCCTGTCTTTAGCAGGTGACAGCAGAAAATAATTGACTGTATCCGTGAAGGATGCACCTTAAGATTCGTAGCTTATTCCAAGGGAAGAAGATCCTGGAGATGGAGACAGACTGACCTTCCTTGTGCTCGTTAGGGATGGTTTTATAATTCTAAACAATATCGATATCAAGAAAGCTTGAAAGCAGAATAATGGAGGAGCTAATTGTTATTGTACTCTTTCCTTCCTGGCTGTGCGGCTGTGGCAATTACTACTCTGTAAGGGACAGGTTCCCTTCCTACGAAACGGGGATAAATTAATATCTATTTTGTATGGTTATTTGATCACGATATGCATTGATTGGTGGGAAGCACTCGGCACCGGGTTTGGCACGTGACATACAGCGTACGTGTCTTTGCAAATATTAAGAGCACGTGATAAGTGAGTGCTTCAGGCAGTGTGCTGAGTTAGGCATGATGCTGATTCCTGTTTACGGGGGAGGACGCTGAAGCAGCTGAGCCACTGGCACACGGCTTGGGAGGCTGGGAGCTGGGATGCCAAGCCATGACATCTGATCTAGGAGCCTTTGTTAGTTGTGATTATATCTTGTGTGTGATGGTTGGATCCAAACATATTTTGACCTATAAACTGACACATAGAAAAACTAGTTTTCAAGGATATTTCATGAAACTTTTGTAGGGATAGATAGGAGTGTTTTGTTCTAATTAGTTTTGGTTCTGTTCCATTCATCTGTTTCCTTCTTTCCTTCTTTCCTTCCTTCCTTCCTTCCTTCCTTCCTTCTTTCCTTCCTTCCTTCTTCTCCTTTCTCCTCTCTCTTTCTTTCACAGTAATAAGGACATATAATATAACTGTTTTTTAAATAATAAATTTTAAATGTACCATGTGGCTTGTCCCCAGGGGACATTTGACAACGTCTGGGACATTTTTGGTTGTCACAGTTGTTGGGGAAGGCGGTGCTACTGGCATCTAGTATGCAGAGGCCTGAGGTGCTGCTAAATGTCTTACAGCCCTGATCAGTGTGGCTCAGTGGGCTGGGCACAGTCCTGAAAAGCGAAAGGTCGCTGGTTCGATTCTCGGTCCGGACACAGGCCTGGGTTGTGGCCCAGGCCCCGCCCAGTTGGGGCACCTATGAGAGGCAACCAGTTGATGTTTCTCTCTCACGTCAATGTTTCTCTCCCTCTCTTTCTCCCTCCCTTGCCCTCTCTCTAAAAATAAATAAATAAATAAATAAATAACCTTTAAGTGTCTCACAATACACAGGACCGTCCACACCACAAAGGACTGCATGTCCCAAGAAGCCCTCCCCTAGAGCAAGGCCTGCTCTGTATGGGGCAGGCACCCTGCGAGGGCTTCTCCGCTGCCGCACTGGGGGGCCTCCGTGTGCCCACCCTGCTCCCTCCTGAGGCCGTGGGAAGGGATGCTCTGGGACAGTGGCGCTGGGGCCCAGGCTAAGGACTGGGAAGGGTACGACGGAAAAAGAAACAAATAGACGTGTCTGCTGAGGGCTTACTCACTCACACCAGGCTCTGAGCTAACTTCCTTAGTCAGCGCCATCAATTACAAGTTGATTTATCAATTGCCCTCATAGCAACCCTGCACGTCAGGTGCCATTTTCACGTCCATGTTGCAAATGAGGAAACCGAGGCTGAGGGAGCTGAAGTAATTTTCCCAAGGTCACGCACAGCAAGGAATTGGGAATTTAGGGATTCAAACACAGGCTGCTGAGTTGTTTTGTTTTGTTTTTAAATCCTCACATGGAATCGAACCTGCAACCTAGGCGTGTGCCCTGAGCAGGGATCGAACCCACAACCTTTTGATGTACGGGATGATGCTCTAACCAACTGAGCCACCCAGCCAGGGTGTGAAATCTTAATTTTCTCTTGATGAATGTCCTATGACAATCCCCAAGTTTTCCCCTCTGAAGAGCTCCAAAACAGGCTCCCTTGCCCCTCACAGTGATTGATTTGGGTCCAGCGTGCTCCAGCAGGACACAATGTGTTCCGATTGTTGTGCTCAGATTGTTTAGCCGATTACATCAAGGCCAAGTGGTGCCAGTGCATGAATTTTTGTTGCAAAATATTGTATCACGGGCCAGACTATTTATTTCCCCTTAACCCAAGTCTTTTGTTTCCCTGCCAAAGCCATCAGTCCACAGAGGTCCCTGCTGTGGGGATACACAAGATAACAGGGAAATCCAGAGTCACTGGAAACTGAGTGTAGGAAGCCCACCTGCTTTTTTCCCTGCTTTTGACTCTCGTGTCCCATATTTAGAAATCATGTAAATCATAGGAAACTAGTTTCATATTCAGAGTTTATTTTTAATCCACAACCAAGGAAACACCACTTCGGGGAAGCATTGAGGTTAGTAGTAAGTTCTACTCACATTGTTCAGGCTCACTGGACTCAGCACAGGTCACTGGGTCCAGAGCTGTAACGCAGGTCAGACTCCCAGTCATTCCGCAGAAACTCGGTTATGTTCAGAGACTTAACGAAGGAAGGAAAGAGTCAAAAGCGCTTCAAGGTTTTCAGCCACGAAGAATGACATGAAATAGGTTCTGCGCCTTCCCAAGCCCTGTGACAAATGCCAGCCCCAAGATCCCCGCAGAACCGTGAGCAGGCTGATTCACTGAGCAGTTTTCGGTTTTGAATAGTATTTGAATTAAAAGACACAAGAATCTGTCCCCTGCCTACCTTCCCACCCTTGGCTCCTCCTGGAACACCCTGACCTGGTCACACGCGTGTTCTCTCTGTCCCTGAAATATGCCACGCTCCTTCCTGCTTCCAGCTTTTTTGCACTTGCTGTTCTCCCGACCGACCGCCAGGGTGTTTTCCCAGATTGCTGACCCCTTTCTCCTCCCTCAGGTCTCTGCCTGGCCTCCCCTCCGTGAGAGTGGCCCCCACCATCCCCCGCTCCCACGCCTCATCATCATCACCCAGTTCACCTCTTTTGTGGCCCTTGTCAGCTCCTGACCCACTCCTGTCCACACGTTCATGGCCCCATGATCCTACATGTCTTAATGATCCTACAGGGCGCTGTCACATGGTTATAAGACAGGCTGCAAAATCCACAGAGCTGGCCTCCAAATCCCACTGGCCACCGAACCACTGCGGGACTTTTAAAAGATACTTAACCTTTTGGTTTCCTAGTTTCCTCATTTGTAAAATGGGGAAGCATTAAAATGAGTTAATATATTTCTAAAGGGCTTAGGATCCCACCCATTGTGTAATACATCAAGGCTGTGATGTATGGTTATATTCAGGTAACTTATCAACTGTACTCATAATAAATGTAACCGATATTCTATTCAATTCTGTACTGACTTATAAGTTAATTAACTTTTTATGTATTAGTGCTTCCTTAGCTCCCCTACTAGAAACGCCCTGGAGACATAGTACCTGGCATGCTGTAGGCACCTAATAATCATTGTTGAATGAATGGATGGATGGATGGATGGATGGACGGACGGACGGACGGACGGACGGCATGCTTCCTTTTATCAAGTGTGATAATAATACTCCCAACACGAGGTGGTGGAATCCAATCACAGAGGTTTAATGGAATCTGAATAGAAACTCTTGAGAGATGATGCTTTGGTGGATTATCTAGAAAGTCGGATGCTTCTGTGAGGACATCCCAAGGAGCTCTTCGCCATAGGCACACAGCAGTTTGCAGCGCGCATGCGCGGGTGGCCCGCCAGGCGACTTGGTCGCTAAATGACCCAGCATCGCACAGGAGTGGCGTCACTGTTACTCCCTGGAGCATCGGAAAGTGATAGCCTAATACCTTTCATTTTTGAGCCTGGGTTTATTTGGGTTGGGCGAGCATTTTGAAACAAACTTAAAATGTGAAATAGAAGACTTCAATGGGAAGCTGCTAAAAATAGCTCAGTGGGGCTGTTCCTCCCAGCTACAGCGGTCAGCCCTACTCCTACTGGTCAACCTTAGGCGGGAGGCAGGGAGGGGTGGGGAGGCTCTTCTTCCAAGGAATGCGGGAGGATGCCCGGCGGCGCAGGCTGGGATCAACCCTCCGGCCACCATCGCCTTTAATAACTCTGTTTATACAGAATGTTCTCCCGTTCTTACCTTTGACCTGGGCAGGCAGCAGTTTCGAGATACTGGCTTAGCTTTACATTTTTCACGATTCTCCCACATTGTTGGTATCGTTTCAAGTCTCCTGGGAAAGCACTCGCGCGGGGGACGTGGAGACACTGCCCCCTGGGTCCAGGACTCCTGTCTCCCGCCACTGCACAGCAATGCTCCCTACCTCCCGTATTTACCTTGTGTAACGACAGCCTCGGGGTTCATATTTGCGCTCTTACTTGTCTCTAACAAGCGGATGAGCTACATGTTTAAAACAATGCTGTCGGTGAAGAAATGGAGGCTCTGCGCCTTGACCAGGCCCACGTAGCTGGCACGGGGCAGAGCCCAAGGTCACAGCCAGGTGTGTTCGACCCCAAATCCTGCCCTCTCTTCATCACCGCAGCACCGGAGTTCTAGAAGTGAACCTTTGAATAAACTCTTCTGTTTAATTCATCAAATATATATATATCGAGCAGCCCCAATGCACCAGGCACTTCCTGAGGAACTGGATCCAGCTGTTAACAACGAGAGATGAGGAGACAGTGGAGAAGCCGAGAGACAAGGAAGTATGTTGGTGGGAAGTTCTATGAAGAAGAAGACAGCGGGGTGAGGAGATGGCGGGGCAGGGAGGGAGGGTGAGCTATATTTTAGATCAGAGAGTCAGGGAAGCCTTTCTGATAAGGTAATACTGGAGTAGAGGCTAAATAAGGGGTTGGATGAAGCTAAGCATCCTGCTGGGAGGAAGCATTCCAGGCAAGGGAACAAGACAGGCGGGAGGACGCGGAGACGGCAGTGCCCCTGGCCTGGTGAAGGAGCAGCGGCAAATTAGGCGGAGGGGGGAGGGGATGCTGTTAGAGAGTTATTTCTATCACTTAATGGTATATTTCTTTTTTATAAAATTGACCCATTCTACCGGTCCCATCATACAAAGGCATTAGTTGGAAGCCTTTTTTTTTGGCTTCAAGTAGCAGAAAATCCAGCTCAAAATACTTCAACAGGAAGGAATGTTATCACCTCACCTGAAAAAGAAGTCTGGGGGAAAGGGTAGCTCCAACTAATTCAGCAGCTCAGTGGCCACTTGAATAACGTGGGTTCCCCCCCCATCTCCCCATTATGCCAACCCCAGCCTAGCTCCCCTCGTGTCTGCAACATCACTGCAGAGCTCCAGCCGTCACAGCTTCACACAACAACATCCAGAGGCAGGAAAATAGCTCTTCAGCTCCCTGAGTCTTTCTTTAGGACTAAAGAACCTTTTCCCTAAGGCCCTTTGGCACCTTTTCCCCTCAAATCTCATTCATTGCCAAAAATGATGTCACACACCAATGCATCATCATCAATAACAGGAAAGGGATCCCCCTGAAAAACTTAAACTAATCCGAGTCCACATCCTGGGGCAGGTGCAAATGTTCTCTGAAGCATATGCCACCCCGACAGAGAGCTCTTAGGGAAAAGGGAAGAGCTGTGTGGTGATTGGTAGACACAGCTAGCTGCTCATTTAAATGACCTAGAATTATTCAGGGCGCCATTAAGCCCAGCTTTAAAAAAAAAGAAAGAAAAAGGTGATCTCCTTGCAGAACTTCTTTTCTTGATGAAAAGGCACAGGGTCTCCAGCACGCACATGTTAACTTCTCCTCCTCTGTCCATAAGGATATGTCCCCATTCTCCCAAGGAGTGGTCAGCAAGGAATCGAGAGTTGAAGGTGACATGCAAAGGGCAGCGGGCGGGAAGGCAAAAGGAGACTGAGTCCTCAGTGACGCTCTTGGGATGCTCCAGCAGCCCTGGAATCTAAGACTTCGTATTATGTGAAGGAAGAAAAATCCTGATGGGTTAACCCATCCTTAGGTAGTCCTCACTACTTGTAGCCAAGGCAACTTGTTGTTAGGCAACCAGCAATATCTGCTACATAGAGGAACCTGCATGTTGCATACGAGGAAAGCTTGAAGTGACCCTTCGTAATCCACTTAGCTCAGCAGGGCTCAGTGGTGTGGGGGGAAGGGCGGATTTCCTTCTCAATGTGCAAAAGTAGGTTTCCGTGTGTGGGAAGGAGTTGCCCGGTCCATGCCTTCCACTTACCGAATGAGCACGGGGAGAGAGAAATCCCTCCGCTGGCTCCCATCAGCCTTCCAAGTCCAAAGTAGACCTTGGCCTTTGACACATCCAAAAAAAAAAAAGAAATCAGAGCCAAAATGCTAAGAGGAAATAAGAGACGGTAATCCTTGACTTTTGAGCTTCCCAGAACCCTGCTCCTGGCAGCGAAGCAGTTAGAGATGCCAGCCAGTCCTTTGCCCTGAGCTTCCTCCTAGACAGAAACTCACTCATGTGCGTGTCTGGAACTGAACTTCACACTCATCTAGTGGCTGAAGAAAGCAAATTGCGTCCCCTAAGAAGGCAGCAGAGACAACACTGATCAATCACTTGGCGTGGATTTGTTGAGTATAGTTTCTTATGCATCTAAACTTAAAGAATTGAAGAGAATCAGAAAATGCCAATGCTGCCCTTAGGTCTACATTTCTGTTTAATAATCATCATCAGCTACTTAGTCCATTTAGCATCGTTTTGAGCACTTACTATTTGCCATAGACGGCACAACACATTTTCTATGGAGTGTCCTCATTTACACCTGACAAGTCGATGAGAAAGGAGTTGTTAGCCCGCCCATTTTACAGCTGAGAAAACTAAGGCCGAGCATGGCTGAATAAATACACCCCAGGTCACCCTGCTGTTAAGTGGCAGCTCTGAGAAGCACCTGTGGGCTCTCTGGTCCCCACCCTGACGTGTTCCATCACACACCCTGGGCGCCCATTCACACGCAGGGACAGCCACTTCCCTAACTTACTGGTGTCAGCTCTGTTTGTTTCAATATCGCTCTCTCTCGAGACGGCAATCCAAGGAAGCGAGTTTATTGAGAACATAGCTTGACTGGAGAAGTTATTCAAACACCAGCATCGGTCAGTGGTAAGAACTGAAGACAGGATCTGTGGCTTATAAAACACCAGTGCCTTTTTGGTGATATAGCGTCCATAGAATCTCAAAATGGCTGTCTAAATGTTTGCTCCCTGTCTCCAAGGGAGTTTGGGGTCCAACAAGAGACCCAATCTACCTCATGTCTGAGTTTGCCTCCTTCGTGCCTCCCACGTGTTTAAGCCCGACTGCAAGCCTCTGCCGGAGGTCAGCATCGTCATCCTGACTGTTCAAACGGAAACGCAGAGACTCAAAGACGTGAAGGACGCAGCCCAAAGTCTCCAAGCGAGCATGGTGGGAGCCCTGGCATCGCCGCAACGGTGGGCGCCCACCGCAGAGAAATGAGTGTCAGCCAAAACGCAGCCCTTCCTCTGCTTGCCATGTGGGGGCACCCCGAAGAGGCAGCTCCTGCCCCAAGGGGGAGCCTCTTCCTCACCAGCACCTCAGCCCCAAGTGGGCTTAGAGTAAGGGGAGCGCTGGAAAAACCGAGTTTTTCGATGCGGAACCCTGCCTTCAGGACCATCCCCAGAGCAAGGGTGGGGGCTGAGACTTTCCTTCACTACCCGTCGTGCACAAGTTTCTTAGCCTCACTGTACTCTCAAGTGGGGATAATAATGGCAACTACAGGGCGGAGGGGACTGTTGAATGAATTAATACTTATAAGCTACCTATAACAGTTCCTGACGAAAAGCTGAAAGCGAGCTGTGATGATTTGTTATTAGTTTTATTATCATTGTCCTTTTTACGTTACTTTGTGCGTGCCTGAAACTGACTACTGGCCCCCCACCACCGCTAGGTTCCCCATTCGCATGGTTTGCGTTTGGACCAGATTACTTTTATTTGTCTTTTCTTAAGCAAAAACCATTAGATCATCCATCTAGACATCTCGAGCCCACCTTCCGAGTATACATGGTAATGAAAAAAGACAAGTTTTGGGTCCGAGTCCACCCCTAAGACAATTTCCTGTCCGAGTTAAGCAGGGAAATGCGGCTCAATCCCATTCTTCGGTTTCTGGCCCCGCCCCAGACCTGCTGTGTCACCAGTGTGCCACTCTGTGATTCGGTGTCCCTTTCTGAAATAAAGGCTCACCCCCGCTCTAGTAAAAGGGAGCCTGCTATTGTCTAGCATCATTATGTTCGTCTGCAGAATCGTGACCCCTCCCACTCATGGCAAGCTAGCCTGGTCCCCTAGGATCCACAGCTGTGCGGTCGGTCACCTTAGATAATAAACAAAGTAAAAATAGACAAGTTCCTGGCCAGGCTTGCAAACGCTGCTGGCGTGTGCCTGATGACAAAGGTAACGTTAGTCCCTTCCCCAAAGTCTGAAGTAGGTTTGTGGCGCGAGTCATGCTTAAGTAAACCTCTCCTTCGTATTTTATTGTGCTCTTGAGATTTTCCCAGAAGCTTTCGCACAAGATGAACCCTGGAGATGCCTAAACTCTCCCTAAATAAAACCTGAGAGAAACTCTACCTGCCTTCCGGGAAGAGGGTGAGGAAAAAAAAAAAAAAAAAAAAGACCGGGAATCCTGACTGCTTCTGGCCAATTGTTTCCATGCACGAGTTAACGTCTTGTGTGTTTCTTTCCTCGTCTGTAACGTGAGGGTTGCTTATTCTGACAGCCTCCGGGTTGCCATGAGGAGCAAATAAGAAATAATATGATAACAGTGCTTTGAGAGAGACAGTAATGAAATTGAACACCAGGGTCAAGCTTTCAAAGGGCCTTTTCTTTTTCTCCTCTGATCAATGAAAACAAAATTTCTGGCATGATGGTTATTTAATAGAAACACATAAAGGTGGGAGCAAATAGACTTTTTCTAACACCGTAAGTCTGAAAAACCTCGGGGATGCTGACACACTTGTGCCCGTCACGGTCAAGTTAAGGACCCCAGCCCTGAGAAAATAATCGGCCCGCTTCACAAATCTTAATCAAGATCCGCCCGTGCTGGTTACTTATTCTTTCTGTGCACGCAATTAAAGCTCCAGTAATTAAACATGCTGTTCTCCTAAGAAAAACCAGGGGCACTTTTGAAACTGGAAATGCTTCTCGACACCTGGCTGGCCAGCGGCTGCCATGGTGTTGAATTTCTAGTGTCCGTGCAAACCTGTTCCTCAGTTTCCCCATCATCGCCTCCTCTCCTCCTCCTTCACTTCCTACTTCCTCTTTCACCCTGTTTGTAAGGAATAAATTAAACAAAAGTAACAGACAACCCAGTGAAACACAATCTGGACGTAAGAAGTTTACAACAGATTAACCATAAACCAAACATTTTTGTGTACATAACCTAAAGGATCCTCCAGAACTGTAGGCCTCTCTTAGTCACTGGCAAAAGGCTGGTTTTTAAATGTGATTTTTCTCTTTAATATTCAAAGGTATGATTTAGTGCTTTAATCTAGTAGGATTTGTATTTTAAAAGATAGACTATAAGGACCATCAGTCATTTGCAAGTTTCCTACTTCTTAAACAAAACCAAAGCAGAACTGTTAAGTATAAAGGAAGTGTTAATAACCTTAAACAGACTAGAGAGAGGGAGAGGCAGAGAGGAGGGAATTGAGCACTTCCCTTTCGTTCAGCAGGAAGTTTCAATAACCGTTTTAAGTAATAATGGACCTCCCTGGGGGCAGGAGAGAATCCTAAATCAGCTTCCATAGAGGATTTAACTAGGAATGCCCCAAACCAGGAAGTCCTCTGGGTCTGGATTCCCTCTGATTCTTAGAAGCTGAAGGGCTTTTTGTTTATCATGAAGCTGATTCCTTGGGGGAGGGAGGGATTGTTGTTGGTTTATTCACTTGTTCTTGCAAGTTAATTTTGTGTCTAGTTACTTACATAGATCACACAAGCAATGTGATTGAATAGGAAGTTGAGCTTCTCTGTCTCTGGGACCCACACCACCTCCTGCTTCTCATTTACTTCCTGTGTTAATGGGGAGAGTGTTTTCTTCTTACCCTTTTTCTGTATTTTGACACATACATGCACACACATAGCTGCATGCCTTCTTTTTAAACAGAGAGGGAGCCGCACGTGTCCACCCATCTACAGCTGTGTTTTAGGCAACACCACCAGCCCCTGGCCAACCCGCAGTCCACCTCAGTCCTCCGAACCTTTTTGAAGACATTCTTGCCCACTTGAAACCATGTTGGTTTTCCACTGCTTTCTGGAAGCAACTTCATACCTTGTCCAGAAAGCTTTCAGGCACATGAGGAAGGGCTCGCTTCCCCTCCTGACTGGAGAAAAGAATGCCTTCACGTTTGCAGAAACGGGGTTACTGTCCCCCATCACCCTGTTCTAGGCTGGTACCCAGCAGACAAAGTGCACTTTCCCCCTTAGCCACGGCTTTGAGCTTTCGGGAGCAGAGCAGCTCCCAAAGCCAGGGGGAGATGATGCCCCTCATGTTTTACAAGGGGCTGTGTCCTGATGGAGGTGGGGGGTTTTCCCACCATGACAAACGGCCCAGCTCACTCCTGCCCGGCCGGGTGAGCATCTGTTTTCTTCCCCCCGCCTGGCTACTGGTGGGCTCTGTCACCTGATTCAGAAAGATGAGGCAGCTGGAAACGACAGTCGGCCACAAAGCTCCAGGAAATGTAATCGTATGTGGCCCTTCTCTGTGTGTGCACGTGTACATGTGTGTGCATGTGTATGTGTGTGGTGTACATGTGTGTTTTCCATGCACTTTTACTACCAGAGAAAGGGGGAAGGCAGGGACCTCCCCTGCAGCGGGCACGCCAGCCCAGGGCAGGGCCCGAGGCCCAGCCTGCTTCATTTCCCCTCAATTCGACCCGTCCTCGAGCCCACAGCCCTCCCTACGCAGCCTAGCAGTTACAGATGTAACTCAGCGACCTGATTCCCTGGTTCAAGTCTGGGCTCCGCCTCTCACTCACACTCATATCAAAATCTCTTATCAAAGCCTTAATGGCCAAATATGCTTTGGAATTCATAATTTTCAGACTTTGGAAATGCGATGTGTTTTTTATCATCATCATCATCATCATTATTTCCAAGCGCTCACATTCAAGTGCAGGAGACAACTAACTAACCACCTAATGAAACAAGCGTCCCCTCTGACTGTGAGAGGTACTAGCACGGTGACCAGGGGGGCAGGAGCAGCCTTGCAAAAGGGAGTCAGAGAAGCTTCTAGAAGGTCAGCAGGAACAGTGCGCCTGGGTCAAGGAAGAGACGGTAACACAGGGAGCAACAAGAATCGTGATGGATTCGTTCTGGGGTGTAGATGAGGGAGGCTTTGGCAGCCGTTTGCGGCCAGATAATTCCCTGCCGTGGCGGGGCAGGGGTGGGGTGCTGATGGCGGGGGGCTGTCCTGGACACGGTAGGGTGTGTAGCAGCATCTCTGGCCTCCTCCACCTGCTAGATGACACTAGCACCCTCCCTCCACTGTGACAGCCAAAAATGTCTTCAGGTATTGCCATCGTGCCTGGGGGTGAGGGCGGTGCAAAATCACCCCCTACCCACCCCAGTTGAGAACCCCGGGTAGCTGACCTAGTCCTGTCCCTGACTCCCAGCAGATCCAAGGCCGGATCTTAGTGACACAGAGCTCACATGTTCATCTGCATGCCAGGTGCTAAACGACGGGCCTTACAGGTGTTAGCCGCAAAATCGTTCCTTCTGGTGAGTCTCTGGCAGGCCGGGTCCAGCTGCGCTTCTTAGCCAGGCATGGAGTTGGGGCCTGACCCTCACAGCAATGGGAAGCTCCGAAGGCTTTAAGCCAGTTACGCCGTAGAGAAAGCTCAAAGCTATCCCTGGGCCTTGAAGACCAGGAGGCTTAAAACAGGGCCTAACACAGAGTCTGGGCTCGGTCCATCCGCATTACAGGAAGGGCGCAGGTGGGAGATGAGTTAGGACCGGAGGAACCCAGCTGCGGGAGCATCCTGCCTCAAAACGCAGCCACGGAAACAAAGAAGGAAAACAAAGAAGCTAGAAGTTTAAATATAGAGACACTGAAAATGCACAAGGAGAACTAAAGAGTTCTCACATGATATTCTTGAGACCGGGTTTCTCCGGTGTGGTCGGGGGCCAGCAGCATCGCATCCCCTGGGAGCTGGTCACGAAGGCCCAGTCTGAGGCCCACCCCACAACTGCTGAGTCAGAACGCTCTCGCCCACTTCTTCCTCCCGCAGGGCAAGGCTTCACATTGCGAATGGTTAGTGAGCCCCCAAGTTAAAGTTTTACAGCTCCCCTAAAAGCTGGGCCGTATTATCTCCATTGCACGGATTAGGAAACTGAGGCTCAGGGTTTAAGTCACTGATCCCGTATCAGCCGCTTTGTAGGTCCTAGAATAAAATGTTAGACTCAAGCTTTCAGGAGCCCAAGCTGACACATACTTAATCATAATTTTTTTTTGCTCTGCAGGATATTGTTTGTCTCTTACAAAAATCTCCAGAAAGGGAGGCCCGATGTTGCCCCAAGTGAGAAAGAAGTCCTCAAACGTTTTGGGGTCAGAACCCCTGCACACTCTTCAAAATCACCGATGACCCCAAAAGGCTTTTATTTCAGTTAGGTCTATTTACATTCACCTCCAGAATATTACATCTGAGAAATTTCTGCATTGTTCATTAATTCATTTAACAGTAACACGCCTCTTACATGCCGCCGAGGTCACAGCGTCGCTTTTCTGTGGGGTGGTTGCCTATCTCACATCAGGCAATCTCCGGAAAACTCACTGGTCGTGAGTTTCGCTTCCACGACGTTGGTGAGGAAGGAGAGGGGAAAAAAGTGAATAGACTGCACCTAGCACTGCAAAATGGTTTGATATCATGAATACACTGTGAGGGTCCCAGGGACCCCTAGAGGGCCCTCCCCTGCCATAGGCCATGTGCCAAGGCCAGCAAACCCATCGGGAATTCTGGAGCAGAAAAAAGCACAGATGTGCTCTCAGGCCTACGGGGAGCCTAGGCTTTTCTATCAAAATCTCCAAAGTTCATTGCCTCAGGGATGCCAAAGTTCTGTGCATCTCTGATTGGAAACTCTTTTTTAAATGTTGGTAATCGTATTAGTTTCCTAGGGCTGCCAACAATGACCACAAACCAAGTTGCTCAAAACAGCAGAAATTTGCCCTGGCTGGTGTAGCTCAGTGGATTGAGCACGGGCCTGTGAACCAAAGGATGGCAGTTCGATTCCCAGTCAGGGCACATGCCTGGGTTGCAGGCTAGTTCCTAGCAAGGGACGCATGAGAGGCAACCACACATTGATATTTCTTTCCCTCTCTCCCGCTCTCCTTCCCCTCCCTTCCAAAGACAAATAAAATGTTAAAAAAAATCTAAAAAAAAAAAAAAAATCAGCAGAAATTTGTTCTCACATACTTCTGGAGGCTAGAAGTCCAAAATCGAGATGTGAACAGGCTTGGTTCCTTCTGCAGGCCCTGAGGAAGGGCCTGTCTCATGCCCCTCTCCCAGCTTCTGGTGGCTGCCAGCAATCCTTGGCTTGTGAGCACATCACTCCAATCTCTGCCTCTACTCTCACATGGTGTTTTCCTTTTGTTTCTTTGTGTCCAATTTCCTTCTTCTTGTAAGGATGTCAGGCATGAGATCAGGGCCCAACCTAACCCAGTATGACCACACCTTCCCTTGATACCATCTGCTAAGATCCTGCCTGGGGCAGCTGCCCCTGCCTGGCAGGTCCTAGGTCACTTGTCCACACCCTAGCTACCAGCAAGGCTGAAATCCATTAGAGACATTTTCAGTTCCTCTGGAGAAGAGTGGGCTTTGCTTTCTACCAAGAATCACAGGACTGATTCCCCAAGTTTCAGATTCAGATATAAGTGACTGAAAAAAAGGATAAACATGCACTCCAGTTGATAAACTAGAACTTTCTCTGCTGGACACCTAAGTGCAAGAACTTTGGTAACCAGCTTGTAAATCTAGCTCCCACACTGGCCAAAGACCATGTTTCAGTAGTTTCCCAACTTCCTCATTTAAATGTGAAATTGAACATCGGATGGGTGCCCTTCAATTTCCAGAAAAGCCTAAGACAGAAGATGTACCCAAATGCCTGGGGTACGTTATTTTAGTGTGGGTGGCACTGTTGTGTAGCTGCCATTGTCTTGAGGAGCGTAACTTTTACTCTGTGGGCCTGGGTCTTATCTGGAAATTGGGCTAAAGATACAGGTAGAAAAAGTAGGCTATCTCGCATGCCAGCTTCCTTAATCCTCAAGATCATTATTACTCCCCTTTTGTAGATGAGGGCGCTTCTGGACAACTGCAGGGGGCGCCACATTTTACCCGACGGGACACCTGGAATTAACCTACACAATAGCTATAAGGAGCATTGGCAACTTACCTGGGTGCACACAGACTAGACGTAAACCCGGCTTCCACAACAGCAGAGCCACAGAGAATGTTCTTACTGCTATGCGCTCAGTCTCCTTGTCCCTACCTTTACCTGGTAGAATTGGAAAATTCCGTAGGGCTGAGTTACCTATCGGAACAAAAACTGGTATTACTTCTTATGAGTTCTCTGAACAGTAACACCACCATGCTTTTTGTTGTTGTTGAGTATCCACTCCCTGGCAGATTTTAAATATATTACCTCTGTTCCTGCAACCAGCCCTGGAGTGGACCCAGGTGTTAACCTCTCCGTAAGAGTCTATACTTTAAAATACCTCCATACAATGCGTCTGATAAACTGTCCGTGCGGTTAGTCCAAACCCAGCTACGGGGGTGGCCAGCTCATTGGCGATCGAGAGTGCATGGTTGGGGGAGAGTGAAGCCCCGTGTTTCTGCAAACAGTGTGGCAGAAAAAACCACACCGCAGCAGCGATGACGACGAGGGCTTCTTGCACGTCGGAAACAGGCTTTTCATGGGTGAAGTCAGTGACTTGCTAACTAGCATGATGATATTAGAAATGGGTCGGCGCTGGTGCAATTAAAAGTATTCAAGATGTGGAGATTGACTAGAATGTACTGTAAGATGTAATTACCCACCCTTCACCTACGCCCTCCCTCTCTCCCTCGTCTCTAATTGGTCCTGTGTCCAGCCACTGGTTGCGGAGGTTCCGATTGTGACCCGCTGACCGGAGAGCCCAGAGTCCTGCCTTTGGAATGTCGTTACACCTGCCTCAGGTGAGCCTTCCATTTAGGGCGGGGCCAGAGCCGCTGAACGAATGGCGTGCCCCGACTTCACCGAACTTCCGGAACGGGTTGTAGGAACTGTTTTGAGCCTGTTTGCTAATGAATGTTTGGCTATCAGAGTGGCAGAATTTGGACCGAGGCTGGATTTCATGGTTACCCGTGTAGCAGGAGAAGAGTTAACTCTCACCTCTGCCAAAAACCACCTAAGAATTGTTCCACACCAAGTCGGCGTGGATCGCAACAGCCTACCCGGTACCCATGGCTTCCTTCCTAAGAGAATCCTGATTGGTTTAGCTTTAGGTCAACAGTGTAGTCACACTTGAGCCAGGACCAGGAAATGAACCGTGATTGCTCTAACTCAGAGGTTAGCAAACTATGGCCCAGAGGCAAAAGCCGGCCCACCACCTGCTTCTGTAAATAAAGTTTTATTGGCACGCGGCCACGCCCACTCATTATGTGCTGCCTGGGACTGCTGCGATAGCACAGTTTCGTAGTTGCCAGAAACTACATGGACCACAAACCGTAGAATATTTACCATCTGGTGCTTTACAGAGAAAGTTTGTCACCCTCCGATATAAAATAGTGCCGGTCAAACTGTGTTCTATGGAACAGAAGCATAGGTATCGCCTGGGAGCTCCTGAGAAATGCAGACTCTCAGGCCTCACCCCAGACCCACCCCAGAACCAGAATAACGAGGGGGTGAACTTCCTACAAAGGTGGGGGGGGGGAATTCCATGACTTTCTTAGAGCAAACATACCCATCTCTTAGAAATGGGCACACCGCTGGCTGAAGGGAATGCAGGTTCTGTTGGCAGGGAAGAAGAAGAACTGTTGGGTGGGGAACCAGTTGTCCTCAGGGTTCATTCTCCTGTGAATTTTTACGTACATAAACAAAGCTCCCAATGCCGAGGGACTCCGAGGGGAAATGAGCAGCTGCCGTTAGAGCTGCACAGATTCAGCTTGGTGCACGCAGCCGTAGGCAAGTCCTGTCTCCCCCCGAACTTCGAGTTTCTTAAGTGCGGAATAAGAACAGTCATTCCAGACACAGCATGCGTACCATGTGGGATAAATGCAGCTGTAAGCAATGGGCCAGCCTGTAAAAGGGGACTTAAGCGATTTATTACCTAACACGACAGGTAATCTGCAGGTGGGGAGTTACAGCACTGGGTAGGAGGCTTAACCGTGTCATCAAAGATTTAGCTTCTTTCCGTGTTTCTTCTCTGCCGTCTTCCTTAACGCTGATCCGCCTTTTGCAGACGCTTCCCCAAAGCAGAATTCTGCCTAAGTCTCACTGGCCAAAACTGGTTTACGTGGCCACCCCTTAACAATCACTGACAGTGAAAGATAGCATTACCACGATTGGCTTAGACCAGTAGGGGTCGGCAAACTTTTCCTGTTTAGAGCCAGACAGTAAATATTTTGGGGCTTTGCACACCAGGCAATGTCTCTCACCGCTGCTCACTCTGCTGTCGTAGTGTGAAAATAGCCACAGACAACGCACGAGCTCGTGGGGTCTGGCTGCATTCCGATAAAACCTTATTTACAAACACAGGGGCTAGATGGAGGTTGGCCAACGGGCCAGAGTTTGCCAATCCTGTCCTATGCCATAGTGGAAGGACAGGAGTAGTAGCAGACAGGTTCGAGACCTGGCTTTGCCACTTGCCAGCTGTGTGACTGCAGGCAGATAGCTTAACCTCTCTGTTCTCCAGTTTCCTTATTTTGTAAGATGGAAAATACACAGACCTTTAGGAATCAGGGAAGCTGCCGTAAAGTCCTTTCCTACCTCAGGGAGTGGGGCTTCGCTTCCCCTTTCCAGCATCCATCATCATCATCGGAAAATGCCCTGCTCGCGGACTTAACGACTTAGTTACCTGTTCTGTGCTCTGTGGAATCCCCAAGACCAAGCACCGTGCCTGCCACGTGGCAGACACCAGAGTAGGTAAGAAGTGGATGAATGAAAAGATGAACACTCAGTAACAGATCTCTTAGAGGGGAAAGAAAATGGCGCTTGGCATCAGGGTGCCATGTCTCTCGGACACGTCTTAGCTGAGGTCCCTTCTGCACCTGGACCTCACAGTGCTATGGAAAAATGAAACTATGAAAGCCTTCCTTGTCAAGTTACCAGGAAGGCTTAGCATCGTGTACGGGGTGCCTGGCATGTAAGAGACTCGGAAGATACTTATTATTAATTTTGTTCACTAAGATCATTTTAAAACCTGGATACGTAGCTACAGTCAGCCAGCCTGGAGACCTACAGGAAACGAAGCCATGGTGGGACACCAAGACCCCTAGCTCACAGGGCAACACGGTTCAGAGGCCTCAGTCTGCGACTTCTGTTAGCAGGAAAGAAGAGAAAAATCAGTGTTGCACAGGGTATCCCCCACCCCAAATCACTGTTGGATGGGGTATCCCCCCAAAAATCACTGTTGGGTAGGGTATCCCAACTGCCCTTAGTTTTCATTCTCTCTTGGTTACAGAATTTTTACATCTATAAACAAAGTTCCAAGTGTGAAGAGTTTTGTATATTACCATCCTGGGGTAAACATCACATTCCAATTGGGTACTTTCTTCCTTTAAGAACTTACTCTTCTTGCAATTTTGAAAATAAGATATATGAAAAAACAATTTTTACATCTCCTGGAAAACCATATTCGATTTCTTCATTACACTGGAAGTTACCCCAGAAATTTTCTATTTTAAATTAGCATTGATTGGTATGTAGCTTCAAAAAAGATAATTAGGACCCCTGGCTGGTGTAGCTCAGTGGATTGAGCACAGGCCTGTGAACCAAAGGATCGCAGTTCAATTCCCAGTCATGGCACATGCCTGGGTTGCAAGCCAGTTCCCTGCAAGGGACGCATGAGAGGCAACCATACATTGATAATTTCTCTCCCTCTCTCCTTCCCTTTCCCTCTAAAGATAAGTAAATAAAATGTTAAAAAATAAATAAACAAGACCCTCCTTTAAAAACTTAAAAAAAAAAAAAACTGGTTAGGAAACAAAGGGGTGTTTTTTCTTTTTTTTTTAGTTGATAATGTAAACACCTTCCAGTTTTAAAACCAAAAGGGAAAAGGAAGAAATGTTTGTTTTGTTTGTTTTTAATATTCTTGGGCCCCTACAGATTCAGTGTTCCAGTAACTATTATTATTTCTGACATTTTAGATTCATATTTCCTGTTTGGTATCACATTTTTTTTTCTAACAAGGCATTTTTGGAGGAGAAGAAAACATATGGGGTTCAGAGCACAGGCTTGGGCGATCTGAAGCAAGAATCTGCGAGCTCCCTAAAGAAATAGGCAGTAAACAGTCCAGGCTTTGCAGCCCTGGGGTCTCTACCATCGTAGTTCAAAAGCAGTCAGAGGCAACAGACGGACTGGCACAAGCAACGCCCCTGTTTATTACAAAATCTTTCATCACAAAATCATGAGCGTGGAACTCTGTAACATGGCAATGTCACACTCAAGCACACCCTATGACATTTTAGGTGAAATGTTCAAATTAAAACTATACATTATCACACCCATATTATTTACCCTACCAACCACACTCAAGCAGGCCTTACTTCTGCTGGACTCTGTATACGCAAATGTGCGTGGCTGCGTTCCAGTAAAACTTTACTTACAGAAGCAGTCGTTGAGCCTGATTTGGCCATTGGACTGTAACTGCCAACACTTGATTATAACTTGTATTCGGTCTCTACCACTTTCTAGGGGGAGGTCTGGCTGAGTTGCCATTCTGTAAAATGGACATCCCTACACTACTTCACTCAGTTCAGAGGGTAAAATGGGTGGGTGCGTACAGTATTCCATGCAAGGGTTCTAGAAATAGTACCTGTTATTATTATTATTCTCTTCTTAGAGAAAGCAATCTGCCAAGTCACACATTTAGGGAGTGTCCCGTTTCACGGTGCCAGGCAGCCTCGGGAAGAGATTTCCATCACCCAGCGAATTTGACTTGGTCCTACTGTAGCCTTTGGCTAAAAATGCCTTTTTCCTCTCCTAAGCAATTCCATTCAAGGTAGAGTCCTGGGAGGACAGAGAGAGAGAGAGAGAGAGAGAGAGAGAGAGAGAGAGAGAGAGAGAGAGAGAAGCAGAGAGGCGTGCAGGTGACCACTCAGCCTCGGCTTATGTGTCTTCTGCCCCACCTCACCCCTTTCTCGGGAGGAAAACTGTGGCCCCACGTTTGCCCATATTGTCTGAAGGTTCACGTCCCGTCACCCGTTTTTGGCATACAGCATTCGCTCACCTGAGGACCTGGGCAAAATCAACCTGCATTTACTCCTTCAGACAACATCACAGAGGAAAAAGGTCTGGGATTTTGTTTTCTTTTTCTTTTGGGACATTTTCCTTGTGTCTAGTTCATCCCCTACCCCCCACCCTGCCACACACACACTTAAATTTTTAGGATTTGGGGCAAGCTCTGTCTCTCCTTTCACTGAGGTCACTGTCAGATACCCCCATGTTATTTACACCTCCTACTCTCTCTGGGGCATCTAAGCTTCCTTTTCTTATTTCTACAGTTCTTTCTACACCGCCCTCTTTTTCCCTAACCAGCGGGAGAGCTCCCCAAGCCTCAAGATAAACAGCAAACAAGATAGTGAATTTCAATGACAAGTCCAGCAGGTGATACATTTTCCAGCAACCCCCCAACCACCCTCTCCCTGCATCATTTTTAACTTGAGGATGGTGACTTCGGTGTTTCTGCTCTGAACATAGGCAGGCCCCAGTTCCTCTTTCGTTTTGGCCTCGCTGCATCTCTTCCTGAATTACATTTTTCAATGAGCTTGCTTGCTACAAGGCGTGCCCTCCTCTTTAACTCCTTTCCGTCTTCCCAGGCGGAACAGAAATTCGCTGTGAACATGGCAAGACAAAGAACAAAAAGATTTCACTGGCCGTGCAGAAAGATTCCTTCCTGTACATGATTTCACCAGGTTTCCAACTGTACAACGAAAGTAGGCTCCTCCCCCAGGAGTGGGGCGGTCCCCCCACCCTACCGCATACACAGGTCCCAGTCACTTCTTGGCTCAAGGACACACCTTGCTCTAAACTCCCAATGCCTTCACTCCCGCACACACAAAAAGCAGGAAGCTGCACCCAAGTCTAAGAGAGAGCTGTGATCTTTCTCCGATGAAAGGAGCACAAGGGAAGGAATTACCCAATATGGACCTTGCATTTGTAAGAAGCAGGCCTGGGGAACCAGGAGAGGATCCTGCCATAGCTGGCCCCTGGGTGGGGCTGGGAAAGGCGGGGGAAACATCCCTTTTCTTTTTTTCTTTTTCATGAGCCTCTCTCTCAAGCTGGAGAAAAGTTTAAAATCTATAGGATGGGGCACATATTCCTAATAGACCTTTAATGGGTTAGTAATACTATGTTTCAACCCTCACTTAAAATTTTTAAAAAAGAGAGAATTCTATCAATTCTCCAGATTAAAGCATCTGAGGGCAGGTGTGAGTAAGAGGTGCTTTCACAAAGGGGTGTGTTTGAGCAAAGACTGGGAGGGTGTGCACTAGACTAGATTTACAGCAGCGCCGTTTGTGCAAGCAAAGACTCAGTGCACCCACAATCCATCATAAAGGACAAGCCAACTGCACGGAAGAGCGCCATCCAAAGAAATATTATGCCATCATTTCAAATGCCCCTTCTTTCCTAACGGGACCCCTCTCCAAGAGACCGAAGTGAGCAATGCGAGATGAAAGGCACTTGGTAAAAACAAAGGAAGGTGTGCAGGGCTGAGGCACGCGTATGCCAGCCTATGGGTGTAGACGACTTCTGGATGGTGTGCTAAGCACTAGCAGTGCTTGGTGGGGGGGGGATTCGCCCTTCCTCACAGTCCCTTTGATTTGGATTCCTCCCCTCCGCCCACCAGGTGCACACCTTACATTTTTCTCAAAGATGTACAGCTGATGTTTAAAAAACACATTCAGACATAGAAAATCACCTGTGGTAGATATTTTAAGTGGAAAAAGAACGCAAGTTGGGTAATAGTGTCTATAAATATGATTCCAGTGGTATATTTAAAACAAAGTGTATGTGTGTATTTATATATATAATATATATATACTTGCATATTTACGGAAAACATCTGAAAGGGTATGTGTCACTCTGTTCAAAGTAGTTATTAGCCATCTCTAGTGAGTGAGACTGTGAGCTAGTGAGGGTCACTATAGGAAATGAAAAACTTTGACTTTTCCTTGATTTCTACTGTTTGAATCTTTGAGAGACTGCATATTCTTTGTGCGTGTGTGATAGCTACCTCCCTTTATTTAGCTAGGTCCTCTTTGATGTCTCTCAATAATGTATTTTTATTTTTTTTTTAATTTTTTGATTACAGCTGACATTCAACATTATATTAGCTTCAAGTATCTATTACTTCGATTTAAAATTGTAGACCCTAAAATGAGAAAACAGGAGAAGGAAATGGTGTATCCCTGACCCCCCAATCCAGGAGAAATGTGGGCCACGTCTTTCGGGGAAATCAAACTCCCAAGAACCTTCAGAGCGAATTCTGCTTTCGCCTCCCACCCCTGGGGCAGGCCACGTTACTAGGCAGCTGGACGTTTTCCACTCGCCCTCAACGCTGGTAGTTGGGGCTGCTCCCTTGGTGTCTTTGTTCCCGCCCTCCGGCCGAGAAGCAGGGGCCCCTGCCTTGGGGAGATGGCAGCGCAGCGTCCAGCCCACCGCCAGACTTGCATCTGCGCCTCTGCCTTGCGCGGTTGGGCTGCCCTGGAGCCACTCCACCGACAAGAATGAAGTGACTCCTGACTCGGGCGGGCTGCCGTCTTCTGTCCCGCGGCCATCCTGTGAACGGGCTCCTGTTTCAGTCCCGTGTGATCCCCTGGAAACACCCTCTCCCATCTCAATTAGCTCCAGGAAGACCTCTGTGATATTTTCTTCCGCCTTAGGCATGTGGGGGAAAAAAAAAAAAGACGTAGGAAAAGGCACTTGAAAGAGGAGAATTTTAACAGTCGTTCTGTGGGTCTCTGTTTCCAGGAGTGAGCACTGAATCCACCTCCTGAAATAAACATGTGCTGCAAATGAGCACGATCTGTTTTCTGGGACTGATAAACACCAGGTCAAATTGCCCCCCTAATCTTGTCTACATGTGCACTTTTAGGGCAAGGAAATGCCGGGAGGAAGTTTACAACTCACCAACTTCCAGCAGCTCCGGGTTTCTCTTCTGGGGCCGTGTTTTCTTCCCCCCCTGGCTTGCCCAAGGTTCTCTTTGAAACACCCCATGCTGGCTCCCCTGCCCCCAGTCGTTTGGAAATGTTCGACTTTTAATTTATGACCTTATTAGTTATTTTATTTGGGAGAGAGAGGTCAGGTTGGGAAGCCAAATTCATGCAAATAAGGAATGTGATAGAACAACGTATCATTTGAAATTGGGAAGGGGGGGTGGAGGTGGGTCACGCCCTGTCCTCCTGGGAGGCGGCTGGAGTTACTTGTTCTCTTGACTCCCTTGAAATTATCATGGCTGCTCGTTTGCAGGTATTTCTGAGACATCCTTTAGACTCCTCTAAATTTACGTGATTTTTTTTAAAGGGGGGATTCGACTGTCTCTAAAGATGAGAAAAGAACCTATGGCTATTGTCTGACCTCCTCAGTGCCTGATTGACTAGTAGAAAACGCATCTCCATGGGAACAGATAAATGTCTGCTTTTCATGCACTGAAACAACCAGCCCAGCCCGCGGAGCCTCCCCAACCTAGCACTTTATTTGGGCGGCTGTAAGCAGCCTCTCCCTTTTCATGTGCAGCCAAATTATCTGCCAGAATTTCTTTTCAAGTCTAGGGGAAGGGAAAAAAAAAGAGAGAGAGAGATTGAGAGAGAGGAGTTTCCTCTCTCCCACATCCCTTCTGCATGGCGCTAATTACTGTATTTTCATCTGGGAGGGTGGGAAAAAAATACACACAGCACTGGAATAGCGAACAAAACCAACTAGCAGGATGTATCTGCTTGTTGACTAGTAGCCGTTGGTAATTCAGGGATTTTTTTTAAGGTAGGCTGGCCTGCTGCTGCAGTCTTGGGGTAATGTGGGGGGTGGGGGCGGGGGTGGTGGATAAGACAGAGCCTGGGAGGCAGAAGCTGGGATTGGCTGTTTGGGTTGCTTGTTTACGTGGTCAGTGTTGGGCTGTGTGACCTTAGGCACAGGGACCACGGCTCTGTTTTCAGAGAGTGATCTAAGATGCGGAGGCAAAGGGGAAGCAAGGAGAAAGGGCTGGAGAGTTTCAGGTATCTGCCTCCCCTCCCCCCAAAGTCCTCAACATCTGCCATTTTAGCTGCCTGATCACTGCGCCCTGTGCCAGCAGAATTCGGGAACAGCCCTCGGGAGAGCCGGGGCTTTCTCGGAGGTGATTCCAAACGCTTCTGCTTCTGTTCCTGGTTAAAAATACCACCGGAAGCTGCTGTTGTCCGATGAGAAGGCAACACTTGCAGTCCAGTTTCTCCAGCAGAGGGAAAATAAATAAATAAATGGAGGTGAAATGTACATCCACATGTTTTTTTTTTTTCCCCCTCCAACACACAGGGTTGAAATCTTAGGGAGGAAATCTCTTCGCCTGTTTGGTTCTAAAATTGGGCGCAAGAATGTGGGTGGGTTCTTTATTTTATTGGAACCCATTCAGCCGGTCCCATTATTCTCTCCTTTGTCATTTAAGCTACTGGTGCCTTTGTCTCTCTCTTCTTCCTCAGCACCTCCACCCACCCACCCAACAAGTCTGAGCAGGAAACGTGTTTGTTTTTGGGTTGTTTTTTTTTTTTAAAGACCTGTGAACAGGATCCAGGTTAAAGTAACCTGAGTCTCCATGCCAGCTCTTCTGTGGATGTGATCCCTAAATATCAAAACCCCAGTGGTCTTTATCTGGACCAGCTGCTCGTGATGTCGGCATGGAATGCGGCACATCAAGTGTGTGAACACTGCCCCTATTGTATCCCCACCGGCTGATTGAAGGCTGGATAATTGGCATGTAACCTTCCCTCTGAATAGTGCAGACAGATATGTGAATTAGCTGCACCTCTCCGACATATGCCATGCATTAGCTGAAGGGGCTTCCAATTCTCCGAACAGCTCCGCCAAGGATTACACAAGAATTAGGCTTTGGAACTTTATAACTTTGGGGGGAAATCAATAAGTAACGGAAAGCGCTGGCTCCGGATATGTGCCTCTGTGATATTATTCTGAGGCCGGCACTGAGAGTGGTCCTCATGGATCATTGGGGGGGGTGGAGGGTTCGGCGGTTGGGAGTGTGTGTGTGTGCGCGCGCGTGTGTTGCTGATGCCCAGTTTCCGGAGGAGACTGGTAAATCTGGGGAGCCTTTGTTTGGCTTCTGTACTCACCGAGGTGTGTGAATAGCGGTGTACGCTCATCATGTCCTGCTGGACTGTCTTGTAAAGGAATATGCCCTGAATGAGGTTTACTGAAACGCTGAGGGGAGCTACTGAGAATTCTAAGTACTTAGTGTCCCATCAGTCCCTAAGACAGAGGAGGTCCCGTGGGCTGAGAGGTAAGAAAAGAAACTGCAGCCAGACAGCCTGGGTGGAAGCCCCGCTCTACCCCACACCAGCTCGTGACCTGGGGCAACTTGTTCAACCGCTCTGTGCCTCAGTATTGCCAGCTGAAAAATGGGGAGAATAATAAGTACTAGCCTGTTGGGACTCTGTGAGGATTAAATAACTTGTATTTGTAGAATGTTCAGAATAGTGCAATGTAAGTACTTCTCCCTTTTTATTTAATAGGCACTGAGAGTTTTTTTTATTAAACTTGCTTTACCTTATGTTTTTCCTTTTCTTTCTTTCTTTCTCTTTCTCTTTCTTTCTTCCTTTCTTGATTTTTTTAACCTCACCCAAGGACATTTTTTTTCATTGCTTTTAGAGAGAGAGGAAAGGAAAGAGAGAGAAAGAGAAACGTCACCTGGTTGTCTCCTGTATGTGCCCCGACCTGGGATCGAACCTGCAACCTAGGTATGTGCCCTGACCAGGAATCAAACCCACAACCTTTTGGTGTACGGAACAACACTCCAGCCAATCAGTCCACACCAGCCAGGGCATGTTTGTATTTTTCAGTTGCAATTGACATTTGACATTATTTCATTCATTTCAGGTATGCAGCGCGGTGATTAGGCATTTGTATAATTTGCACTGTGACCCCCTGATAAGTCTAGTAGCCCCTGGCACCGTACGTAGTTATTACAATATTATTGACTTTACATCCCTGTGAGTTATTTGTAGCTGAAAGTGTTTTTGAAACTACGGGTCGTGGCCTACCAGTAGGTGGTGAGAGAAATTAGTGTGTCCCAACCACTTTTTTATAGAATGGAGTAAAATGGAATGGCAGGCATGACACGTAGGAAGGGTAAACATAAGACTTTTTGCTATTTAAGTGTGTGTGTGTGTGTGTGTGTTGTGTGTGTGTGCATACTGGATCTCAGTGGAAAACTGTACTTCTTTTAGTGGGGCAAGCGCTTAAAAATTGTGAGAAACCTGCAATCGAATAATTTAAAACCTGGAAATAATAGAAGCACCTCACTAGAAGGTTGGTTCAACAAATTAACTTACATCCGGGGGCTTGTGGGGGATAGAAAACGGGAAAGGGGGTGGAGTATATGGGGACGGAGGAGACTGCCTTTGGGAGGTGCGCACACGGTGTGAGGTGTGGGTGATGCGTGATAGGAGTGCACACCTGAAACCTGTATCATTTTATTGGCCATTGTCTCACCCCGATAAATTTAATGATTTTTGAAAGATGTAGCTAGACAATGGTTTATCCAGTAGTCATGAATAAGAAAGAGGTCAATTTCCGTGTGATGATTTGTCCTAGACACACATAAATATCGTTCTGTGCAGATAAAAGACGTTGCAGAGTGTATTTATTGCAACCCTAGTAGGGACAATCGTGAACCGACCCCGTAGCGCTCAACCACATAGGATGGTGGTCCCGGAAGATGACAAGGGAGCTGAAAATTCCTATTGCCTAGTGATGGCGTAGTCACAACGTCACAGCACAAAGGTCGCAAAAGGCCTGGTGGAGATGGCAAACCGCTTTAAGTGGGTGTGGCTGAGGCTGACATGGAGGAGCCCCTGGAGAGGGTTCCCGAGGAGCTGACTGATGCGGAGGTGCTGGAACTGGAGCGCACAGCTGCAGAAGAGGCAGAGAGAGGAAACAACAGGAGAAAAAGAAGAACACCCCCCCACACACACAGACACACACACACACACACACAGAAACTTCACAGTGAACAGTTGAGCAGAAGCTTTTGCTAAAACGAGCTCCTTAAAAAGTTCGGACCCCAACACCCAAAAGAGAGTGTCATTATCGCAGAAGAATGTTCTTGCCGTGTTATCTGCTTACAGGCAAGTCTATGATGAAAGACACGGAACCAAACCAAGCAGAGCACTGTGGTCATGATCTCTGAAAAGAGCGGCACCTCCCTTTGTCCAGAAGTGGCTCAGGCAGGTCCCCTGGGGAGGGACTCCTGGGGAAGGCAATCATGGGGCGGTTCCCCTCGTTTTCACCAACACCACTTATTCCTGCCACTTTTGCTATAGCCATCTTAATGGATCTGATTTAATTTTTTTGGTTTGCTTTCCAACACTCTGACAAATGGTCTTCATTTTTTTGTGGTTCCTCGCATGAGTCCCTCTGCAAAGCTGTAGTACCCATGCACGTACAGACGTGCCCTATGCTTTCAAGAATTGCATAGGCCTCTCAGGAAACCCACTCTGCGTTACCTAGGGGTCCGTGGGGTCCAGGTGGAAATCAGTAGATCCTAGTATTTTTTTTTTAATGGCTGGTTCAGACAGAGCTACAGAGATGAGGATTCCTGACGCCCCGGGCCTCACTCAGGGGGACCAAGCTCGCCGAGCAGAGAATAAGAGAGCACTTGGGCTCTTGGGCTGCAGAATCTTCCTGTGGGTTCTCAGCTAGGTTTGGCCTTAGTGTGCATGACTGTAGCTTATTCATCGAGCCAATCCCTTATTGATGCCTCCAGGTTGTTTCCAAATTATGTGAAACGTTTAACCTCATTTAAGCTCTAACAAGAGTTTACTTAAACCCTTTGACACTCTTATTGTACTAAGTTTGCTCTTCTATATAGGAGGATAACAGGACCTCCCTGAAGTTGCTGGTGTTGAAAGCATCATGTGAAATAAGCATGGTGTCTCTGTACAAGGTGCCAATCAAATGATCATGGTGTGACCCCACCCCTGACAGAGGCAGCCACTGGCCAAATTCAAATATGTTTTCTTTGGCCCACAGAGTGCTTTATAAATGGAAAAATTTCTTCTTTTAAAATGTGTTTTCATCTTCCACTGACAATTGGAGGCTCTGGCCACACTAAGATCCTATTTTAAATGATATAGGCAGATAGAGCTGAGTAGTTCTAGCTTAGTGTTCTCTCCTTCGCTGCAGTCACCACCCGTCCCTATTGCCTTCAACTTGGCCCACTTCACTCACCTCTTGACCTTGATGGCCACTGAGCTTGTCAGTCAAAACACAGTTACCTTCCTGAAGCAGGGTAGGCCTCTAAGGAGAGCTGAACAAAGGGAGGATCTCAGAGAGGTGAGGCTGGTTAACAGAAGGAACAAGAGGTGGTGAGTCCCCTGGGGCTGGTCACAGCAGCAGGGAGCCATGGCCTCAGGGACAGAGGAAACAAAGGGAGGGTGTGGTTGCCAGAACCTGGAGACAGTTGCGGGAGAAAGTCACCAGATAAGCAAAAAAGAAACCTCCACTTCACTTTCCTCCTCCTGAAACCAGAGAGACTGTGGTGGCTCTAGAAAGGGCAGCCACACAGCAGGGAGGAGCTGGGAGGGTGGACCGAGAGGGAGAAGTGGACAGTGTTTAACGTACCACCTTTGATTTTTAAATTCTTCCTCCTCATTATTATTGGCTATGGATAACAGATAACTTTTAAAACGCCCTCTTCGTGTTTATATTTTGGATCCCAGCTCCTCTACCCGTTAACTGCTTCCACCCAACAACGCAGACCTAAACCCCGTCTTTGTCTCTCCCCAGCATAACCCCATTTGTACTTCCACCATCCACTCCGTGCTTCCTTTGTATTTAAGAGTTTCCCAGGCTGCCTCTGCCCAGTGAAGACAGGCACTGTCCCACTCGTCTTGGAACTCCCAGAACTGAATACTCTGCCAGACAAATAGTAACTATTAGAAGCCCAGAGGCTGTGGTTGGATTTCCATGTATTGTCCTAGTAATGAAGTAGAGGCCTGAAAAGTTGGGGGGTAGCGGAGAAATGTCGTCACCAGCTGTTCTTGCCTACATCCTTATTTCAAAGAAGTGAATGGTCATTCACCAGGTCAACAAAGTAATAACAGTAACAATAATATTACCTTATTTTTTGAGCATTTGTTATATGCCAGGCACTTTATACATGCACAGCCTTTCTTTTAAAAAAATATATATATATATTTATTTATTTTTAGAATGAGGGGGAGGGAGAGAGAAAGAGGGAGAGAAGAGAAAAACTGATATGGGGTTGCCTCTTGCACGCCCCCAACTGGGGACCAGGCCTGCAACCCAGCCATGTGCCCTGACTGGGAGTCGAACTGGCAACCCTTTGGTTTGCAGATTGGCATTCTATCCACCGAGCCACACCAGCCAGGACAGAATTAAGTCATTCAACAATACCCTAAATCATATAATATTATTATCCCCATTTTGCAGGGGAGAAAATTGAGGCACAAAGAGAGAAATTACCAAGGTCAGTATTGGCCACTAGAGCTGATAGACTCAGAGTCTTTCATTATAAATATGCGTCTCCGTAGTTAACATAGCCTTAACTTCCTGTTATGTCTAGTATTTGTAAGCTGAGCTATTCACCTGTTATCCTTATCAACCTGTATCAGAATTTTGGTTATGCAGCAAGTAGCACTGACTTAAACAGTGGCTTAAGCATAGAAGGACTCTTCCTCCCATAGAATAAGTCCAGAGGTCAGCTACTGGTGCTTTGCCTCATTGGCTCAGGATTGTAAAAGCTGATGTTTCTGACACAGTCTTGGATTTGCCCTCCTGGTTACAAAATGGCCACTTGAGCTCCAGCAAACATTCCCATGTTCCAGGGAGAGAGAGAGAGAGAGAGAGAGAGAGAGAGAGAGAGAGAGAGAGAAGGCAAGCTAGGCCCTACTCGCTAGATAAGGCCTCTTTACAGAGCAGTCCCAGATATCTCATCTACATTTTCTGCTTTCACTTCAAGAATCACGTCTATTGGCAAGAGGGACTAGAGTATAGGTGTACAAATAATAGGATATTGCTATTCTCAAAGGATAGGAGGGAATGGGTGGTGGAGAGGTCATTAACATCCTCTGCCACACCTCAAGTATCGGTGTAGATCTGTCTATTCATAGCTGTATCTTTAAATATGTATGCTTCACTCCAGGGGTTGACAACTTGGCCCACTGCCTGCGCTTGTAAATAAAGCTTTATTGGAACACAGCCACGCGCGTTCGCTTTCCTGTTGTCTGTGGCTGCCTTCACACCACCGGAGCCGACTCAGAGGCCATCTGGACCACGAAGCCTAAAATAGTTAATATCAGGCCCTTCGCAGCAAACATTTGCCAAACATTTTTACCATCTCTCTTTTGATCTTTGGAAAAACACATTGTACCTCACTGTGACTCATTCGCTGAGCTGAGAATAGGCCCACGTATCAGCAGCTGAGCTGAGGCGCAGCGCTCCTTCATGATCTCGGGGTCCCTTTGTCAGCCCAGCCTTAGCTGCTGACAAAGACCATCCCAAGCACATCTGGGATCAAAGAGGCATTTCCACTGATACGGGCCGAGGTCTGAGCCACACGATGGCGTCTTCCAGCATCCCTCGCAAGAACAGCAGTCATTTTCCCTGAACAATAAACACACTTGTCGCCTCCAGATGCCCACAGACGTTCCGGGAGACTCACGCACGGGAACAATCTAAAATCAGCCAGCTTTGTGCACCATGGAAATAGTCTCATTCAAAGGCAACTTCGTATTTGTTGAGATAATTACAAGTTTGGGAAGTGCAAATTATCTGAGGAATAATTTCTGTGAAGAATTATGCACAAGTCGAGAGTATTAGTGAAAGAATATTTTATAGCATATCTCTATAGATTGACACAAATCAGAAATACTTAGGTACCTATAGGCACATAAAAATCTGTGTGCTGTTTTTTTCATTCAGTTCTCAGTACAGGGCAGACATATTTTTTTTGCAATGATTTGTACCTGAATAATTCATAATTCAAAACATTTCTGTAACTTGGGGTGGTGAACACAGTACAATGTACAGAGGATGTATTATAGAATCGTATGCCTGAAACCTATATCATTTTATTAACCAGTGTCACCCCAATAAACTCAATTTTTTTTTAAGAATATAAAGGTGAGTAGGTTGTAAGGTTGGTTGGAAACATTTATTGACCAAGGAGTACTTTTGCATGACTAAGGGTTCACTGTTGTATCTGCTGTTGCCAAAATAGCCACATAATCTCAGTGACATCCCATAAGAAACATTTATTTCTTAATTAAAAAAAAAAAAAAAAAAACCTTTTCAATGGCTTGTGAAATCCAGGTTTTCATTTCACTTGGAAAGAATTCATTTCATCACCTCGAGAGGTTTTCTGTCAGGAGATCGCTGCCTGTGGGGTTCGCAACCCTGTGCGGCAAAGCTCGGGGAGGGGACCGTCGCCAAAGCCGTATTGATCATTAGCCACGATCATAAAAGCGCAGCACCTACCAGGGTTTGAGAACGTGCTGTTTCCCATGGGCTGTCAAGCGTCATTCTACAGCAACCTTATGAGATAAAGCTGTGATCACGCACGCGTTCCCGAAAGGAACCTGAGGTCCGCAGGGGTGAAATAATTCTAAGTTCCCACGGCCGGTAAACAGCAGGGAGTCCGGAGCTGTGTCCAGGACAGACGCTCTGGAACCTCCGATAGCAGCGCTTCTCAGGAGGAGAGATTTGGCCTCCCATGCGACATCTGGCAACTCCCGGGGACGTTTTTGATCGTCACAACCGGGTGACCAGCGCTTGCAGCTTCCAGGGAGTAGAGGCCAGGGATGCCGCTGAACACCCTATGGTGCGGGGGACCACCTGCACAGCAAAGACCTTCCCAGCCCCCGAATGTCACAGTGCCATGTTTGAGACCTCAAGTGACGTGTGGACAAATGGGACGACCCAGAAAGCATTTCCAGCTGATTTTTGCATCCTCTCTTTTCCTGGGACCCATAGATTCAAATTAAATGCAGTATGGGTGACATCATGAAAATGTGGATTATAGGAACTCATAAAATATTAAAACTGACAAAATTGGATAGGTTGTGAATTTCCTCTCAAATCACAAATTTGTCAAGGAATAATTTTGGAGCGAGCAGGTTGAGTGAACTCTAAACTGTAAATGATATAGCCACGCCAACTCCAGTAAGTTGGCAAACAGAAAAGTTTTTTATTTATTGAGTTTATTGGGGTGACATTGGTAATATAATTGTATAGGTTTCAGTATACAATTCTGTAATGCATCGTCTGTATATTGTATTGTGTGTTCACCACCCCAAGTCAAGTAGAAAAGATTCTTTTAAAACTTTTTAAATGTTTATTGATTTTAGAGAAGAAGGGACAGAGAGAAAGAGAAACATGGATAGCAAGAGAAACATTGATTGGTTGCCTTCCGTACACACCCGAACCTGGGATGGAACCCGCAATCTAGGTGGGTGTCCTGACCGGCAATCAAACCCGCAGCATTTCGGTATACGGGACGGCGCTCCAACCAACTGCACCACACTGGCCAAGGCAAGTTGAAAGATTTTTAAGAACATTTTAAGAAGCTAAGAAGCAAACAAGTCCTTTTCTCCACTGGCGTACAGAAGCAAAGGGTGGGGAAACATCTCTCTTCAAGGCCACTTCAGCCTGGAGACCAATGGGAGAGATGTAACCAGAACACACAGCCCCTTCCCTGGACCCCAGAACGATGGGCGAGTGGGCTGACCGCTGCTGACGCCACCACGTGGGGCTGTCCTGGGGCCTTGGCAGAATGACCATGTTGGCTCTTGAAAGAAAGGACCAGGCAGATGGCTACCAGCCCCGATCATTTTCAAGTCACTTCTCCAGTGTGCGAACTCCGCTGGTACTATGGTCTGCCTCTCCGTGTGGGACAGCTGAGGGAGACCAGACGAGCTTCGAGAAGCATGCCGCCCCAGGACGTGTCACGTCCGAAACCAAATGCTGGCGCTTGAGAATATGCTCTGTCACCTCTCGGGTCCTGAATGGGAACATTCGGCTGAGAGTCGCTTTTTCTTTTCTTGAAAATGTACCCATAACTCCTAGGAATTTACTCTGCAACTGTAGGCCCGCGCATGTAAACCGGTGTGCAAGGATAGTTAACGCGGCGCCGTTTGGAAGAGCAGAGGTGTGGCAATGGCTTAAATGCTTGTCAGGGAGACTGGGCATGTAAATCAATGACACGGAATACTATGCAGCAATAAAAAAGAATAAGGAAGTACTGCACAGGTACGAAGCAACATCCACAATACACCGGGAGACAGAAACAGGCGAGAACATGCGCAGCCCGCGGGGCAAAGACTGGGTGCGGAGTCACAGAATAATTCTGCAACATGAGAAACTCGTAACATGGGCTTTCCCCCAGGAAGAGAAGGGGGTCCTGGAGACAGGGTTTAAGTAGAGATTCAACAGCCTTTCCTACCTTATGAACTTGGCATCATGGCAAGTTACTGGGTTTTTTTTTTTTGTTTTTGTTTTTTTTTAATAAATAGGTACTTAAAAGTTTAAATAATATCCCCCTAAAGTAAAATGTACAATTATCATAATATTAATGTGTCTCCATAGAAGATGGGGAACAGTCGTCTGACTGGTACTGTGTTCTTTTTCCCCTTTGGCGTGTTTATATTGAAATAATTTGAGATTTGCAAAAGCGCTGTAGAGACAGCGCCAAAAGTAGCCTTCACCCACCTTCCTGTGTCAGTAACACCTCACAGAAACCACAGTCCAGTCGTTGAAACAGACGTGTGTGCCGTTGGTGCCGCACGGTCCACTCAACTACACACATTACTCGGATTCCACCAGCGCTTCTCCTGATGTGCTCTTTCCCTCCCCGCATCCTACCCAGGACATCACATTGCCCTTGGCCTTCATGCCTCCTTATTCTCTTCCAGTCGGTGACAAACGGTACTGTTTTTTAAGGGGCTCCATTCTCAGCCAACAGGAAGAACTGGCGGGAAAGGAAAGGCTGGGTGTCGAAGCAGCTAGGACCATCAATTCCTGCCTGGGCACTGCCTTTGGAGTGCGGGGCGAGGGTCTTCCCTGGGCCCTTGGCACAGCTGGGAGCTTGTCCACGGTTCGGTCCCAACTTCCAGGAAGCTCTTCAGAGATGCCTTCCGCATCCACCCTGCTGAAACTGGCCATCCACCCACCCGAGTCTCATATTAAATATAGGGGTGTCCAGCACCTTTTAGTGCCGTGGCCATGTGATGGGTATCAATCTCTCCTCGAGATCGTGTTTTCAAATGCAGAACGTCAAAGCATTAAGATTACAAAGGGAGCCAACTAGATGGAAAAACAGTTATCGAAACATTTAAAACACACGTTTGTTCGTAGCTTATGACAAAATGATACGATTAAAATATAGGGGAGAGGTTGTAAGAGTACAGGTGTTGTTTGGGCCCCATCTAAGTTCACAGATCTCCTCAGCCTGCTCTTGGGGAGCAGTCTGTGAGCCCCAAGTTAGGAATCTCTCTACACTACACTAATCACTTTGCCTCATTTTCCTTCTTAGTGTGTGTGACTCACAAATTATCTTATTAATTATATTAAATCCTGAGGGATTTCAGGACTAGTTCAAGTTCACACAGCTTGCTGGGGAGCAGGCGAATGGTTTCTCTCTAACTAGTAGGACTGCTGCCAGGTTATACATCCTTGAGTTGGCAAGGGACATTCCTTTCTCCCCTTTGACCTTAACAAGATGGGTGGCTGAGTGACAGGCTCCGTCACCCACTTCCCATTTCCAGCCACTCCCTGGGGCTTGCTGCTTCTCTGGGTGCACAAAGGAGGCAGGCTGCGAGTCTTCTGGCTGCAGCAGGTATGGACAGAAGCCCCTGAGGATCTTTGTGAAACCTTGGGAACAGGAAAGAGAGACAGACAGACAGACAGAGAGCAAGAGAGAACGCAAGTTCCACCGACGTATAATATCGGGAACGCAGCAGGCAGTCAGCTGACACCGCCAGGTCACCAGAGCAGGCAGGCCAATGAGGTCGGTTTGTTTTGAACTGAGACTGTCGCGTGCCTTGTGCTGTCCTCACTAAAGCCTTACTCACCTTTGTTAGCAAGTGTGAGTCAGAGCTGGCTCTGGACCTTTGGGATCAAGGCTGCGTGTCAAGGGTATGGCTGAGTCAGAGTGACTTGCCACCCGGGTTGTTCAAGATGCTCCAGACTCGAAAGCTTGGCTCAGGCCACTGGCTGCAGATGCGCTCGTTCTGAGTTTTATCCTGACGTCTCTGGGGCCGGGCTCCCCACCTTTCCTGCTCGCCTTGTAGACGTGTTTCCTAAACTAAGTTGTGCCCCCAGCTGTGGCCCAGGTGGAGAGCAGACAGACAGAGCTAAGGCAGCCACTTGTCATGTAACCATACAACAAGTTTTTATTGAGCACCTATTGTATGCCAGGCGCTGTTCTGAACACTGGAATACAGCCAAGGCCCATCCCTGCTCTCCTGAAACTCAGCGGTAGTCCCTGGGGAGAGGTAATAAACAGATTGATAACTAAGGGATAAAATGGTGACAACTTTTATGGGAAAAATAAAGCAGCATGGAAGGCTGGAGAGAGAGAGAAGTGTGCTCTTTCAGAAAGTGGGAACAGGAAGGATCTCTAGGAGAAAGGAGGTTCGAAGATGTTCCGGAACATACACCCTCCATGTCTGGAGCGAGAATGGAGCCTAGGATGCTGACTCTTGAAAGGGGAGGTAACTCGGACAGGGATTTGTACACCCGTTATAACAGAGAGAAGGGCCCTGCCTGCAGCTTGCCTGAGCCCGCTGTGTTCTTTCCTGCACGGAGACATTCTAATCATTGCAGGAATTCTGCTTGCGGCTTAAGTTGTTCCAAAAACAGCCCCTAGCGGGAAGGTGCCTCTCCTAAGGAGACTGGAGAAATGTGCGCAAAAATAATGATTGTTTATCAAAGATTTCAGGGCACCTCCAAGCCAGATGCAGAGCAGCTCAGGTCAATAGACCAGAAACGAAGATTTAGAGATTTCAAGGTCTTCCTTGGATCCCTGCTGACGCCCGGATGTCTGCCGCCCATCAGTCACCTGGTGCCCCTCCCATTTTCCATACCTGTGACAGAGAAGAAGCCTGAACTCTGTACTTTCGGAAGATGGATTTGAGGACCATGAGGTGTCCCCCATCTTCTCGGCTGGCTCTTTCTCAATCAACAAACCTCTCCTTACTCCAGACTCTGACATAGCGAGTTTTGGTCTTTTGAAGCATGGGGCACACGGACTGCGTACCGGTAACATCAGGCTCATAGCGGCATTTATTCACATTAGCCAAAAGGTATAAACAGCCCATATGTCCGTCGACAGATGGTGGATAAACACAATGTTGTATATACACACAATAGAATATTATTCAGCCTTAAAAAGTCATAGTGTCCTGGCACATGCCATATGAAGAAACTTTGAATGCTGGCGAAGTGCAATAAACCGGATTGTTTTAGAAAGGACGAACAGTGTATGCTTCCATTTACGTGAGGTACCTAAAATAGCCAAATTCACGGAGACAGAAAGCAGAATGGCGGTTGCCAAGGGCTGGGGGACGGGAGCGTGGGGAGTTGGTGTCCACAGTGTTCCAGTTTGGGAAGATGACAAAGTTCTGGACAAGGGTGATGACGATGGTCGCACAACAATGTTGAATGACTTAATAACAATGAACTACACACTCAGAGGGGCTAAAATGCTAAGTTTCATGTTATGCATATTTTGCCACCATTTTTAAAATTAGCTGATGGAAAAAAGGTAGGTGGAGGAGGGAAAGAAGGCAGGGACAGAAACCCGTTTATTGAATGAGGCTTACTCTGGACCATCAGCCTGGTAAGCCCTCAGTATATATTATCAAGTTAGTCTTTACAACATCCTTAAACATTAGATACGATCCCAATTTACAGACGAACAAACAACACTCCAAACTATGAAGTGCTTTTCTCCGTGGTAAGAAAGCTATGATTCAACCCACATCCCTCCCTCTCTGCCCACACTATTAACCTGCCACCTTAACCCACAGGACAGCAGCACCTCGTTTGCTAAAGCTGTTGGCAAAACCCACCATCTCTAATGCAACTTTTAAAACCATTGGTTGCTAAGTCAATCCATAAAGGTAGTGGGCCTAAAGGGGGCTCAGTAGGGGGCAAACTCGTGAAAAAGACGAGTCCACTCGAATTCTGAGAATCCCAATGATAACAGTTTTCATTTTAAAAGTAATTCATGTCACTCATTCCACAAGCAAATCCAGGCACTTTTCTGGGCAATGGAGAGTGTTAAAGAGATAAGCTGATCTAGTAAAATAAGGACAGATATCAATAGTGCCGATTCTGCATCAAAAACACTGCGGAAGCTTTTCCACAGAGATTGACCAGGATGTCCCTGGAGTCCAGAGGCTCCCAGGGCAGGAATTGGGTTTTGTTTTTTTGTCCTAAGAAATCAGAAAGTTCTTCCTTAAATTCAAATTAGAAGAGCTAAGAAACCCTTGACTTGCAGTTTCTCACAAATTTTCACTTCCCCACCCACCTTCCTTCCCAGTGGTCAGTTCCCACTGGAAGCACCCACATTTGGAGAACAAAAATACCAATGACATGTCATTGGAATGACATCAACATGACAAGAAATTTTGTTAAAATAACGCCAAGCCTGGAAGTACACGTGACAATTATTTCTACATGGGATTAATGGCACAGCTGGGAGGCACTCGTGAATTGCTTTTTGTTAATATTAGAAAATATATATATTTGATTTCTCAGGATGCTTATCTTCTGGGTCAGTACAGGGGCTGAGCTTTACTATTAACTTTGGAACAATTTAAGTCAATTCTGGTCCTTGGAATTAGCAGAGCCTCTGGAATTTCGTGATGGAGACAGCGATAAGGGGTGTAGCCAAAAGTCGCTTCTAACTTCCTCCAAGGAAGAAAGAGATGCCACTCTTTTCAGAGATTAAGGTGCTGAGGTCTTGAGTCAAAGGATTGTTTGCGTGGGGGGCGTCCTGGAGCCCCGCGCCCTGGCCCCGGAGAGCGGGTCTGGACGTATCCTCCCAGGTCGCCCTTTAGCGACCTCTGGTTGGACGTCCGAGGTCAGGCGTGATGGGCGCGTTTACACCAAGACATGGGCGAACAGGACCACGGCCCTTCCCCCGCCGCCGCCGCCGCCGCCGCCGCCGGCTGCCCGCATGCCACGGGTCCTGTAGCCAAATAGTTGTCCTGTTAGCGAGCGTCTGCTTTTCCCCGAGATCCTCAACTAGATTTTTTTCTCCTCTATGGTCAGGAGCCCTTTTCCCTGGTTTAAAAAATACACGGGTAGGGTGTTCAGATAGCTCGCTCAGAAAGGGGGATTTGTAAAAGAAGCCATTTCTACTTCTGGCAAGAAACCTTCTCTGGGCCCCGGGACTGAATGTCACACAAGCCTGTCCCTGCAGCCGACCGATTCAGCTGGGGAGAAAGTCTGTCCGCCACTGAGGGGTGTGGAGCAAAATCAGAAATTGCTTCTCTGAGCTGGTATAGAGGGGCACTTCCCACTGGAGAACGAAAGCACGCAGCGAAACACTGAGTGTAAAGGCGGGGTGGACGTCTTGTCTTTTCCGGGGAATTGTGTAGGCCACGTGCTCTGGTTCCGTGGATTCCGTGGATATGCCGCCCTATCGGTAAATAGAGTTCAAGATTCCTGGAATATTTTGAATTTCCTATAAAGAATTGTATCCTCAGTTGTGCTGCAGAGGCTGAGTTTCCACCCGAGAGTGGTGAAATCAAACGTGGCATTTTTAACCACTGAGGACCTTACCTACTGATAAAGTGAGGTCTCAGGAGGAAAACCGATTTACTAATTGTGATCGATCCAGGAAGTTTGAAATTCAAGGAAACAGAGAGAGGTATCCATGCAGCCTGCCTAGCATGGGTCTAGGCTCATCGGTTGAGGATATTCATATCCAGGAAAATATTCATAACCAGGAAAACAAAGAGATATCCGGAAAAAGAGACCTATTTTGCCTGACTCTCGAGCATGGTTTAAACACATTGTTTCAAATTCTAGAGACATTTATGAGAACCTCTGAAAGAAAAGACTTGCTTTAAAAGCAACTCCGAAACTCTATTTTTCTCCGTCTCTCTTTCTGGAATGCTCACTAGCAGAATTGTGATGGAATGCCTGATAGGAAGAGGACAGCCTGGTTGGTGGTAAGCACCTATCCTGAGCCGGGCTGTGAGATTTAGATGTTTTGTTTTGTATTTTTCTTTGTCTACTTCTTTTCCTCCTTTTTGGAAAGATGCTCGTCCCTCAAAAAGTTAAACATAGAGTCATCACAAGACCCAGCAATTCCACTTCTAGGTGGAACCCCCCCCAACCCCCCTGCCCCCCCCCAAAAAATGAACTTGAACAGGAACTCAAACAGAAACCTGCACACCCATGTTTATTGCCACACTATTTACAAGAGGCACAAAAAGGTATAAACAACCATGTCCATGGACATGCGAATGAAGAAGCTTGGTGGGGTCTGTGCGCCCACAGGATGTTTGCTATTCAGCCTTAAAAAGGAATGACGTTCTGATACCTGGAACGTTTTGGTGAACGAGAGGAGCCAGCCCCAGAAGCGCTGAAACGGTACGATTCCACTTAGGGGAAGTATCTGCACTAGTCAGATGCACAGAAACAGAAAGTAGAACAGAGGTTACCAGGAGCTGTGGGAATGAGGGGCCATTGCTTAATGGGTGCAGCGTTTCTCATTGGGGTGATGAAAAGTTCTGGAAAGAGTAGCAGTGATTGCACAATCTTGTGAATATAATTGGTGTGACTGCATTGTACACTTTAAAATGGCTTAAATGGCTGAGTTGATGTTACATCTTTTTTACCGTAATAAAAATATACTTCTAAAAAGACACTCAGGAAAGCACAGGCAGTACCCATGAGATGGACCTATTTCGTCTGGTTCCCACTCATCTCTGGTTCTGTGAATCTTAAAGTTTCACTACCGTGTGGTTATTGTCTGGTGTTCTCGCCACAGACAGGCTCTTCAGTCAAGCGACTAAGCTTCTGGGGAATTAGGCACCCAACGCTGGGTTCGAGTGAGCTCAATGGCATCTGCTTGGACAGCTGTGGCACGACAGTCCCCCAGGAGAGTGAGTCCTGCTGGGTGAGCCCCGGAGACGTGGGGAAGAAGTTGCAGGTGTACAGCAGAGCAGGCAGCTAGGGGGCGTTCTTGAGAACCTGGTCTCTGGGATGGGCTGCCTGGCTCTGTGGCCTTAGACGAGTGTCTTAACCTCTCTGGGCCTCTCTTTCTTTACCCACAGGAGGTAAACAATGGCCACCAGCTCACAGAGCTGTTTTGAGGCTCAGATGCGCTGCATGTAAACACTGTGTAGCCACCATCAGGGGTCACTTTTTCAGCAACATTTCCTATTCAGAACTTCACCTATGGCTAAGAAGTATTTGGAGACAGTTTAAATAATGTGATGATAATATAATCTCTCCAGGATTATCTTTATGTAATGATAAAATGTGGAGTACCGTTCAGCAGTGCCCAGAAATGAACTGCTGATACACGCAGCAACTTGGACGGGTCTGAAGAGCATTACATTGAGTAAAAAAAGTAAATCTCAAAAGGTCACACACGGTATGTGTGCGTTTTTGTGACATTCTCAAAATGACAGAATTTTAAAGCGGGAGAATGGGTTCGTGGTGGCCAGGGGTGAGGATGGGGAGGCGGGGAGGACTGGGTATGGGTAAAAGGGGACGGTCATTGGAGACCTTTGTGCTGGTGGAACCGTCCTGTGTCTTGATTGTGGTACTGGTCACACCGGTGACAAATTGGCACAGAACTCTACACACACACACACACACACACACACACACACACACACACACTGGACTGCTGTCAACTGTCCGGCTTTGGCAGTGTCCTAGAGCTGTGTAAGATGCAAGTAGCCATGAAGAGGTGGGGGACAGTATGAGGGTGTACGGGACCTCTGCCATCTTTGCAATTTCCTTTGAAGTTCTAGTTCTTTCGAAAGAAAAAGTTTTAAAAGATCAACTTTAGGTATTCAGGAAGAACAACTGAGAACATGGACAAACCCGCTGACTCAAGAGTCACTTTTAAAGTGATTGCATTTCCAGCGTTTGACTTTGAACTTCCCAAGAGCCAAGCCGTAAAGAGAAGAAATCCGGGAGGAAATAGGATGATTTCTTGGGGGGCTGGGGGGGGGACTTTATTCTTTCAGATGCCAAATTCTAAAGATCCTTTTTCTAAAGTTGGGGTCCTCATGGGAAAGTATTCTGAAAAGCAATTTCTACGCGGGCTTTTTGTACCCCATTCTTGTGGTGATTCTCAGCCTCTGAGGAAGAGGAGCTAAACGTTATTGGGCAGTCACTAGATGCCGGGGTTGCACGTGTTCTATCCCTTCATTACCCCCATTTAATGCACAAGAAAAGGGGGGCTTGGGGAGCTCACTTACTACCCGGAGACATATGGGAAGTCAGGTGCCTGCTCAGCTCCAAAGCCCCCTTCTCTCCACTTGCCTCTTGTCACCTTGTTCTTGACCACAGTGGCGGTTATCAGGATCTTCATCTTGGGCCAAAATCCTGTAATTTGACAAGCTTGGTTTTTCAAACTTCATTGTACAGTAAACAACCCCCCCCCTGGGGAAAATGCAAATTCCTGGGACAAATACAGGTAAATCCCTATCAGTCTGAAGGGGGACCAGGTATCACTTGTGATAGGTGCTTTGGGTACATGAATGTTGTCATTCTTAGTCCACCCTTGAGGACAAGGGCGCTACCTCCAGAATATTCTGGAATGCTCCAACATTGAGGGTGCTCTGCTAGGGTGACCAATCATCCCAGTGTACCCGGGACTGAGGGGGTTCCCAGGACATGGAAACCCCTCAGTACTAAACCTGGGAAAGTCCCCAACCCGTCAGAACCAGCTGGTCACCCTGTCAGTTCACCAGGCACCTGACAGTCTGGGATTGCTCCTTTCGGTGAGGAAATGTCGCCAGTCCCCCAAGCTGCAGGCTGGTTACCTGCCCATGGACAGCCGGTGAACACCCCACCTAGGAGTCCCACCTCGGCACTCGCTCCAGGCCTGCCAGGGCCGGCTGTAGGGCCGCCTAGAGCCAGAGGGCATTTCCCACCAAACTCATAAGAAAGAACTGACTCAGCTGAGAGGTCCTATACTCCAATCCCACTGAAGTTGAGAACTCGGGCCCTGGAGTCTAAAGAGATCCAGGTTCAAATCTCAGTCCCTCCCTTGGTAACTACCAGCCTTGGAGAAGGTATTCAGCTTCTTCCAGCTCCAGCTTCTTCATCTCTGAAATGATTAGAACCTCCCATCCTTTTGTTGTTGTTTGGTTTCTACTTTGTCAATTTTACATTTGACTTTAGTCATTCCTTCCTTTTATTCTTTTTGAAGTTATTTCTTTCCCAATTTCTTGAGTGAAAATGTTTACCAATCTTTTCTTTTCATTTTCTAGTAAGCATAGGGGAGAGTTGGATTTACCCAGGCTGGATCAAGTCTCTCCCCTGTTACATTCAACAGTAGTTGGAAGGCCAGGGTCCTGGTTCAAGCTAGGGGGTGACGGGGGACCCACCGCATGGGGTGGGAGGGGACAAGGCGGTTACGGAGTCCTTGGGAGCTGGCGGCTTTTGCTCACAAGCGCATCACTGACCCTGGGCTTCCCAAACCTCACTCATCCACATGCCACCTTCATAACAGGAAGAGAGGTGCCAGCTGCCTTGGGTACCTGTCACAGCTCTACCACTTCCTGGCGGTGTGACCCTGAGCAAGTAACTAAGCTTTTTTGTGCCTCAATTTCCTCCTCAAAGACGAGGATAGTGAGTATTGATTGAATGAAGCTGTTTGGCATAAAAGTCTTAAAGCGGTGACTGTCACAAAGAGACCAAACACCACTTAACTGTCATTCTGCTAAGAGCCTTCATTGTTTTTAAACTCCTTCAAGGACCATACAAGATTATTACCATCACTTATTTTGAAAATGTTTCTTCTATTTAAAATAAATTTTTGAAAGAAAATTCTGAATATTGGCTACAAATGTAAAATCAATATCATATTTCATAAACATAAGGCAACCACTTTTAAAAATACATGCCAAAAAAAGCTCAATTCTAATTTCAGCTATACAGCATTGCTCCTGTCTCTCCCTCTCTCCCTCTCTCCCTCCCTCTCTCCCTCCCTCCCTCTCTCTCTATCTCTCTGTCCCCTTCCTCCCCTGCTCCCTCTTTTCCAAAGGGAGATTTGAAAGTATTCAAGAGGTGTTAAAAGACACATCAGCGGAGCAATCACAGGATGGACCGGACAAGGAGAAGGCATTGTGTTCTCACTTTGGGATTCCCTGTGATCAATGCCTTGTCCTCACACTACAAAAATCCTCCCCGCCCCCACCCCCACCCCCACCACAGGCAGAGAAACACTTTGTTATCCTCAACTCTCCATTCCGTTGCAACAATCAGGTTTTTGTCTGGTAGGGATCCCACTCCCTTTGCCAGCCCCGGCCAGCCTTCTCTACCAGCCCGGCATCTCGCGCTTGGACATGCGTGTCACTGGTGGAGCTGAGCTGCCCCCGGAGCTCATGGACCCTTGTGCCAGGGCGTAGGTCCTCTGCAGAACAGTCTGGCGGTTCCACAAAAGGATGCACGTAGAGCTACTACGTGACCTGGCAATTCCACTCCTGGGTGTACACCCAAGGTAACTGAAAGCATATATTCATAACACACACAAAAATAAATGGAAGTAACCCTCATGCTCCTCGGTGGGTGAATGGATAAATAAAATGGAATGTTTGGCAATACAAAGGGAAAACCTAGGGCTGCATGCCACACAACACGGAGGAGCTTGAGAACATGATGGTAAGTAAAAGAAGCCAGTCACGAGGAAACACATGTTGTGTGATTTGTCTCTGAAATGTGCAGAATAGGCACATCCCTAGAGACAAAAATCAGATCAGTGATTCCTAGGAACGGAGGGAGGTGAGATTAGGGGGAAAGAGGAAATGAGGGCTAATGAGTAAGAGGGTTTTTTTTGGGGGGGTGGAAATATTCTGGAAAATGATAGTGATGAAGGTTACACAACTCTGGACGTACTAAAAACTGCTAACTGTGTGCTTTGAAGAGGTGAGCTGTGTGGTGTGTGAATTATATCTCAGTAAAGCTGTCTAAAAATAGTTATCTTATGCCTTGGGAGGAGGCGGGTGACCGATGCCATGCCACACTAGAATGCGTAAGTAATTGCTTCCCTGCCAAGACTACTGACTCATGAGCGAGGTTGCCAGTCACCACATGGTGCGGTTTGTTTGAGTTGCGTGGATTCTGCCTGGAGCGACAGATTTGAATACGTTAAAAGACTTCTGCAAGGAGAATGGTCACTGTGAGGCTCCCAAACCAGCCTTCAGCAGCCCCGGGGGCGTAGGCCCGCCCATTCAATAAATCGATTTCAGACAAACACTGCTGAGCACCTACTAAGTGCCAAGTAGTGAAGAAGACTGAAAAGGGCATGCATAACCCTCGTGGAGCTGACACCCAAGTGGGAGAGACAGCCCCAAACCAGCTAGCTCGCTCAGCTAGTAAGAGAATTTCAGGAAATGATAGCAGTGTCCCCACGGTGATTAAATGGTAGAATGGGAGAGAGGGCCTGAGCGGCAGGGGGAAGTTTTCAAATGAGATGCCACTTAAACTCGGACTCGAATGGGGAGAAGCCAGCCATGGGAAACTCTAGGGAAAGCGTGTTCTTGGCAGAGGGAACAGCAATTGCAAAGGCCCTGTGGCAGGGCCAGACTTGCATGGGAATGATGAGGAACTGAAGCCGGTGTGGTTTGATCGCGGTGAGTTAGGGGAGAAAGGTAAGAGCTTGGATTTTGTTTCGGGTCAGACTGGGACACTGCTGTAGGAGGTCTGAAGACAGCGTGGCATGATCTGATCCCCTTTTTGTTTTGTAAAGATCTCCGTGTCTGCCATTATGGGTCCCGGGACGATGGCGGGAGTGGAGCAGAGAGACTAGTCAGAGACGTGATGGCTGTCATTCGCCCTGTTCTGTGTTGTCCTCCTCGCAGAAACGGGGTGAAGCGCCTCTCTTTGTTGTTAAAATGGTCCAATACTTACCAGCCTAATTTGCTGGGATTCAAAGGGAAAGAGGTTAGCTGAAATGCCCGTGGGCCTCTATGCTTTAAATTCATCTGTGCCTGTAAGCAGGTTCTTAATCTTGACCAGATTAAATGCTTTTTATGGTTGAGCGGAATTATTCACTGGACCTCAGTGTCCTTGAGCGTGACACAGGACGCGACACCGTGGTGTGGCGTATGCCGTTAATCTGCTCACAGACGTCCCCTGGGCTGAATGATTATCGAAGATTTGAAGATAATAAATTGAGGGAGGATATATACTCATATATATATCACATCTTATATTTATAAATACATTCATATATAAATTAAATTTGGGCTTTTATTCCTTATTTTTAATTTAAAATAGTAAATACATTTATAAATTAGTACAATTCTTATCATATTATATATTCTCCTTTTATTTATACATACTATTATATGGTATAGTAGTTATATGCGGTATTAGGTGTTGGTATATATATTAAATACATATGTGCATGTATGTATGTGCGTGTGTATCTACATTTTGATGCAAATGGCTCTTCCCAAATGAAAATCCTTTGGTTCCGTTCCAGCCCCTGTGGACTGACAGTCCTCACTTAAGAGCCAGCACAGCCCTGTTCAAATACGAACGTGGCCTTCCATCGCTCAGCTCGTCCAGGTCAGCTCTGCGGCTGCAGTAAGTCCCTACGTGTGCCTCATGGGTTCGTTAAAACAGTACTGTTTTTCTCTTTTGGCTTCAATAATAATAATGTGTTGATGGCGAAAAGTCTGTTATTCTCTTTTGGCACCGCTCACCTCCACCATTCACAGACCAGCTCACTTCTGTATAAACGGACGGACGGAGTTGAGGGTAGTGTGGGTGATACGGATCCGTAGTCACACTCAGCGTATTCAAGGCAGAGACAGCAAAAATACTTGGGGCTGGTGCCCTTCTAAATTCTCCCTTTTCCCATGAGGCTTTCACCCAGCCAATCAGCTTCCAAATCCCATTGATTTTTGTCTGCAGTGCCCTAGGGATCCTTCTGCCAGCCCTCCTGTCATCGACTTGGCATCCTCATGACCTCTTACCTAAATAATTAAATAGCTTCTCTCCTTCCAGTCTCTCCTGCTTCCCCTGTTAAAAACATTATGAGTCACTCTGGATACCTCCTTCCTCCTCACCCTCCTCCTCAAAACCACCACCAAGTCTCACCAATTTGGCTGCTTAGCCGTCCCTGAGGACTGTCCACACATCTTCATCTCCCACTGACATCCACTCAATCTACCTTTGTAGCTGGGATGGTGGGAGGAGCCTCCAGACTGGTCCCTGTGTCCACTCTCGTGCTTGGACAATCCATTCTCCCGGCTCCACTGCCCGAGAGCGCTTCTAAAACGGAAAATCTGAGCATGCTGCCTCCCACACTGCTCACTGGGCTGGAAATGAGGACCAAACTCCTTAACATGACCTAGAAGATGTCATGGGATGTAGGCCCTGCCGCTGCCTCCTCATCTGGGTTCCGGCCCCACCAGCGCTTCCTCTTTTCAAGAGACATTTGCACATGCTGCTTCTGCTGCCGGAAATGCTCCTCCCATCCCAAATTGCCAAGTTAAGGCCATGTGCCCTTCAAATCCCAACTTCACCGTCATTTCCCGGGAAAGCCTGGTCCTCAGACACAAAACCAGGCTGCCCCGTGGTGTGGTCTGTTAGTTTCATGCACGTGGCGTAGCTGCAGCGTCACCCTAATTGGTGTCCTAGTAAACAGACATCTTTTACTCCCACTGAGCCGCAAATTCCATGAGGACAGAGACTGTATTCGTTATCCAATGCTGAGTAACAAATGATCCCCAAACACAGTAGCTGAAAACCAGAAAAATGTGTGGCAGTAGGTCCGAGATCTGGAAGCGTCAAGTGGATGCTTCTCACTCAAGGTACCAAGTGTCAGCTGGAGCTTCAGCCTCCTCTGAAGGCTCTGCTGGGAAGGCTCCACTTGCAGCTCGCTCACGTGGTCGCTGGCAGGACTCAGTTTCTCACGGGCTGTTGGCCTGAGGGACACAGTTCTTCTCTGGCTGTGGCTGGAGACCTTGCTCTGTCCCTGCCAACTGAGCCTCTCCATGGGACGGCTCCCCACATCACGCGTGGCTTTCCTCAGGGCAAGTGAGCACCTCAGAAAGAGCAAGAGGGCAATATGGAAGTCGCGGTCTTTGTGTATCCTAACCATTGAAAGGACACCCCTCACTGTTGTCATATTCCGTGCATTAGAACTGAGTCACTGGGGTCTGCTCACAGCCAAGGTGTGGATACCAGGAGGTGAAGGTCATTGGCATCATCTTAGAGGCTGCCTACCACAGACACCATGTCTGCTTTGATTCATCACTGTTTCAACAAATTATCTTACTATGTGGCTGACACATAGTAATATGTAAACAGTCGATAGTAAGTCCCTAAGTGATTCTACCTGAGACCGAATGAATCATACCGCATCTGGACTTAAAAACTTTCAGCCGATTCCTACTTCCCAAGTCATGGTATTTATTTAAGATCCCCCTATAACCTGTTTATAAACTACCTTTTTATTTCAGAAGCTACCTGCCACTATCTAAAGACATCTGCCCAAGCTCATTTCTGTGGTTTTCCTCATCTACTTTCACGTTGGCTCACCTCTTCCTTATTTATTCATTTCCAATTTCATTTTCCAATTATTTCTTGAGAGTCCGTTTCTTCTTTCAATTTCAATGAGTATAAGATTTTAGAAGCCAGAAATCCAGGACTTTTTTAAACCTATTTTTTAAAATAGCTGTGATATGGAAGGAGAAGGATGAATGGGTGGACACAGAGGATTTTTCAGGGCAGTGAAAATACTCTATATGACACCACAGTGGTGAGTGTCCGTCATTTGACATTTGTCCAAACCCACAGACGGTACAACACCAAGCGTGACCCTAAGGTCAGCTGTGGATGCTGGGTGAACAAAATGATGTGCCAACGTAGAGTCACCCATTGTGACAAATGTCCCACTCTCGTGGGGATATGAACAGCAGGGGAGGCTGAGCTTGTGTGGGGACCCGGGACAGATAGAAACTCTCTGTGCCTTTCACTCAATTTTGCTGTGAACCTAAAACTGCTGTAAAAAATAAAGTCTTTTAAAAAATAGAAAGGAAGTTCAATTTTCTAATCACTAGATTTGTCAACTTTTAAGAAGAATTTCAGTCCTTGAGCAGAATGCATGAACCTAATAAGGCAGCCACCAGTTTCTACTCGCATTTTACATGAATCTTCCCATTGAATCCTTATAACGTCATTGAGGACGTCACTGTCATTATCCCCATTTTCAGGGCTGGGGGAAACTGAGCCTCGGAAGAGTAACCTGCACTCATCCACATGGCTCGTTGGGTTGGGTTGTAACCCAAACATAAGACAGCTTAACCCCAACCTCAAATGCTTAGGAACAAGTGAGTCTTCTTCTCTAGAGACCAAAAGGAACAGAATCAAATCAAAAAGACATCATACATTAGTTTTATTTACAAGGAAAGGAAGAGATATAATCAACTAAAACACCAGGCCCTGTGAATGCCTTAACCCTCTTAGTTTCCCTTTTCAACGCAACTGAACAGGGCCCCTACGAGGCAAGTAGGTGGTGAGTGATCGTGCTTTGTCGTCAGGCAGATCTGGTTTTAGATCCAGCACTGCCATTCAATGGCTGTGCGTTCTTGGGCAAGTTGTTTAACCTCTCTGCTCTTTTCTTAGAGCTAATACAAGGACAATACGACTATTTACTTGGATGGCTGTGAGGATTAAGGGAACCAATCCATTAAAAGTTTTTAGCACTGGTTTTTATCAGCTCGGTGTTCATGGTGCCTGCCACAGAGCCTAGCACTTGAGTGTTTAAAAACACACTCAGGAATTATTTCAATTCCCAGCCTGTAAGTTATATTTAATGTAATCAAACTCCATTATAATATTCAAATATATAATTTTTAAAGATTTTATTTATCTTCAGAGAGAGGAGAACAGAGGAAGAAAGAGAGGGAGAGAAACATCCATGTGTGAGAGATACATCCATAGGTTGCTTCTCACCTGCCCCCGACTGGGAACCTGGCCCCCAACCCAGGCATGTGCCCTGGCTGGGAATCGAACCAGCAACATTTTAGTTCACAGGCCAGCAGTCAATCCACTGAGCCACACCAGCCAGGGCTATTTACTTATTTTTAGAGGAAGCGGAAAGGAGGAAGAAAGACAGACAACAATCTAAGAGAAAAACATTGATTGGTTGCCTCTGGTACATGCCCTGACCAGAGACCAATCGGAAACCCAAGAATGTGCCCTGACTGGAAGCAAACCAGTGACCTTTTGGTTTTCGGGACAATGTCCAACCAACTGAGCCACAACGGTCAGAACCAGATATATATTTTTAAATGCAGTGTGTGACTATTATTAATGAATTACTCATGGGAGGATGCCAGCTCATACCCACAATTAGGTAGTAAACAAAACCATATTGTACAAAAATAAGAAACCAGTTAATTTTTTTAGAAGGAAGGAGGGAAGGGAGGGAAGGAGGGGAGGGAGGGAAGTAGGAAGGAAGGAAGGAAGGAAGGACCACAGGGTTTTCCTAATGAAAGGAAAAAAAACTCTCATGAATTAGTATAATGAGACAGGTCAAGAGCTCCATGGGCATAAACATAAAATGACAGGTATAATTTCAGTTCTAGTAGTACAACAATATGATTTTCAAAAAATTTCTTTTTAATCTAAGAGTTGTGGGAACAATATATCGTTTGGCACAGAGAACTGTAAAAAGTATTTTACTAGAGAAGAGTAATTAGGAAATGCAGTCTTTCTTTTAGCATTTAAAGGTATCACAAAATTTTTGTTCACTATAAAAATAGAAAACTTTCAGTTCCCTTTTGAGCTAGTGGTCCGTATTGTTTCTGACTAATCACAGTTCAGTAAGGCACAGGCGTCAGGTAGCGAACTAGCTCGGGATAAATAGCTTGTACAAGCGAAATCCGAATTACTAAATTCTGGCCTGATACACCGGCTTCCTCGCAGAAGCGGCTGTGAATGGCAGGTGCTAAGATGGCATCCACCTGCTTCCAACCGTGAGGAACGGCCAGCCCTCCGACCTCCCCTCCCCACCCACCCCACGGGACACATCACCACCTCTTCAGTAACCTCTACAGGAACGGGGAGAACTACCTGCAAACCCAGTCTATCTCAAACTGGGGGGATCTGATCACGTTCATTTCCACCAGGAGCTGGATTCTGCTGTGATCAGTAGGTGAGAAAGATCTCACTGCCTCCTGAGTTAGCACAGGGCCATTTAAGATAACAACTCAATGTTTTCAGAATAAAAATATCTGCACAGCTGGGTGAGGTCCCCAGAGACTCAAGTTTTGTGTGTGTTTAAAATAGATGGGGAATTTATACAAATAGGCAAAATTCTAGACTCATTACTCACTAATTACTATGCGCTAGATAGTTCAAGGATTGGCTGCATTTACAAAACGCTTTCCTTATCTATAAGATGGCGGCAAAACCAGAACCAGTCACTCCAGGTCATTGCCACGGAGCTATTCATACCTGCCCTGTACTTCCTATTTCCAAGTGTTCAGTACCCTGGGGGTCTCTCTTGGATGCCACAATGTCTAATGAGGACCAGCACCATAATTTATGGGGACCAGTGGAAAGTGAAAATTTGAGGCCTCTTGTTCCAAAGTTATGAGGAATTTCAAGATGGTGACAGCCGAGCATGAAGCCGGTGTGGGGCCCTTCTGGGGGGGAGGGGCCCTGCAACCGCCCGGGACACACACCTGTGAGCTAGCCCTGTGTCTAATGATTCTGTGCGTTAGAAATGAGAATACTGAGGCCACGATGATCACTCAAATAGCTTAAGGCACTAAACAATGATGCCTCAGCCAAGTCTCACGCACAAGCCATGAGCCTGTAGGGATAGAACTTGGGGTTACATTAGGTCAACTGTCCTTAGCTTGCGAGGCTGAACGAGACGTGAATAAGCCTGGGGAATGACTCTGAACCCCCTGAAATTGTTCACCAAACGTGTTTGTGTGCCTGTTCCTGGGCCAAATGGTCCATAGAGAATCCATGGCAACAAAACCAGGAGGTTGGACCCACTCCGCCAGGCTTTCCGTCCCTGAGATCTTTGCTTTCCCCAGGGTTTAGCAGGGTGTCTGGCGTCTATAGGACAATCTGTAAATGGCACCTGGCAAAGGCAGGAGTGAGTGGGTGAGTGGGTAGGGGAGCAAATGGCACGATGAGGAAGGCTGCTCATGTTCAAATCCCAGCTCCACTGTCACTAGCTATGCGACTTTACGTGAGTCACTTACCTCGTTAAGCTTCTATTTCATCATCTATAAAAGAAGAGCAAGGAGCGCCTCCCACACGAAGCTGCTCCGGGGATGAAACGATCTAATCGCTGAGCACAACAGCATCAGGTGTGCGGTGAGTCTCAGTCCGTGTTTGTGCTCCGTCTACCTCTCCCGGACGCCTCGCAGGTGTCTTCGGTTCCACCTGTGATCACTTCACGCCAATCTAGAAAAGAGAACCCAAACTCCAGAGTTCTTAAAGTATATGGTCTGGTCTTTATCACGTTGGTTTATAAAGAAATAAACAATGATTTCCTTTTTTTTTTTTCTTGTTTAGATTTTATTTATTTTTACAGAGAGGGGACGGGAGGTAGGTGGAAAGAGAGAAGCAGATTGGTTGGCTCTGGCACGCCCCCAACCGGGGGCCTGGCGGGCACCCCAGGCACGTGCCCTGACCCGGAAGGGGATCCGATGCCTTTTTGTTCGCAGGACATGTCCAACCACTGAGCCACACCAGCCAGGGCAACAATGATTCTCTTTTCAACTTTTTTTCCCTTAATTCTTCTCAAAGGGTAGAAATTAGTTGTTAACTATAATCACCTAGTAGGAAAACTATAGATTTTCACTTCTACTTTATACCTTTCTGCATTGTCTGCATTTTATTTTAGGGTAAGCAAATACCACTTTTGCAAATAAGGCCAAATAAAGTTGTGTGGGTGTATCTATATACACATACCTGTATATGTATACACACATACATATACATATACATACATATAAATACATGTGTGTGCATATATATGAATGTGTGTGCATATACGTGTGTGTATATGTATTTTTTCTTCCCTATTTAGGTCCCTGGATCTCAAAGCATGGATCCCAGACCAGCAGCATCAGCATCATCCAGGAACTTGACAAAAATGCAAATATTCTGCCCCTCCTCCCCTAGACCTGCTGACCCCAAAGCTCTGGGGTGGGGGGGCCCAACACCCTGTACTGTAGCAAGTCCTCCTGGGGACTCTGAGACATACCAGGACTTCTGCTCTGTGTCCTGGAGACACTGAAGAAGAACCCCAGATCACCCCAAAAGGTGTTTCTAATGATGCCAGGAATTCCACCATTAGTATCTGTGTTCACACAATCACCTTCAGTGCAAGTATTACAGAACGTAGTGAACCTGAGAGTCTCACGCTGACATGCCAAAGAACTGGGGAAGATCTTGAAGGATGAGGGATTCTAGCAAAGTTCACGCCAATCACAGTAAAGTCGTTGTTACTTAGCTACTGTTGCCATGGCAGGAATGTGGACTCAAAGTTGTCTGATTTTCCTATTTTTCTAGGGAATATCTGAATGTGTCTGTGAATAATCTACCTCATCCAACAATGTTTAAATACTCAGTGAACCAAACACAACTTGTCTGCAAATACAATTCGGCCTCCTGACTCACCAGTTTAAGATGGGAATGTTGATATCCTTCCTACTCTACCCAATGCATTCCCCAAAACTGTGAAATAATAATAGTAACAATAATAATAATAATACAAATGGTGGTGATCCTTTCTTGTTACTTTTACTTTTATTTTTCAATTACAGTTTACATCCCACGTTATTTTGTATTTGTTTCAGGTGTACAGCAGCGTGGTTAGACAATCATTTACTTTGCAAGGCGTTCCCCCCGATCTTTCCAGTACCCACCTGGCACCATGGAGGCCCTTCCTGATGGTATCGTACACTCGTTTTCTCTTGTAACTCCTTTGTCCGCACTTAGGCACGTGCCACCATCATTCCATTTCACAGATCGGAGAGCTAAGGCTTCCAACCCCAAACTAGTTTGCTCACAGCCACACAGCTGGCAAACGATGACAGCCCAGATTCCTGAGGGCTGCTCAATCTGAAGTTCACACTCTTAACAGCGGCACTGGCTGCCCGTATCATTGGTTAGTTCTCCTGGCACTTAGGACCCTTCAAGTCTCCGCTCAGGATCAGCCCCATGCTTGTTAACAGCTCTGTCGGGTCCTTATCTCTTCCTCTCAGCAAGCACCTTTCCATACCATCTGATATGCCAATTGCCTCAAGTCCAGGGGCAGAGATGTGCACGCGCAACAAAAAGGCACAGGGTGCCACTCCTGTCCTCAGATGACACTGTGCATGCAAGCCGATGAGTAGATGCTCAGAAAACTGGTGGTAGATCAGTAACAACGCACAGCCCAGCCTCTGTTGATGCTTCTGGGTGGAGGGGTACAGAGACCTTGCCTGTCCTGCTTCGTGCTGTCTGTTAGAGAACGTTCCCCGTTTTCTACTCTGAACATACAACATCTTCGTGATCGAAAGAAAGGAGGCAAAAAGTAATGGCTAAAATTAGATGTGGAATATTTTCATCATCTCATTATGCTCTTTTCCCTTCTCAACGCCCCAAAAATAAAGATGCGAGACAATGAGTTGACACGATAAAACCTACAGAACTTGCAGAACCTACTCTTCAGGAAGCCCTACAGCAGTGGGGTTAGGAATCTGGCCGGACAGCCCCCGCGAGTGTGAGCTGTTATTGCTGTTACAGAGCGTTTATTTTCTAACAAATTTCCCCTTTCTTCTTACACGCAAAAAGCGCCAGCTGCTCGCTGTTGCCAAGATTGCCTTATTCTTCCTAGCCCAAGTTTGTTAGGCTTTTCATAAAATATTTTCCACAAGGAAAGAACAGAAGCTCCATGTGACCATAAAGGTGTTTACGTTGGTAACAATCAAGTCCAACTTCTAAACTTTGTGTTTTCTAAAGCACACGAACATTTTCCAGGTGCATGGATTCACAAGGGCGCCATTCAATTTTAAGGAATTACCAAACACATAAACGCCAGCTCGTCAAAATGGAAGCTATAGAAATAATACTAAGCGTAACCGTGGCCACATGCTAGACAACTTCTGATACCTGCTTTGAGCCGGCTGCTAGCCGAATGCGCTGTCTGCATTATCTCCTTTAATCCTTGCACCTAAATGACATGAAGTAGCTTTAAACCCATTGTATAGCTGAGGGGGTGTAGGTGAACAGCAAGTGTATAATTAACTTGCCCAGGATCTTAAACAGTAGAGCAGGTCAGCTCAACAATGGAGCCCTCGCTGGTCCTTCCAAATGTATTATCTTGTATGACATCGCAGTAGCTTGAAGTCATGGGCAATCCTTGGAAACATGGCAATGAGCCAAGTTAACATTCTTCACACATTCCCAATTTTTTTTGCCCCTTTTTGAGGGCATATGCTTTGTTTAAAAATAATGTTCTCTTCCATAATCACAGCGTAATTATCAAAATCATAAAATTAGCATTGATACAGTAGCATTGTTTAATCAACAAACATTATGCAAACTTTTCCTATAGTCCAATTAATGTTCTTTATGGGAAAAAAAATTAAATCCGATACAGGGTCCCACTCGGATGTGGCACCCAATGTTTTTAAAGCATAATTTCTTGTGTGTATTATTGTTTTTGATACATTAAACAAGAAAGCTGCCCTTGGCATTGTGATGATCTTCGTGTCTTTTCTGGGCTGCAATTTGTCCACCTCACATAGTCACTTGAGTGACAGGTGATTCACAGAGAAAAAAATCCCATACACATTCCCTAAATATGCTACATCTTCCATTCACTATCTCATCACTTTCAAGCCAGAAGGACGCCATTTCTATGACCTAAATCATCCTCCATCTATTTCTCTGTGTTCTGCATCACCGTCTGCTAAATACGTTCCAGTGTGCTATTTGGTTTTAGTTCTAGTTCGAGGGGCCAAGACCTTGATATATCCCTTTGCTCGCAGCTCTGGAATTTCCTAACTAAATCATGAAATGGTGGGCACTTGACTGGAAGAGCTAAGCCCTAAGGATGTGGAAAGAAGTCACCTTGGTAAATATTTGCTTAAATATCCTACTTTCCCTTCCCATCCTAATCCCATAATTTTTCCGTATAGGAAACACACAGCTTTGAAGGGCAGCACCTCCTGAAACCCTGATTTATTTTTGTCTCTTAAGGAGACAGCAGTCAGATTGGGCTCTGAACGGCCGTGTCCCTGGCCGGCTAAGTGGTATAGCTCGTTCAGAAGCAGCCCCCTCTTCGGGGCCTAGTTCGTGGTCAGGGAGGTCTCACCCCACCCCACCCGACCCCCTTCCTAAGAGTTTATGAAAATCGGCAGGGTGCACACTGCCTCGAGATCACACCTCAACTCTGCCCGAGACTCAACACCAACCCCCCCCCCCCCGGGTCAGTGAGTATTGGACACACGGGCCAGCTGCGAGTAGGGAAGCGTGGCTGGGGCTTAAGAATTTCAAAGTAAACCATTCTTGGACATCCAGTCTTGAAATTGGCCTTCAGGGAGCCAGTCGGAGGGACCATGCATTTTTGAGCGTGGCATATGATTTCTTTTTCCTTTTTCAAATGACCGTGTACATCACCCCCTCTGCCTTGTATTGTCAGCACTATAATTAGCACCATCCAAACAATGTAGCCACAACTAAACCAGATTATCTCTGTGAACTTAATCTCGCGAGAACAAAGACATCCATTCAGTTGGCCCTGAAATCCGATTTAATACATAAACATGAAACGGGAAAGTCAACAGTCTTGGTAACTTTAACACAATCATATGATTTTTTTTTTTTAAGTGCAATATGCCAAAGAAAGGCGAATGTCTCAAAAAAAAATAAGAGAAAGGCCATCAAAGCGCACTGTCCTCCGGTTTCTCACTCACGGGCTTCCTAATTCAGGTCCAGCCCCTGGAGCTGCCGCCGCTGCCGCTGCTGCTGCAGGGTTTTCTCTTTCTTTCTTTCTTTCTTTCTTTTTTTTTTTAACAGAAATTGCTTTGTGTCCCCCAGCTGTTTGTGAATTCCAACCCCTCCCAGAAGCAATGTCCTCTAAGCTGGTTTCTTCCATCCAGATATAAATACAAACCTGTGTTCACCAACAACACAGCCTGCCGCTCAAAACGGTAAACTTCCAACAGCATCTCATGTTAGAAGTAAAATCAGAGATTTGGCTCTTAAAGATGCAACCAACAAGGCTCACATTTCTCGCCCCCCCGCCCCCCCACCCTCGTCCCTATATCATTTTATTTTGACAAGCCCAGGCGTGTGTTTTTCTTTTTTCTTTTATACATGGCAATGCAAGTTTTAGATATGTTTATTTTATTTTTTTTAAGATCCAGTATGTTCGAGTTTTCTAGGGACCCTTTTGCTTTCTGTTTCAACTATTAATTATAGTCTCGTTCAGTCCGCTATAAGCTGCCCCTATCGGCAGAGATTCACAGGAGCTGTGAAAAGAGCCAGCATATTTATCAAAGGCGAAAAAAATGAAGAAAATTAAGACAGTACTAGAGCATATTGGGTATATAAACTGCTCTTCCTGAAAAGATAAATGATTTGGTAATGAATAGATCCTTTAGGCCATAAAAAATCCATTTATTTTCGTTTGAATTTGAATAGAAGAGATTTGCATTTTTTTTTCCTGAGCAGTTACACGTAAATTAAAATGCAGAGCATGAGGCTAGCATACAATCGAACTCAATAATAACTGGGACATACTGTATTATTCATAAAAACAAAATTAATAGTTTGGGGACAGGAAGCATTGTGGCAGGAAAAAAAATGTACATTGACCCCAAACACCTACTGTCGGAGGAGAAAATGAAGAAGGTTAGACTACCAAAGCATGGGTCATAGAAGTTTGGCGTTTATTCTTCACATTATTCGGGGAAGAGGGGGGAACAGGAAACGTCTGCTTTTCTGATAACAAAATGTTCAGAATGTTTCTCTGCGTGTTGATGTCTAATTATATATACAAAGAGAGTCAACAGTTATATCCTCAAAGCAGAGTAGAGTCAAGATTGTATTTCCCCCCAAAAAATATGTATTTCAAGTAAATGTTTTGTTGGGGGTTAGTCTGACAGTGGGGATTGGCCCGAAACAGGCAAGTTGAGCAATAAGGCCCCATAGTCTATGTGTCTATTTTTTTTCTCCCCATCCCCCCACGTCCTTCTCCCCACCCCCATGCCTGGGAGAAAGTACCCCAGTGCCTTCCATTGCCATGGACCTACAGTGGAGTTTGCTGAGAGACAGTGTTCAGAGAGTCGTCCCTGGTCGTCTGATGAGAGTGAAGAACCAAACACAGGCTGTCACGGCGGGTCTTAAAATCGGGAACACAGGGAGCAAGCACATTTCTTTGAATTGAGGGAATAATCTAAGATAAGGAGATCTCCAAGGCCCGAGTTCCAAACTTAAAAAAAGGAAAAAGCGTGGCAAAAGCAAGATGGCTACAGGGGCCGTGCAGGGAGGTAGGTGAGCCAGGAAGCCAGGTGGGTGCTGTGGCCAGTCCTCACCCCCACAGCTCTCTATTGCTCTGTGGCGGGGAGTTGCCCAGAGCTTGGTGTGGTGTCATGTGGCCGAGGAAAACCAGAAATCCAGATCTTTAGGTAAACGCTTTCTTTAGAAATGTTGGCAACTATTTCAAAATGTTTATTCCCTGAGCAAAAAAGAAAAAAAAAAGAAGTCAGTGGGCTGACTCCGCCCTTTCCACCTGCTTGCTGCCTCTACTAGCAGAAAACATGAAAATGCAGGAAAGAGCGTGTACTTAAAGCTATCGTGACCTAACAGTAGTTCCTGAATTACCTCGGCTGATTAGTCTCTCACTGATGCAACGAACACTTTACTTTTCAACTTAGCCGTGTGTCATGTACTCATTTAACTATGTTGTATTGAATTTCTACGATGTGCCAGGAACTAGGCGTTGCCTCCACGGCTCTTTCCTAGAGGGAAATCCAGCATCAGAAGCCTGTTCTTTGGGACAGGCGCAGTCAGAGATTCCAGGAGAGTGACATGAAGCAGGTTTGGGAGGCAGTATTCTCTCCTGAATCAGGAGAGAATGTTTTTCTTGTGCATTAAGTAATTAAATTTTTGTGTGTGTGCATTAAGTAATTAAATTTTTTATTTCACAGATTCATATCTACTTAAAGAGACTCATTAAGAATTTCCCAAGCATTGAGGAAAAATGAAACTTTTTCTCATTTGGGCTCGTAGTACGGTGTTGAGACTGAATTTTGTCTCTATGCTGCTTGAAACACAAGCGCTTCTCACTGGTGGGGTGGTGCAGGTGGTTGGAGTGTTGTCTTCCCATGCACCGAAAGGGTTACTGGTTCAATCTCCAGTCAGGACACATACCTAGGTTGTGGGTTCAATCCCAGGTCTGGGCACGTACAGGAGGCAACTAATCTATGTTTCTCTCTCTCTGTCTGTCTTCCTCTCTCTCTAAAATGGATAACCATATCCTCAGGTGAGGATTAAAAAACACACAAACACACAAATAACTCCCTGAAATGGACATTTATGGTTATTTTTTGTCATTATCTGGACAAAGTGGGAAAGTAACTAGTTTCTGTGTTGAAGCCTTTTTTTTTTTCTTGGAAGTGATCAAATTCCTAACAGAACTAACCTTTTTTTCCCTAGAGACTACGTACTTTGCCATGTATAATGCACACCCACGTTTTTGTACTCATTATACATGGTTCTCATTCCCATTATTTTACCCACGGTGTGTAATCATTATACCCATGTGTAATACTTGTCCTTATTTTTCCCTCAAAAATTTGGGCAAGAAAAGTATGAATTATACATGGCAAAATATGGTACATTGAAGTAGGGATGTAGAGTAGTGGTCTTATAAATGGGTTAAAAATACAGGTATCAAAAGAAGCAATTTCTTGCACATTTAGGATGAGGGTAATTTGGTATCACCTTCTGGAAGGCATTTGGACAATAGGAAGCCAAATATAGGTACACATTGTACCTACAAACCAATGTAGGTACACATCATTGCCTAAGGGCTTGCCTTTAGGGATCTATCTTAATGAAGAACATCTCTCCAATGTGAAAAGCCAGATACACAAGAGTGTTTGCACAGAGCCCCATGTGGGATAATCACAAATTGCAAACAACTGGAAGGTCCCTCAAAAGCCTCAAAGGGCCACATAAACTATGGCACAGCCACAGAATGGAATATTTTGTCATTAACAAATATAATATCAACCTATGTTTATTATTGCACAAAAGGTCTGTGACGCGCAGCACAGAATTTCAGCAAAATTACCGTGTCCAAGCAATCAAGAGTGATGTTCACCAAGATGTAAAAACTGCCCTTTTCGTAATTTTTTAAATTTCATATGTACATGAAATTGTGCAATACTATGCTTATTTCACTTAGCATAATATCCTATAGGTCCATCCACATCCCAAATGGCAGGATTTCGTTCTTGTTTATTGCTTAGTAATATTCCATTGTGTGTGTGTGTGTATAACGTGTGTGTGTGTGTACACACACACACCCCCCCCCACGTATTTTTATCCATTGGTGTTCACATTGTAAAATATATACAGGTTAAATCAGTATGTGATACCCCTGCAATATAATATAATGTTGTGTGCCAATATTGCATTTTAATAAAAATTTTTAAAAACTTCCCTTTTCTGTGAAGCTGAATAATTTTTACTCGTGCTTTTCTGTAAAGCCGAAGACAGGTGGTTTAAACACCAACAAAAATATCTTTTTTAATTTATTTTTTAATTATATTTTATTGATTATGCTTTTACAGTTGTCCCATTTCTCCCCCATCATTCCTCTCCCCCACATTCCTCCCACCCACATTCACCCCTTTAGTTCATGTCCATGTTTCATAAGTTCTTTAGCTTCTACTTTTCCCACACTATTCTTGCCCTCCCCTGTCTATTTTCTACCCACCGTCTGTGCTACTTATTCTCTGTACCTTTTCCCCCTCTCTCCCTCTCCCACTCCCCTGTTGCTAACCCTCCATGTGATCTCCATTTCTGTGTTCCTGCTCCTGGTCTAGCTGTTTGCTTAGTTTGCTTTTATTTTAGGTGTGGTTGTCAATAATTGTGAGTTTGCTGTCATTTTACTATACATGTTTTTTATCTTCTGTTTCTTAGATAAGTCCCTTTAACATTTCATAGTGATGATGAACTCCTTGAACTTGACCTTATCTGAGAAGTGCTTTATCTTCCCTTCCATTCTAAATGACAGCTTTGCTGGATGTAGATCCTTGGATGTAGGTCTTTGATTTTCATGACTTGGAATACTTCTTTCCAGCCCCTTCTTGCCTGCAAGGTCTCTTTTGAGAAATCCACTGACAGTCTGATGGGAACTCCTTTGTAGGTGACTCTGCCTTTATCCCTTCTAGAATGCTGCTTCTAGAATTCTCTCCTTCATTTTAATCTTGGCTAATGTAATTATGATGTGCCTTGGTGTGTTCCTCCTTGGGTCCACCTTCTTTGGGACTCTCTGAATTTCCTGGACTTCCTGGAAGTCTATTTCCTTTGCCAGATTAGGGAAGTTCTCCTTTATTATTTGTTCAAATAAGTTTTCCGCTTCTTGCTCTTCCTCTTCCCCTTCTGGTACCCCTATAATTCGGATGTTGGGACGTTTAAAGATGTCCTGGAGGTTCCTAAGCCTCTCCTCATTTTTTTTTTTTTTTGAATTCTTGTTTCTTCCTTGTTTTCTGTTTGGTTGTTTCTTTCTTCTTTCTGGTCCACTCCATTGATTTGAGTCCCAGTTTTCCTCCCATCACTATTGGTTCCCTATGCGTTTTTCTTTATTTCACTTATTGTAGCCTCCATTTGTTCCTCTAATTTGTGACCAAAATCAACCAATTCTGTAGGCTTCCTAATCACCAGAGCTTTGAACTGTGCTTCTGATAGGTTAGCTACCAGTGCTGTGAGCTCTGCATCTGACAGGTTGACTACCTCCTGGTTGCTCAGATGAATTAGCTCCGGGGCCCCTGTCTGTTCTCCCTTTTGAGGCATCCTTGGTTTTGTTTTTTTTTGTTTTGGTCTGGTCGCAGCTGTTACGTGGTGAGGGGCAGAGCCTTAGGCGTTCACCAGGGCGGGACAGCCCAGTCGCTGGGTAGTGACGCTGGATGTGGGGGCAGGGTCTGAGAGGGAACACAGGCACTTGCTCCACTCTCTGCCAGATTTCAGTCACTTCCACCACTTCCCCCAAGCAAACTGGGCCCCTCTGGTGCTGATTCCCGGGTGGGTGGGCCTGCGCACGCTCCAGGACCCCGTGGGTCTCCCCAACGAACTCTCCCGTGAGGCTGGGACTCCCTCCCGGCACCTCAGCCCCCACAAGTGTTTCCAATGGTGCTTTTAGGCTTCACTTCCCGGCACTGGGGCCCTGCGTCGTGCAGTCTGTCTTGCTGCCCGTTTTCACCTGGTTTATCTGTGCGTGAATGTGTGTCCGCGGTCCACTTGGCCACTTGTGCACCTGGAGTGACTGCGCGCCCAGGACCACCAGCCACCATCTTATCCCATCGTGATCCAACTCCACAGGCCTCGGACCCCGCCCCTCTTACGGGTCTGGGTGAATCATTGTTGTCGGACTCCCGAACAATTCAGTTTTCTCTCTGTCCTGGTTGGGTTTTCTTTTCTTTTTTGGTTCTATATTTTTGTTGTCCTTAATGTTGGCTGTGAGAGGAGGCACAGCGTGTCCAGCTACACCTCCATCTTGGCTGGAAGTCCTGGGTTTGCTTTTTTCAAAAATCTCTTTTCCAAAGAATTAAGAATGTACAAAGCAGAGAAAAAAGATGGGTGCAGCGTGGGGATGAGGAAAAACAAAAAAAAGCATAAATGAGGAGGCTGAACGAATAACTTTGTGAATTAAATAAGAGTGGTGACCCCCAATTGAGTACTAGTAGCGCAGCTTTCGCTGTACACAAGGCACCACGTGGCTCCAGGCAGGCTTGCCCTCTGCACCTCAGCCCCGACCCACATAGCACTACCTTGAATGGAGACATGACTGAAGGGACCAAAAGCCATCGCTGCTTTGGTCCCACTGCACAAGCAATAAACAGCACCGTTTTTTTGCTCCCTGGCTCTAGCTGCTATTCACCAGGTCTCCTGCCATTCGTGATTCAGCCTTTGAAGCCACATCTGCACACCGCCCACAAGAACCAGTGGAAAAATTAATGAACTGGCCAATGGCCGCCTGGCCTCCTGGAAGCTCATGTGCACTGACTGCCTGTTGCTGATGAGCATGCTCAGTGTTTGCTTGGGTGTCCTGTCCACACAGACATGATGCTAGAGGTTTCCAGACCAGGCTCCACAGTGCGAATGAGTGATAGGATACACCACGACCACACGAGCATCTGCGGTCACGTGGCCTCGGAGGGGCTGGGTTAGAGAAAATCTGTTTTCTGTCCTGCAAAACTCAGCGCCTTTAACACGTAAACATGCGCTGTGGATTTTCCAAGGGAGGAGACTGTATTTGATTGACCGTAGAAATAGTCCTCCCCAAAGAATTAGTATTTCAAAAGGATAATAATCCTTGAGTAATCCTTGCTTTTTCTTAAAAAAGCCTTTTTAAAAAATATTCTGCCACTATTTCTTACTGATTCACAGCTACTCTTTTCATCTGCCATTCCACCATCCCCTAGACCAGGGATGTGCAAAGATCTCTACATAAGGGACAATTCATAAAAAATGAAACTATGAAATCATTCAAAGTGAAAGAGTTTATTGCACTGGCTGGGATATATTTTTATGACTTAATTTACATACCATAGTGGATTGTAAGGGTGATATTGAGGAGTAAGAAAATGCCTGATATGTAGAAAGTACCAATAAATATTATCCCAATATAAGTTCTTATAATTACAATAACTCAGTGAGATAGCTCTTATTGGCTCGCTCAACTTACGGATGAGAAAATGGAGGCTCAGAGTAGTTAAGGAAGTTCCCCAAAGTCACACAGTACTACACAGTGGGTCAAGATCAGCTGACCCAAGAGTTCAAACTCTCAACCACAAAAATTTTCCATAGACATCGCCCTGGGCCAAGCCGAAGGTGAAAGCTCGCTTGGCAGCTTAAGTTGTGCTAAATGCTTCATTTAAGGGTGGGGTTCTCGGGGCTGGACTGGACTCCAGTCCCACAGGCAGGGGCACTACAGGACCAGCTCTGAGCAGAGCACAGGTTGATAACAGCCTGCAATGCCTGCTGCACTAGTGAAATAAGCCCTGTAGACGTGACCAGGATCCTCCCTAACCTAAAGTTCGTCCACTTCCTCGGGGCATCCCCAAGTGGCTGTGAATTCATTCATTGACTCATTCATTCATTTTATTGTCTTGTCAACGACTGTGTCCAAAGTGCCAGTTAGAAATTAGGAATTGTGTCCAACATCGTGAATACTATGCTCAGCCCACAAAGACAAAAGTTTCCATGTTCCTCACTCCAACTCAGTGACTATGGTCAAAATATTATGCATATTGAAAAGCTGGAATTTAAGCCCTGGCTGGTGTGGCTCAGTGGATTGAGTGTCAGCCTGTGAACCAAGGGGTTTGATTCCCAGTCAGGGCACATGCCTGGGTTGCTGGCCAGGTCCCCAGCCTGGGGCGTGTGAAAGGCAACCACACATGGATCTTTCTCTCCTTTTCTCCTTCCCTTCCCCTCTCTCTAAAAATAAACAAATAAAATCCTTTTAAAAAATCAAATAAAAGGTTGGAATTTAAGATTAAGTAAGGTGTTTGATTTTTCAGCCATAATCTTGAAAATAATTTTAATGTATCCTTTGTGCTCCTGAAAATGAATTTATATTATCCGGTCAAAAAAATCGCTAGCATAATTATTGATAATGTATGACTAGCACAGTGGAGCTTAAAATAATGTGCTTGTTCATCCAATGTTTATGTCGCTCTCTTACATCTTAGCGGGAGGTAAGATGTGAAAACCAAGGCTCGGGATGGCTAAGAGACTTACATGAAGTCACGCAGTCAATAAACTTGACCCAGGTACCAGCATAACATTATTGCCATTAGCACCATATGCCGGGCCTCCACCCCTGCAGTGTGCTGAGACCTACCTGTCGCTTACAAAGCTAAAGGGTCTAATATCCACCCCCGAGGCCGTGGGAGGTAGGTGCAGACATGGGTATATGTGGAAATGCTCTAACATTTCCTTCTGCCTTGAGAACACTAATTCTATGTACTTTTGGTTGCATTAGATATCTTTATAAAACAAGATATGGAGTTTGGAAAAATAATTTTAAGATTCCTCTTTTTTTTTTAAGATTTTATTTATTTATTTTCAGAGAGGGGGAAGAGACGGAGAAGTAGAGGGAGAGAAACATCAACGTGTGGTCGCCTCTCACGCAACCCCCACTGGAGACCTGGTCCCACAACCCAGGCATGTACCCTGGCTGGGATTCGAACCAGCAATCCTTTGGTTCTCGGGTCAGCACTCAATCCACTGAGCCACACCAGCCAGGGCAAGATTCCTCTTTTCCATGTCATGGTTAATAAGGGAGAGAAGCCATCCCATAGTTATTAAAAAAAAAAAAAAGATTTCTCTTGTTTAAAATGAGTTATAACAGTTTTTCTTGCAGTATATTATTTTCTTGACCAGCCCTAACGGCCAGGAACAATGAGAGCAGTAATAGTAATAATAACAATAACAGCTGACATGCAATGACGGGCTAGTAGCTGTCTGACACGGTGCTAAGCTTTTTTTTTTGTGCTAAGCATTTTTCACCTACTCTACATATGCTCCTCACCTGGCTTTATGAAGTGGGCACTTCATCTCACAGATGAGGCGACCGAGAGATGGAAGATTTAAAGTATTTGCTCAAGGCAGTACGGTCCGTAAGGAACTCGTCCTCAGCCCTGGGGGATGCAAAGCCCAGGGAGGAGTGACCCCTGCCTTGGGGAACTCAGAGTGCAGTGTCGCCGAGGCGGAAAGGGTGCGGGGTGGCAAGCGATCCCCTGGGTGGCCAACAAAAAACATTAAAGCCTCCACTGCTAACGTGAAAACAATAAGAAGGACCTATTTAATTTAATATACCATTTAATATACCCGCTCTGTCTGCAGGTCCTCGGCTCACTCGCCACGCAGAGAGTTCTAAGTAGCCTGATGGAAAAGTGGGGACTTACAACATGGGGGTGACTGTGGGGCTGCCGGAGAAGAATACAGGACGCCCAGTTAACCATGACTTTCAGATAAACAACGAAACGTGTTTGGGTGTGAGTACGATCCAACTGTTGTATGCTAACGTAGCTTTGCTAAACCTGGCAGCCCTACGACTGATCATCCTTTCTCTCTCCTGTGTTTGTTGAGGGGTTCGTGTCTGCCGGACTGAGTTCATTTACTGATTGCGTCACTTCGTTTTGCCAAACCCGGTTTTCCCCAATGGTAATATTTTATCGGCTTTATTTTCAAGCTCTGGTCACGAGGCACAGGGCCTGAGCGCCCCACCGCCAACCCCCAAAGCGCTTTTGTGTATTTCACGCTTATTGCCCTTTGGGACCTTGAGACCTTCTCTGAGGAAGTTTGGGAGGATAAGGAACCGCATGGAACAGAGGCAAGCGGTCCTAGCCTGGGACACCTTGGCTCTCCAGCGGGACAGGCAGCAGACATGGGAGGGCAGCCATTCTATGTCACCCAGTAGCTGCTCCGATGTGTACAGATGCCTCAGAAAAGCCACCAGTGACCAGCCTGCCTGGCTTCACGTAGAAGATGATGATGTGGGAAAAAATGGCTGGGGGCGTGGGGTGAGGCTGTGCATGTTTGGGAGGCAGGGGGGATATGGAAATTCTCTGTACCTTCCTCTCAATTTTGCTGTGAACCTAAAACTGCTCTATAAAAAATAAAGTCTTAAAATAGTTTTTAACAGTTCATTGCTTAAAGCCACTACATTTTGGGGTGGCTTATTACACAGAAAAAGCTAACTGATACACTGAGTGAAGGCGTTTATCTGGCTAGACCTTGCATTGGCCTTAATTTTTTCTTTCTTTTTGCCAGCACCTAGATCTTCTTTCCGGGGCGACGGGGGCGGGGACAGGACTAAAAAACAGGTGAAAAAAGAAAAACCAAAAGAGAAACCATTACCTAATTGCTTTAATTTTTTCTGTTGTTTTTCACTCCTAGAATTCCACTGGTGTTCACCTCTCTTCCACAGGTATACGTATATTTCCTTGTTTCTTCTGTTACAAAAAACCCCTACTGTATTTTACACACGTGGTTAATTACAGGGGCTACATGCACACAGGCAAACCTGTGGTTGGAAACTTTTAATTGGGCATGCAAGTGGCCACCTAAATGCTCAAATTAAATGGTTAGCCACCCAACCACGGCATTGTTAACACAGGGGAAATTTCTCCCACAACTTTTCATGGTCTCAAATGGTGCCTTAAGTTCAGTCTTCACAACAGTGGCTAAGATAGACAGTATTCACTCACTCACTCACTCATTCATTCTTCATTCATCCACCAACACAGTTCATCACTGCCTACTCTGTCCAGGCTCTGTGCCAAGCAGTGTGGAATCCAGCAGAGAACACAACCTAGCTGGTCCCTGGCATTAGGAGCTTGTATTCTACACACCAAATGCTTTGACTATTTCCATTTCCTTGGCTAGGGTCAAATCCAGGAAGCTGCACGAAGCACCCACCCTTTGAAAAGGGCTAGAGGAAACGAGAGTGAAAAGAATATTTTAAAACTTGGTTCGGGCCATTCTTCATGACACCAAATAGTGCATTCTCCTCAACTTTTCTCCCCACGGGACTTGCCCGCTGATTTGAACGAATAAAGAATACATTGTTGTGAGCACCAGAGGGGCATCAAGCACATGATGCGCTGTTTGGAGCGAAAGCTAAGTCTCGCATTCAGTGCAGCTGAAGAATGGTCGCCACTGCCCACATAACGGAGGTTGCTCCGGTGCTGATAACTCAGAAGAAAGTCATCATGGGTTTGAATTACTTGGATGACTATCTCAATGGCCCTCCATCATTATGACTGGAAGCAGGGGGTGGGGGTGAATGTGCAGCAACTGCTTTGTTCATTGAATCCAGAACTGTTGAGCTATGTCTCGGGCGCCGTTCCAAATGCTGGGGATACAGCAGTGAAGAAAATGAGCCGAAACGCCTGCCCTCGTGGAACAGTCATTTTAAGCTAAAGAAGCTGCTTGATGAACACAGTAAAGAAGAAAAATACAGATCGTCTGAGATCACAGTGAGTGCTGTGTGGGAGCATCCGTAAATTCCATCTGTGATGTTTTACAGATGCCATTAACTGTGTAACTGCCAGACTCCCCCAATAAAATCCTAATCATTTTTTTAAATAATTGCAGCTTTTTTTCTTTTAACTTTAACATTTTGCCCTGAGTGGTGTGGCTCAGTTGGTTGGGCATTGCCCTGCAAAAAGAAAGGTCACTGGTTCTATCTCCAGTCAGGGCACATGCCTGGGTTGCGGGTTTAGTCCCGGTTGGGGCATGTGGGAGAGACAACCAATTCATGTTTCTCTCTCACACTGATGTTTCTCTCCCTCTCTTTCTCCCTCCCTTCCCCTCGCTCTAAAAATATATGCATAAAATATTTCAAAAATAATGTTTTTAAATTTTTTTCCATTAGAGTCAACACTCAATATTATATTTGTTTCAGGTGTACGCATAGTGGTGAGACATTTATGTAACTTACACCGTGATGCCCCTCCCCACCCCCAATTATGTCCACTACCCACTTCCAATCATCTTTTTCATAGCAAAGCGAACACTGAGCACCTTTCTGTCTTTGTTCAGTTCAGACCGACAGATAGATGTTGAACTCCGACAAGCAGAGGGGGCCAGAGGTGAAGGGCACATTTCCTGCCCCTAAAAAGCCGTACTAGGCCCACCAAGTAAACACATCATTTCAATATCACATGGTAAGTCCTTAACAGCGGTAATGACAGGTCGCTGCAGGAACACAAATGCTTTCTGGAAACTCCTGAGTTTCCTCCTGAAGCAGAGGCAGGGGTTTGTCCAAGAAGGAAGCGAGAGAGGGGTATTGCAGGTGGCGGAACAACACGAAAGGCCAGCAGGCCCGCATCCCCTTGTTAAGATGGGAGTGGGGGCAAATAGGAAAAAGCTGCTGACTCCCAGATATTCCCAGATGGTAAAATGCGAAGTGGGTGTTTTTCATGATGACAGGTCTATCTAGCTAAGGCCGCAAAATCTGAAGGTTAGCGTGCCGAATTATGAACCACCATCGGATTCTTTGGCAGATAAACGCGCAACGCAAAAATAAAAACATCTCTTCTTCGCTCCCATTGAAATCTGCTCCCTTTTCAAAAGCTTTTAACGAAAATGCCTCTTTGCCATGGGATCCATTCCATTCATTTGTTTTTTAAGAAAACATCTCTCCTAAAGAAAGAAAAGCCATCTTTGATCTGACTTGACAAAAAAGATCTAATCAAACAACGTCTACGAGGGGGGGAAGAAACAGAGAGAGAAGCAAGCTTCTCTGAGCCACATCAAATATATGAAAGAGAAAATGCTTCATTTAAATACTGAAAACTAACACAAAACAGCTTGAAATGTAATAGCCTCTGCTGAATAAAGTGAAACCACATGTCGATCTGACAGCAGTTTCTGGGACACAATTAAAGGTCACTTCGTGTACAAACATCTCATTCCTCACTGGGAGGCTGGAACTGTTGTCAGTAGTTTCGGCCACTGTGGGGCAGGTGCCGCAAGCTGTCAGGGTCCCCATAGGTGCTGGAAACAAGGATTAAGGTAAACGCCACCAACCAAACGCTTGAAATCTCACCACCCCAGGAGATGGACAACAACCCCGGAGGTCAGCTGTCCCTGCCTTGAAATCCTAGAAGATAGTACTAAATAAATTTCAGAATCCCTGAGAATGTGAAGCCCCTTGCCTCACATGACTGGGGCATAACTCAAAAAATACAGCTTCTTCTCTGTTCCATCCACCTTCTCCTTACAGGCCCCCAGGCCCCAGGGTGCAAAGAGAGAAGTTTGGGGAGCATTTAAGATCTTGTTTGTTCAGCAGATGTCATCAGTTTGCCTCAAATAAACTCATAAAAAATTTTTAGAGAGAGAGAAGTTTAGGTGCTTCTTTGGGAAGGAGGAGCCTTGCAGCCAGAGCTGCCTTTGGAAGCGTCTTCCAGCAGCTGGGAGGTTTCAATTCAAGACTCTTCATAGGAAGACGGGAAATCTGGGAAATCGACTTTTTCAATGATTCTCAGCCCCGGAGGCCTGTCTCCTCTGACCATATTCCTTTAAGAAAGGATGTGCTGGAGAACAACTTCAAAGGCTTGCTTTCAAAAGGGAAATCGCATCTAGAAAGCTTTTCTCAGAATGAGAAACAAATTATTTGATTTGAAAGGGAAGTTAATCTTGAGAGCAAGGAGGGAAGATCAAGAGTCGGTTCATGTGAACTGAAAAAGATCCTTTCCAGTGGAACGTGCCTTTACTCTTTCCAACGCACTTGACACGTTTTGGAGATACTAAGTTCACTTGAGAAATCAAAATAAAGAAAAAAGCCTTTGTTCCAGAAAATCACGTGATCTCCATTCTTCCTCCCTCCCTCTCTCTCTGCCTTCCCCTCCCCCTTTGTCTCTCTCTCTCTCTGTCTCTCTCTCTTTCTCATCTAGAACTCTCCCCTGCAGGGCTGTGGGCACCAACTTCCACGCTGTCATCATGGGTCGGCCCCTGAACACTTTGGGGAAATCCGTGGGTGGAGGAGACAGAAAATGGCTGAGAACAAGTCGACCCAAGGAAACAGTCTGAGTCGGCCGGTTTCCTCCTGCCCCGCCCACCCATCCCTTTACACACTCCCCAGCCCACCCATCCCCACTTCCTGTTCCTCAGACCTGGCAGGTGAGCCCAGGGGACTGGCAATAGTTAAGGAGTCTTGGGTGTTTTCTTTGTACTTGTAGTTACTCAAGTAATACCTGAATCCATTCTTGTGGGGAGGAAAAAAAAAAAGTAAAATCTCAAAGCAAAACAAAACCAAACATCATGTCCGTTTGGGGTGAACTCATCTATGATGTGCATTTTCCCACTGCAGCTGCCGGCTTTCCATTCCTCCATCCCAGGGGCTTTTTAGAAATGAAAATAAAAGAAAGGGATTCGTAAACTTAAAAACAGAAAATGGGGACATAAATACAAATTTAAAAAACTGTCAATCACGGGGTTCTTCGCAAAGCCCAGGAAAGTTAAGAGAGATTGCTGGCAAGGACGGGTGGGGAGAACATTTACAAACAACATCGGGACTAAATGCAGGTACAATTACACCTCGAGAGCAGACTTTTCGCGGTTCTGGGCACTACTGTGTACCATTTGGCTTGAAAATCTACCTTTGTGTAGGGGAAAAAAAAAAATGAACTAAGCCAGTGTTCTATTTACACCCCAAAGTATTACTTTTCCTTATCTGCTTGCTGGATAGACACTGTAAATGCCTGCTGGAGAAAATGGTGGGGGAACGCAGATCCTTTTCTCGTGGAACCACCGTATTCTGAGGACACAAGATGCACCATTGTATTTAGAATTGTACATCGAAAAATAGCCTCAGCTAGAAATTAATTTACCTCATAGAAGCGTCCGTAGTGTGGGTAAGTCTGCATTAGTGAGATCAGCTGTTTCCAAGAATCACTGATCTTTCATATTTTCTTTTTTTATTTAAAAATTTTTTAATTCAATTTTTTAATTTCTGATTTTAGAGACGGGAAGGGATGGAGAGAAGCATTGCTGTGACAAACATCGATTGGCTGCCTTCCATACCCTCCCCAACGGGGGGCTGGACCTGCAACCCAGGCATGTGCCCTGACAGGGAATTGAACTGGCAACTTTTTGGTTTGTGGGATGACGCCCAGCCCACTGAGCCGTATCAGCTGGGGTTTTTAACATTTTCTTTAGACAACAATTAATCCAATTCCAGGGTGAAGACCGTTAACAGTTCCTTAACAGACAGCCACCACCACCACCCTGCCCACCCACCCCCCCACCCACCAAAAAAATAAAACACGACCACAGGCCCAGGTCGCCAGCTAGCCTTTTAGGGCTTACTCTGTGCCAAACACAGGCATTATGAGTTTGTCCCTCATAATGATGCTGAAGGCTTGATACCATTATTATACCCGTTTTATAGATGGCAAAGCTGAGGTATGGAGAGGGTGTTCAAGGTCACGCAGCTCGGGGTGACAGAATGAGGGCTCCAATGGAGAAAGACCCTGAGGGTGTAGGGTATCAGAGTCTGCATTACACCATAGGAGAATCCTTCCCTTATCACATTTTTTTAAAAGATTTTATTTATTTATTTATTTTTAGAGAGAGGGGAAGGGAGGGAGAAAGAGGGGGAGAGAAACACCAATGGCTTGCCTCTCGCCCCAACCAGGGAGCCAACCTGAAACCCAGGCATGTGGCCCGACTGGGAATCGAACCTGCAACCATGCAGTCTGCAGGACGACACACAACCCACTGGGCCACACTGGTCAGGGCTTCCTTATCACATTTTAACTGGGAACGTCCTAGTTTCCCCCTGGACAGTGCACCTGTCTTACACAGATGGCTCTTAGCAAGAGTGGGAGTGGAAGGTAGGAAAAAACATCAGATGCCCTCGGGGAAGATGACTCAAGGGTTTTAGGAGATTGAAGGTGTGTCAGCCGGGGTGTGTTTTTCACTAATTGAAGGATTAGGGAATAAGAATAAAGAGTCCTGAGTGCAGGCCTGGCCTTTCAGAAACAGCCACACAAGTTAACTATTGTCACTATTACCATTATTATTGTTACTGTGATTATCGCTCTATGACTCCCTCTTTTTGTGGTACCTACCTACCTACCTACTGGGGAGTCAACAAATATTAATGGAAAGAACACATGAAAGGCCCTAATTGGTGCACTTTAGTACAGCAAACATTTCAGTGAGGTCTTTCCGGGTTTCTGCATGGTGGCTACGGTTCCCAAATTCTTGTCGGATGCGATAACTATCTCTAATAAAGGTGAGCTTCTGTATTTAAAAAAAAAAAAACAAACCCAAAACACTGCTTGATTAAAACCTTAAGTCTGTGGAAGATAATGTGAAGAAATATTAATGCTGAAGGAATTGTGGCATTCTCTTTCTTTATAATAAATCAAATGAAATCTTGTGAGGACGTTTTCAAAATCTTGAAAAAAATTTTTTTTCCCTTTCTTCTTTCTCCCTCCTGTCGCCCTTTCCCTCCTCCCCCAATTAAAAAAGACCAACTGAATGGCTGAATGGTAATCCACTCAGCAGACCTGATTGTGAATACCGTATTTGCATTCCAAAGGAAGAACCCTCTAGGACAGCTATTAAGGGCGGGTCGGGAGAAGTTCTCCTAAAATCATCTCCTCCCCACCCCTCTTCTCCCTCTTACCTCATCTCTTTGCACCTTCTCACCCTTGCCTCCCTCCCGCTCCCCATCCCGAGAAGCCAGGCCTGGAAGAAGCCTGTGGGGTCCTGGGCCCAGAATCACTGAGTTCCACTTCAGAGAATATTCTGGAAGGGCAGGACTGTGGTGCTCCAGGTGTTCTTTGTGGTCGTACACCCCTCCAGGGCTGGAACCCAGGCTCCGCCTTCTTTTGTAGAAGGGCATTCATTAAACCCATGTTCCTTCGTACAGACGTTTTTAAAGTACATTTGTAATAGAAAAATATGCTTGGAGAAAATCGTTTTAGGTTTAACTGATCCAGGAGTTGAATCAACTACTGGTTTATCTTTTTCGGCCCTGCAAGCTTCCAGGTGAGTGTATTGCCTGGCTCAGGTCCTACTGCCATTAGCTGCAGAGAGGCTCTCTGAATGGCCTCTTACCGCTTTCTGTTGAAGGGCGTGTGTGTCCTTTTCCATGTGATAAGGAAGACACAAACCATGTTCCTTTCTTGAAAGCATATCTCCAAGTGCCTTTTTAAATAACTAAACTTTTCTGTAGGCGAAGAAAAAAAAAACACGAAACGAAACAAGTTCACCTGCCTGTATTTCCTAAGCTCTGTAGAGTTTCAAAGCCAGGCGTGTAACAACTCGGATATCTAAACTTTTGTCTTTAGTTTGTTGTTTGAAGTTAATTTGCTGCTTCCTGCTACTTGAGCAGCCCTTCCATGGGTAGTGAGATACCTCCAGCTGGCCCTTCCAAACCCTTCCTGATAATGAGGGCTTTGTTGTAAATGTGAAGTCAGTCAAGAAGCAGGAATACCTTAGTGTACTGCTTGTTTTACAGTTTTCTTGCTCGAGCTCGGTATTTGCAGAGGGTGTCCATTGGGCAACTCGTTTCTGAATTAAAATGTTGCCCAATCTGCTTGCTTTCTCAAGAAGAATGACATGAAACCACTGCACTCGGTAAGTATAGGATCTTGGTTTTGAACAAGTCAGTAATGAACTTTTTCAGTTTGGTCTGCCAAGATGAGTCAATGCAATGGATTTATTAATTAGTCGAAGCCATCCTCTGAAATTACCTTGTATTAATCACAATTCCTGAAAAATATACCCAATTAGTCTCAAGAGGTAGGCTTGACAAACCATCCTTTCTTCGGAGGCCACAGTCAATTTTAATAACTCCGGCTGGATAAATCATTAATGTTCAGCCTGCAATGATGAGAGGTTAAGGAAATTCCCGAAAGGACAACGGACCCATTCTGGCAATGCTGAAAACTACGCGAAGTGGAGACAGGGAGGCTGGGTGAAGCAGGAAACGAGATTCTGACAATTCTGGCTATTCTAGTATCTGCTGCCACTTGCACTGAGGAGTGGACTCTAATTGGATCCTTCTGATTCAAAGACTGGTGAAAACGCAGGGACCCAAATGCACAGGAAGCCCCAGCTGCCAGAGTGTGATTTTTTTTTTTTTTTTTTTTTTTTTGTGAAGGGCGGCTAATGTCTGCCCAGGGCCAAAGTAAACTGATCCGTTGGTGGGAAGGTGAGGCTGACTAGTCAGTCTCGTGGAATCTTGGGTGTCTTTCTTTGCGTGATCCAAATCCTATGCTGCCAAAAATCATACACATTTAAATAACTTAAAATCATGTCTCCCCATGGACCCTCTTTACAGAAAGGAAACAGAAGCCCCTAGAGGTTCAGGGTAAAATTATATGGCAAATACAAGACCAGAATCCCAAGACCCTAAGGGGGAGTAAGTAGCTTTTCTCAGCCTAAATTTACTTTTATAGCACCAAAGAGCTGGGACGAACAAAATTGTATGATTTCCAGTTCTCAAGTGCTGTGGTTTTGGGATCTTGATACCAGGGCTACGTTCTCAAGAGCTTAAGTATATAACTATATGCAAACAAACACCAATGTACATGTAGATATGAGAATATGACACTTCCCTGAAAAGTTCTATAGGAACGAAGCTTTGAGGAGTCGAGTCTGGATGATTTGTAGGTGACAGAATTTTTTTTAAATGTATGTCTAATGTGTTCACTTCCTGTTACTACATGTGGGCTTTTTGACCCACTGACTGTATGAGGGAAAAAAAGGGAAGCCAGCTATTTCTGGAGATTTTTAAATTCTTTATTTTTGAGATGAAATGAAAATGATTTGGGAGATATGGGAAATTAGTGTTTTTTTTTTTTTTTTTTTTTAAATCCACCTCATTCTTTTATTGCAAAGATTGAACTACATCTAGATTTCCTTAGGAAAGAAATTTCTGCTTCACAGGCAAACTTGAGTAATAAAACACAGTGAATTTCAGTGAACTTGTCTCCCGGAGATAATTCACTACCAGTGGAGTGTGTCTCCTGCATAATCTTGTAAGCCAAGTGATTAATCAGAAATGAAGCCAGGGAGATTTTAAAAAGAGGCAGTACCCCAGCCAGTAGCTCAGTTGGTTAAAGCATCATCCTGATACACCAAGATTGCAGGTTCAATCCCTGGGCACTTGTAAGAATCAACCAATGAATGCACAAGGGGATCAACAAATTGGTATTTCTCTCTCTCAATCAATAAACACAAATTTAAATAAAAAATAAAGAGAGGACAGATAATGTCCTTAGGTAATGTTATGTTCCTCCTTGACACGCTCACCATTTTACAGAGTAAACTACAAAGCCCACTTGGGTATTAATGATCTCTCAACTACTTAGGATTATTAAAAGAGAGAAGAGGAGAGAGGGCGAGAGAGCCCTGTCCTGGGCTGGAGAAATGCCCTCTGCACGTGCACTGAGAAACAAAAGGACGCTTCCATTTTTAGAAGCAGGAGTAACTTGATAGACAGCTCTTGGAAATGAGTTTACCGCTTCCTCACTCTTTGAAACTCTGAAATCTTGATCACGCAAGCACAGAGCAGGCCTCGGTGCTGGAATGAGCGCAGTTAAACCTGGGGCTGGGGCAGCCCCTAGTTGTGCCAGGTGTTTGCCTAAGTCTCCTTCCGCCAAGGGTCCCCGCTCCGCATCACCACGAATGAAAGCAGGTTTTCCCAGCCAACTGTTCGAATCCTGAGCGGTGAACAATATACAGCAGGGAAGAGCTTTGAGGATGAATTCACAGAGAGATCGAAGGTGGCTGAACCTGTTTCTTTTGTTCTGAAAGCCTCTGGGGAAGTTGATAAAGTTATGATTTATCGTTTTGCCAAAACAGTTTGTTTAAATTTTTATTTAAAAAAAAAAAAAAACAAGCAATGGTCATAGAAACCAGTCCTACTTTTAATCTAACTTCCTGAGGGTTATTCTGAAAACAGGAATATTTAAAGACATTTGGAGTCTTTTGATTGGTCAAGAATACATAGTTTTAAAAATAATTTTAAGTGTATAATAATATCTAAATGCAGTCCAATTGTTTTTTTTTTTTAAATCGCCATGTAGGAAAAGGTTTATGAAAAAAATGAATTTCATAAGGAACATCTGAAATAAGTCAATGGCTAATCATCATCAGATATGTTTAAAAATAGGTTAGGGAACTGGATGGTGAGTTTCCAGGTTAGGACACCAGAACCCTAAAACTGAATTCTCAGCTCTGATCCCCATCCTGGACAAGCCTGAGCTACTTTATTTTTTAATTGAATTTTTAGAAACCAGCTGAGGCCTCTACTTCCTTCAAGGGTGGGACAATCCTAGTCACTTCCTCCTGCTCCTTCCCTCCTGTGAGCCCAGAGGGCAAACATGTCAAAATTTTCCCCCAGATAGCTGAGAAATGCTGATAGCGGTGTGAGAACCACCTCTTTTCTTCAAGGCCTTTTCTCAGTTTCAACATGTATGGTTTCCTTGTCACCAACCCCTGGGAATGCTTAGTTCTTAACCCTGGCTTAGCAAGAAAGATCTACCTTCTGCAAAATAAAAACAAAAAATAAAAACGGCATTTTAAGAATTTTAGTTGGCAGATACGCACACCTAAATGGGGCAATAGCTCTTGAACTTCTCATTCCCAATTTAATCTTTAATTAAAAGTTCCAGAAATGTAGTAAACCTGAAATGCTCTTTAAAAGTCATTTAACAAAAAAAAAATGAAGCCCTAAAATCTTTAAGGATACATATCCAATTTACCCTTTAAAGAGTTCTTTAAAAAGAAAACAAACAAAATTCAGGGCTACATCCCAGGGCGTCTAGACTCAGAACTACATGAAATTGGCATGAATGGTCGTGGTAACTGACAAAGCTGAATTAGCCTCAGTCGGAGGCCTCACAGTTAAAGAAGAAAATGGAAAAAAAAAAAAATCTACTGTGTGAAAAGTGGTTGAACATCGACGGCTGTGAAAGGGATATAAAAATAAAAGTCAAGACACACAAGAGCTGTTTTCTGTGTGCAGTGGGAAAGTTTGCCCAAATGACAAGCTGTCACGTGGGGGCAGCCCAACAACATTCTGAAGACTGTTTCCTTAGATCAAAAAGAAAAGACAGAAGCCCAACATTTATATCTGCGCCAATCCATCGGGCCTCCTCTTTCCTAGAGTAATTATATGCTCCATCCATGAAGCGATGGTCTAATACCTTCGTGCTCTGAGTACAGAGGACTGGGGTCAGATGACATGGCTATATTTAGAAACAGACTCTGTTTTCTGTTTTGCTCAACCTCACAATTTTCTGCCCGAAGAAAGAGGAGTTTCAAATGTACATTGATCTTTCTCATATCGTGAATGAACTGAATTAGCACCTGTTTTCAACTGCCAAAATACATTAAAAAAAAAAAAAAAAAAAAAAAGGAGGGGAAAGAGAAGCCTGGAGTCTGGGCACTCCTAACTTAGCATGGCAAGTATAGGTTTGTTTTTTGTTTGTTTTTTTGTTCCTGCTTTCTTCAAAAGACTATAACCAGAACTGTGCAGAGTAATAATATTTACCAAGTTTTATCAGTGCTGAAGTATGTCCTTAACTGAACAAAAGCAACCATGTGAAATGATGATATTATCCCAAGACGATTTAGATGAAAGTCTTAAAAAAAACCTACTGTGAATTGTGGAAAAAGCTAGCTCAGTTAGCCACACAAAGTGACTGTGAAAAGTTAACTCTAAGGAAGGAGGAAAATAATTATTAGCTACAGAAATGGATGTTGATTCCCTTTCTCATAAAGTGTCTGGCGATAACAATGGATTAAAAATGGAGAATCTTTCTTTCAAGTGAAGTGGCATAAACCTCAGTTGCCTGCCACAAGCCCAACCCCTTTAAAAGGGTGCTCACTGCCTTCAAATAGTCTCTCCGTGGGGCAGTCCAAGTGCCTTCAGGACTGGACTGCCTGACTGGACTGACGGGTGATTACATTATTTGATTATGTCGGGTTCCATGTGTGCAGAATTCATTCATTCATTTACTATTTATTAAGGTCAGCCTTCTAAAAATGATAACTACCAATTTGCATCCAGGACAGGGACAGGGCAGGTGCTCAATATATAAGTGGATTTTAACAGTGTCATGTGTCAAAATGATGTAGAAATCGAAAAACTTTTCAGGTTAACCATGACAGTATTCCATTTGCACTGCTGTTTTAATTATGAAAATACCTTACCTACCCAAGTCTCCCTTTACTTTTGAAGCATTATAGTTTTCCACCTTTCTCCAGGGAATTTGTTTTACATAATTTCTATTGCTGCTTGTGAACAGAGACTTTTTTGTTGTACCTTTAATTAATTCCTTCATTTCTCATTCATTCATTTTTTTCCATTCAACAATCATTGTTATGCAAGACAGGTTTAGATGATCAGGGGTCCTAGTATTTCAATTTCATGAGCTACTCAAAATTTCCAGAAATAAAGGTTTATTTAAACACTCACTGCTTTGGAAATAGACAATTTTTATCGTGTTTTTTCCATTACCATGTATCCGTCCCATACCTTCTTCCACCTCCACCCACCCCCTCCTCTTGGAAATAGATAATTTTTAACACACACATTTGTGCTTCATTGTCACGGAACTGGAGTGACCTAGTGCTATAGTCTGTATGTGCTTTAGTTTTTAGATTTTAACATCACTAAAATTAGTATGCATTTCGTAACCGATGGCATTTTGCAATTGTATTTGGAAGCATTTCTTTCCCTTTTTTAATGTTTTTTTTATTTTTCAGTTATAGTTGACATTCAATAGTATGTTAGTTTCGGGTGTACTGCATGGTGGTTAGATGTTTATATAACTTACAAGGTGATCACACTGCTAAGGCTGGGACCCACCTGGCACCACGCACACCGTAGATATTCCATTATTATTAACTACATTCCCTAGGCTGCACTCGACAGCCCAAGGACTTCTGTGTAACTGCTGATGTGAGCATCTTAATCCCTTCACTTTTTCCACCGAGCCCCAAACACCCCTCCCATCTGACCACCATTCTTTCTTTCTTTTTTAAAATTTTCCATTTTTTTAAATCTCATTTACTTTAGAGAGAGGAGAAGGGAGGGGGAAAGATGGTTGCCTCTCACAAGCCTCTCACTGGGGACCTGGCCCACAGGCATGTGGGCATGTGCCGGGACTGGGAATGGAACCCGCAACCCTTCGGTTCGCAGGCTCCCGCTCAATCCACTGAGCCACACCAGCCAGGGCCATTCTTTCTTTCTTAATAGTCCATAAAACAATGGAGCATCTTACAAGGGGTGATGGTTTAGTTTCAACAAAATACAGTCACTGGCCTCTACTCTTCTGAATTATTTGGATGTTATTGCTTATGTATGTCTTCCATAATGGACTTTGACGAGATTAATAACATCGTTGGAAATAATAAAATAATAATAGCTACTATTTCTTGAGCTCTTCCTGGGTATGAGCAGTTTTGCCAATTTCCCAACATTTAATCCTCACAAAGTCCTGAAAGGTCCCCATTATTGTGGAGAAACAAGAACAAAGAACATGTCGATGGCTCCCTTCACTTTCCTCCCCCTATATCTCAATCCTGCCTTTATTTTAAAAGTTTGATATTTTGTTCGTCATGGATTTCTTGGCATTGATTTCACTTAAAAAGTATTGTATTAAAAATGAAGCTTATCTCAATCACGGAGTATTCGGGCGCCGCTGAGATTCGGTGCCTAAAGCCGGTGCCTCGCTTGCCTCAGCCTCATCACCAAAGTTCAGACCCAGAGAATCTGATGACAGACCCTGTATTCCTAAAGGCGCCCTGTTTCCTTCATAGCATTTGCCACCATCAGTGACAACGAACTCGTCCGTCTGCCCTCTTGATCAATCATTGGTAGCCTGTCCCCAGGAAGATCTGAGCTCCAGGAGGGCGGGGCGGATGTTCCTCTACCTCATCAGCGCACCAGCATCAGTTGGAAAAAACCTGGCTTTTCTTGGCTTTCAGCGGGTACCCCGAACACAGGCTACCTGGCCGGCGCTGCCCTGATGCTCCGAGTACAGCTTGCGCCAGCTTCTGTTTTCGTGGCTTACAGCCTTTGCCCAAACAAGCAAAAAATCGATTAAAGCGAGGCCACATTGGTTGAACGAGCAGTATGAACGCTGTTTCGTGCACTAATTTAAGAAAAAAGAGGCTAATGTAAAACAAATGGCTGGTTCCCAAACTACTTCAGATTTGGCTTTTAAAGCGCTCTGCTTGGGCTAAACGTCTTGGTTCTCGCTCTCTGTTTGTTTGTTTGTTTGTTTGCTTGCTTGCTTGTTTTGTCTTATATCAACAGGAAAAATGGGTATACGACCCAGTAACGGGCAGCAAGGCAGGGCAGCCCAGGATGGATCTGGAGCGGGGGTGGGGCTCCAGCCTGCCAGGCCAAATGTGCTGTGGAGAAGCCAGAGGCTCTCAGTTCTCATGGGGATCCTAGGGCACTGGTTGTCTCTGGTTGAATTCTGTTTGGAAGCTCACATTCCTTCCTCAAAAACTGAGCGCCCACTGGCTGAGCATCCGCGGGAGGGCCCATTGCTGGGTCCGGGTGTGGGACAGGGTCCCACCTGCAACTCCGCATTGGGCTAATTTTCAGCTGGGGTGGCGGGGGGCGAGTTAATTATTCTTCCTCTGACTTTTTCTCTGCCCTCTTTTCTCCTCTGCCTCCACCTGTCACCACTACATCAACCAGTATTTGAAGTTTGCAGGATGTATTTACATTTCATCTTATGATTATTAAGGCTTCGAAAATAAGGAAAGTTAACAAACTTGGTCTCCCACATCAACCAACCTCCTTCCGTGTGAAGGTAAGCCAGCTGAATGGCATTCCAATACCCTCTGATGACGTGGCCTGCGAACCAAAATTGCTGAATACTGAAAAAGCAAATCGGGGTCATTCTATATTCAAATGGATGTGCCTGAAGTTTTAGCATAAATGGGTTTCCTCTGAAGGCTATGTCACGACTGTTATATTTTATCATCACTAATTATGCTAACTTTATTTTTCGCAAAGCACCTAATATATGCAAGGCCCAGGGAGAAAAAGAACGATAAATACAACCTGATGTCTGCTCTTGAGTTTATATAAAATAAAATATCAGGGGTCTTCCACGTGCGAGGGACTTGACTGAATGCTTTGGATCAGGGGTTAGCAAACATATTCAGGAAGGAGTCGGAGGGTACGTGTTTCAGGCTTTGAGAGCCGTACAGTTTTGTCTCAACTGCCCACAGAAGACATACAGCAGCCAAAGATGATCTGTAAGTGATTGGACATCACCGTGTTCCAATAAAGCAGGGATGCCAAACTTATCGTCACCGGGGGCCACACCAGCCTCGCGGTTGCCTTCAAAGGGCCGAATGTAATTTTAGGACGGTATAAATGTAACTACTCCTTACCTAAGGCGAGGAGGCAGGGCCTGATAAAACAAGGTGGAGGGCTGGATTTGGCCCATGGGCCTTGTGTTTACCACCTGTGCAATAAATCTTTATTGATAAAAACCAGCAGCTGCCCAGATTTGCCCTGGGGCAAGTAGATTACTGAGACCTGCTTTGAATGCATTGTCTTTCCATCCTTGCAACCTACCCTTGAGGGCTGATTGGTTATGATTGTCATTATCCAGTCTTAGAAGGGAGAAACTGAGGCTGGAGAGAAGGTAAGTGACTTTACCCCAGACACACAGCCAGTGACCATTGAAACAAGGATGAGAGTGCCCACGCTCCCTGCCGTGGAAATGAGCATTACCTGCTACCTCTGACATCAGCCATGGAGACTCCAGCCAGAGTGGCGGGTTCAAACCTGGGCCCCAAGAGCAAGTGACATAAAATGCCCCTGCCTCACCCCTTCCTCTGTATGATGTGACCATACTAGTGTCTAATTGTTGTAAGGTTTATTTTCAAATTTTAGTTTTCGATTACAGTTTGCATTCCATATTATTGTGTATTCATCCTAATAAGGATTTAGAGAGCTAACACGCATAGGAGAGAATGCTTGGTCGTCGCAAAGTCAGAGGGTACATGACACCTGTTCTTATTCCAAGGCAGGTGTGGAGGTATTGGGGGGTGTGGCTGCAGTGACCTCTGACTCAGAGGTAAGTAACAAGGAAAGTGAGAAATGGCAGTGGGGGGGGGTGGGTATTATAAGAAGGAGGGCACTTTTCCCCCATTCTTGCTTTTCTTTCCACAAAGGAGGGACGCCATTAGCCTGACACCCTGGCCTCTCTTCACTCCAGGTTAGGGGGCTGGTTTCATTTGATGGCTGAGTTCAGAGGGAATACCTGGCGGGGTTGGCTTGGCCCCTTCTGCTTTGGCTGACAAGCTTCAAGGCGATATCCTGCCCTTGAGCTGATGTCCTGGGCTGTCCTGGGCTGCCTGTCACTGGCGGGTGAGCCTGGCTCCTCCTGCAGTTCATCACGAAGAACCCTGCCATCTTGCTGGTGCTGGCTTTCTTGGTCTCCACCTGGGTTTTTTCCTCCTTATTTGTCATTTGGGTCAAGACATAGGCAGAAAGGACGGTTGAGTTCCCCCAGCCCCGACAACCATCATTTTACTTGATTTCCATAAACTCACTTTTTTATAAAAAAAAAGAAAAATTCTGCATATAAGTGATATGTAGTATATGGCTCTGTCTGGCTTATTTCACTTAGCATGATAGCTTCCTGGTTCGTCTGTGTTATTGTATATGGCAGGGCTGCCTTCTTTCTTGAAAGGCTGAATAATATTCCATTATGTGTATATACACACACACAATTTTCACGACATATAGACACATATGTCTGTATCCATATAGGTGTATATATATCATGTTATATGTTATGCATTAAATGTTAGAGAGAGAGCAATTCTTTATCCATTTGTATCTGAGTGGACACTTAGGTCGTTTTCACGTCTAGTCTACTGAGAATCTGCAGCGACCGTGGGAGGGCAGATCTCTCTCCGAGATAGTGATCTCATTTCCTCTGGGTGCTATTGTTACTGTGACGGATGAACAACTTGCCTGGTTTCTCATGCCTACCAGTGTTCTAGAAGCCAGGCTTTCCAACTCTCATTTCAATCCTCTTTCTGTTCGATGCTATGTATGGAAAATAAGATCACTGAAAGCAGACAGAGAGAGAGAGAGAGACAGACAGACAGACAGACAGAAAAGGACCTAAATATTTGTATGCCAGCTTAACTTGTTTTCAGCTGTAACCTGGGAAGTCAAACTTTTGTCGGAAAATGTCACGCTTATTCAGGTTTCACAGACATTGCCACTCCAGTTTTTAAAATTTCATCAATCAACTTGCGAAAACAGTAGCTTAGTGGAGAAAGAAAAACTCAGGAACTACATTCTTGCCAGCTTTCAACTTCAATTTTACTGAAAACCTAAATTTTACTGAATATTCTTATCAGTTTTTCTCCGATCGTAAAAGTAAGACATGATCATTGCAGAAAAATTTTAAAATATGAAATAGCACAGTAAAGAAAATAAAGATCATTCGAAATTCTACTCCTCCCCAGCTGATAACTTTAAGAGTTTGGTGCCTATCCTTTGGAACTTTTACATACATGTGAAGATATTCTTTGTTTTTATATCGTTCTCTTTCAAATTTCTATGGATGTGGGAGATACTGTTGACAGCCTATACCACAAGACCATCCCATTCTTCCTTGTTCTCAGGACCCTGACTCTCTTCAGATATTATTCTTCGGAGGGGAGGCTGGACCCTGCCTTGTCCCAGAAGGTAAAACTCAGTTCATCTGTATTGAGTTTTACCTCAGCAACGCAAAAATCTGTATGTTCCATTCTGCTTGCTAGTGATCAGTTCAGAAGAGAGTTTCTGAACCTCAGAACCTTTCACGTTTGGAGCCAGATCAATTCTTTGCTGCGGAGCTGTGCCGGCTGCGGTAGGGCCCCGAGCAGCTTCGCTGGAACCTATCCACTAGCTGCCAGTAGCAACACCTGCCCACACCCGGCTCGACAACCAAAAACGTCTCCGCACATTGCCAAACGTCCCCTGTAGAGCAAAAATGCTCCTGATTGTGGAAGAAGCAAGCTTCGTTCTGGTCATCAAGCCATGTTATTACATGGCAATGCTATCCTTCTTCATGACTGTGTGCTGCTCCGCAGTGGAAGTAGGTAATCGTTTATATAACCGGTCTACTAATGATGAATGTTAATCTCTTCTTAAGTTTCCTGCTGTTACAGTGTCACCATGAATAACTATGCTTGCATATGTAGTTGCACACTTGTGAGAATGAATTTACAAGATAAATGCCTAGAAGTGGAATTTGTGAATTAAAGAGTATGCGCAGTTTACATTTTAAGAGATATCACCCATATGCCTTCCAAAAATGTCCAAAAAAAAAATCAATAGTAGTTTTCTCACTGAGCATAGGAGTATCCATTTCCATAGACCTTTACTAACTCTAGGGAGAAAATCCATTTAAAAATAATTTTTGTACTTCAAGCACATAAAAAAAATGGTTATCTGTTTGTTGAGAACTTTATTTTTAGTGATGTAATAATGTTCCTATGAGTAGAGGTATCACTGTTTATTTATTTATTAAATCATTTTAATTGTACTTTTTCCATTGCCATTTATCCCCCCCGTACCCTCTCCCACCTCCACCTGCCCTCACAGTTTATTTACATTCCCCCCTAATTTGAACACTCACTTGATTTTTATTTTCTACTGAAGTTTTTTAATGAGTACAAGTATTTTTTCACTGTGACAATTCACTGACAGATTTATTTAATGTTAAAAAAATCCGACTTCGGTCACTGAGTTTTATGATAATTTAATCTGTGTTTCTTTGAAATGGTTTCCTCCAAGGCAGACTTCTCCGTTAGAAACAGGGAGCCCACAAAAAAGTTTTGATGTCTTTTCGAATCAGAAGACAAGAGTAACCTTTTAGGTTGAAGAAAATGTTCTAAAATAGTAATATGTTCATATTTATGCTAATGTACTTATAAAATATAATTTAGTTTATTTTACTCTTTACGGAAAGAGGGACCCATAGAAGTCATACTGTGGCCCTGCCTGGTTATAGCATCTTTGTTCAAAGCACACGGATCCATGAGGACTAAAAGGAAGAAAAGCAGCAACTTGAATCTCAATGTGTAAAATATTCAGACAACTTTTCATCGACGGTGGTCAGTTTTCAATTTTGACATGTGACCAAATGAAGGACGATGACAACGTCTCACATCACTTTTCATAAGGAATGATGAGCCCCTGAGTGTGTTTGATCTGCCTTCACCAAAATATTGAGAAATTAAAATATGCAATTTTCATTAGTGTCCCCATTGTTTTGCTGTTATTGTTTGAATTTTTTTCCTTAGCAAATGTGTGCTCGCTGTTCATCTCTCCCACACATTGCCTTAGCATGTTTTTAAGTAACTTTTTTATATTTCTTCAAGGATATATTTTATTTTTATAACTTTGGATTTATTCTGAACATTATTTTATTCATCCATTCATCCAACAAATCAAACTGCAAAACATTTTTAAGTGCAGACATAGGAGATGGTAACTTGGGAAAAGACCTCTTGGAAACAGATCGACCCATGTGGACGATGAAGATTTCGTAGGTTTCTTTTAAAAATTTAAAATGAAGGGTGAGTTCGCAGCATCGGTTATTCGTATTCGGGCAGAGGACCCGGAGCGGGAACAAAGCAGCTGGGGTCGGGCGAAGCGGGGCGTGGGGAACCTCTGAAGGCGAAAGCTAACTGAGGAGGCTCCGGCGCCTCCCCTAGCCGCTCGGTGCAGGTAAGGAGCTTAATGACCTGCCCTCTTCCCTGGTGTGAGAGAGCTTTCAGTCTAGTTACAGCATCGCGGTGAATCACTTCCTTCCAAGGCTGGGGTGATCTACCGCATGGGAGCCTGGTCTAGATTTTAACAGCAGTAGGCGCAGAAAAATTTCCTCATTCCAGAAATGCGATACAAGTGACAGCATTACATAAGAAATGCGTTCTTTACAGAACAATCCACCTATAGGGGCAACCGCGGGAAGGAAAACTTCTGCATGGGAAAACAGATCACTTTAGAAAAGAAAAACACTTATCAAAGAAAAGACGAGGCGTCTCTTCCAGAGTCTAATTTATAACAGTGGAATTCCTTTCTGAAAGGCAGCAACTGGGCTGGAGGGCTGGGTGTATTTTTTTTTTTTTTTTTTTTTTTTTTTAAAGCCTTGCACGATTTCACTAGGGACAGAGTGAGTAAGGAATTGGGATGGTGTGGAAACACTGGCCCCTGTATATTACGGGTTGCACCACGGGTGTTTTTGGTTGCCAAATCAATACCTTAGTTGTCCTTGAAAAACCCTGTAGGTCTGTTTTTAATAGCTTGCTACATGGCTGAAATTACACTGATTACTTAGCAAAGCCTCACCTTTGATCTACTGATCTAGTTAGGGACTGTGTGACAGAGAGCCAGTAGCCGGAGAGATCATTAACAAATTAAAAGAAGGAGGAAGGGAAAACTACAAGTTACAGAAACACAGGAAGTCTGAGGTTTGTCAGTTGTTGAAACATTTGATATTGTCTTTTAAGAGTCCCAGCTCTCTGAGGGCTTTCTTTGGATGGCAAAATACTGACATTTAAAAGCAACAACGACAAAAGCAAAGCCACACAGTGTTCGAGCTGGAAAACCTCGTGTCAATTCCAAATGAATGAATGGTTGCTGGCCCCATTTTCTACCTCTCTCTCTCTCAAGAGACACAGATGCTTTTAAAAAAAAAAAAATGCTTCTATTTCCCAATGTCTACAGTAGTGAAATGAAGGGTTAGCTTCCCATATTTGGTGCTTGTTAAAGAGTGTGCCTGGTAAGCTATTTTTTAATTGTGCGGAGAACTCGAACAGATAGTACAGAACGGAGTCCCATGCCCATGCAATTTCCCTGTTATTAACATCTTGCATTATGTGTTATATTTGATAGACTTGATGAACCAATGTGGATACATGATTATTAAAGATTAAATTCCATATCATTGTAAATTCCATAGTTTACATGAAAGTTCATTCATTTTTTAAAAAATATTTTGCTTATTTATTTTTAGAGAGAGTGGAATGAAGGGAGAAAGAGGGGAAGAGAAACATCGATGTGTGGGGGAAACACAGATTTGTTGCCTCTGGCAAGACCCCAACCGGGGACCTGGCCTGCAACCCAGGCATGTGCCCTGGCTGGGAATCGAACTGGCGACCTTTCGGTTCACAGGCCGGTGCTCCATCCACTGAGCCGCACCAGCCAGGACTAAAATTCATTCTTTATGTTGTACATCCTGTGGGTTTTGAGACATGCATAGTGATATGTAGCCACTGTTATTACAGAATCACAACAGGAAGCTCCTGTCTCCAGCAAGCAGCCATTCTAAATCCCGTACTTTCAACATAAGAGCTGTTTCCCCCCTTTTGCGCCTTCTTCAAGGGGCTTTTATTTTAGGAAAAAAAGGAGAGTTGCTTCTCTATTTTGGCCGACAGCCACAGAAAGTCACTTGGCTTGGCTGCAACTTGCATATCCCTGGGACATCGCCTCTCCTGGTGTTCGTCTTCTTGCCCATGCAGGAGAATACGCAAACGTGCTTTGCCGAACATCCAAGAGGAAGCCCCCTTTCCTGAAATGACAGAGCACCAAGGAACTAGAAGTGGTATGTCCTGCAGTCGCCTGCCTTCCCCTCGACTCACCAGGTCTTATAGGTGCATGTCCTGATTATCTTATCAAGCTGCCCCAACACAGGCTTGTTTCCCGCCCTCCTCTTCAAGACGCCACGTCTTGCTCATCAGCCCCCTTCTTTGCTGCACGTGTGTCTACGGTTGAGCTCTGGGGCCTACAGTGGGGGCCAATGACTTTTAAACTGAGGGCTTGGGTGGTTGATTCCCAGGCTTTTGGGTAGAGAGCTAAGGCAGAATATAAAAAAAGTTGAAAATTATACCTTACCCATTCTTTTATTAAATCGTTGAATAAATATTTGGGTCTCATGGGAGAAGACACATCCTGAATATAGGCATTTACAGACAGAAAGAAAATAAAACCAGGTCACAGGATCGAGTTGAGTAAGGGGCAATTTTAGCTGAGTCAGCGAAGGTTCCAGCAGAGCTGGTGTTTGGACAGAAGTGGCCAGAATGCCATTCGAGCCCTGGCTGGTGTAGCTCAGTGGATTGAGCACAGGCCTGTGAACCGAAGGCTTGAGGTTCGATTCCCAGTCAGGGCACATGCCTGGGTTGCAGGTCAGCTCCCGGCAAGGGACGCACAAGAGGCAACCATACATTGATATTTCTCTCCCTCTCTCTCTCCTTCCCTCCCCCTCTAAAGATAAATAAATAAAATGTTTAAAAAAAAAAGAATGCCATTCAAAAGTCTACCACGGAAGGGTTCCAGGCAGAGGCAGGGACAGACAAAGGGCCTGGGACTCCACCAGCTGGAGGAAGGACAACAGCCAGGGAGTCAGGGCTGAAAGGACCAGGAGAAAGGTGGTGGGAGGGGAGGTCAGGAAGGGGTGGCAAGGTAGCAACTTTGGGTTTTGCTGTGAAAAAGGTAAGGACTCCCCGGGAGGTTGTCTGTGGGGTGGATGAGCTACTCTCCATCTTTTCTGCCTTTACTCACCGCTTCCTTGAGCTCACCACACAAGGTGACATCGGACTATGGATCCTGAACTGGAGCCTTGCCTGGGGCTCCCACCTCCCACACCCAGCTACTTAGTCCACATCTCCCTTCGGACTGCCAAAACCATTTCAAACGGAGCAGAATCCGAACTGAGCACCTCGTCTTCCCACCGCCATCCTCCTCCTCCCACCGTCTTCCCCAGCGCTGCTGGAGAGAACCCGTCCTCTTTTCGGTTCAGGCCCCAAATCTCGGACTCACCTTTAACAGCTCCTTTCACTCAGCTACTGTTTCTAGCCCAGAGCAAGTCCTACCAACTCCACCTTCAAAATGTGTCAGGAATCCCACCAGATAGGTTCCAACGGTTCTCTCGCATCCGTCGTTCCCGCCCTCATCGCCTATTTCCGAGGTTATTAGAACGTCCTCAGAGCTGGTTTCACTGTTTCTGACCTTCCCCCCCTTTTTAGATTTGAAGATTTTATTTACTGATTGATTTTAGAGAGAGGGGAAGGGAGGGAGAAAGAGAGGGAGAGAAACATTGATGTGCGAGAGATACATGGATCGGTTGCCTCTCGCACGCCCCCAGCTGGGGCCCTGGCCCATAACCCAGGCAGGCCTGCGCCCTGACCGGGAATCAAACCAGCCACCTTTTTGGTTCGCAGGCCGGCACTCAATCCATTGAGCCACACCAGCCAGGGCATCCGTCTATTCTTAACATAGGAAAATCTGTCTACATAAGCCAGACTGCATCATCCCTCCCCACAAAACTGCCGTCGCTGCAATCCTGATTGGGCTAGGAGCCAAAGTCCTCACAACGGACTCCGCACGAGCCCAGTGCTTTCCAAACTCGTGCACTCCGCTCCAGTCACAAGGACATCCTTGTCTTGTCCAAGAACGTACTGGCCGGGATCCTACCTCAGGACCTTTGCATGTGCTGTGACATCACTTTGGATCTTCCTTCCAATAAGTGCATGATTTGCTCCCTCACTTATCTCAGGTCTTTCTTCAAAGGACACCTTCGGGCAGGGGTTGCCAAGCTTTTTCTGGAAAAGGCTAGAGAGTAAATATTTTAGGAACTGTGGGCCACCTGGTCTCTTTGGCAATCATGCAACCCTGCCATTGTCATGCAAAGGTACCACAGGCAATAAAGGCGCCAGCAGCCCTGGCCGGTTAGCTTGGCTGGTTGGAACATCATTCTAATGTGCTCAAGGTTGTGGGTTCGACCCCTGGTTGGGGCACATACAAGAATTAACCAACGGAGTGTGAATGGGTGGAATAGCAAAATTGGTGTTTCTTTCTCTCTCTCCCTGCCTTCCTCTCTCTCTCTAAAAATCAATTAAACATTTTTTAATTTAAAGAAAAAGCACAAGCAGAGTTGTGCCCCAATAAAACTATTTATGGACACAGAACTGTAATTTCCTATAATTTTTATGTATTACAACATAGTCTTCTTTGGTTTTTATTCCAGTAAGTTAAAAGTGGGGAAACCATTCTTAGCTCATAGCTCTATAAAAATGCCCTGGCTGGTGTGGCTCAGAGGATTGAGTGCCAGCCTGTGAACCCAAAGGTTGCCAGTTTGATTCCCAGTCAGGGCACGTGCCTGGGCTGGGGGCCGGGTCCTCAGTTGGGGGTGCACAAGCAGCAACTGATCGATGTATCTCTCACACATTGATGTTTCTCTCCCTCTCTCTCCCTTCCCCTCTCTCTAAAAATAAATAAATAAAATCTTTAAAAACAAACAAACAGGCAGTAGGCTGGACATGACCTTCAAGTCCCCAATATGTCCACCCCAGCCTTATGGAGCACTTCCTTGTCCCTCCTCTCAAAAACTGTGTGTCCACACACACACACACACTCCCTATTTTTCATATCTTTCCCTCTTCATAGCTTATCAACATCTGGCTTTCTCTGTAGTTAACTTACTCTCTTTTTCATTTATTTAGTTGTCTCTCCTCCCAAACCTCTCCCGGGTGGTCCACGAGGGCAGGGACTTTCGTCTGTTTGGGCGCACTAATGTGTCCCAGTGTCCCCACGTGGCCCGCAGCAGGAGCTCCCCACGGAGCGGTGAGGGAGTGGCACCTTTGAGAAGAGGCTGCAGGGACCACAGTCAGGGTGGAGGTGACCCTCCCTGCGTCTCCAAGGAGCAGGGGGAGGCGGGGAGGTACATGTGTTGAGCACGCGCTCTCCGAGGCATCAGGCTTGGGGCTTCCCGCGTGCCAGACGTAGAATACTTTTCAGCTGAGAGCAGGGCTTGGCATGGGGACCTGAGATGTTTGCGGAGCGTGATGCAGCGTGGTGGGCAGGGACGGACGTCATTCTGCAGACCTGGGCCTGCCGCAGAAGAACCCGAGAGCTTCCCAGAGAGCAGGTCTCTCAGGCCACCCGCCACACGTACCCAAATCGGAATCCCTCGAGAGGCAGGCAGTTGAGAGATTAAATCCAGACTCCACCAAATACTGACCATATGACCTCGGACAAGTTACTTAATCTTCCTGAGTGTTTACTGAAAAATGGAGATAATAATTACCTCACAGGAGGCCACGAGGACTCAATGAGCTCATGTGAGTGGATCTCTTGGCACACTGCTTGGCTCATCCCTTGCAATAAATACTAGCTGTAGTCAGCTTTTCATTAGAAAAGCATGCTCACTGTGGAATAAATAATTGAATATTTATATCATTGAATAGGCAAAAACAATCAAGTATTTTAATAATCAAGTAGGCCAAAATGAGGGAAAAAATAAGGTTATCCTAGTTCTCCAAAATTACTACCGATAACGTTCTGGGGTTCCTCCTTGCAGGTTTTCATTTGTCTGAGTACTTTTTTTTAACATGATGCAAAGAATTGGGTTGCCTGTCATCAACCCTGAATCTGACAGAGGCTCTTAAGTCAAACTCCTGGGTGGTTGTTGTTGTTTTTTTCGATTACACTTGACATTCAATATTATGTTAGTTTCAGGTGTACAGCATAGTGGTTAGACGTTTTATGTAACGTACAAAGAAATCCCCTAATGAGTGCAGAACCTAGTTACTGGCAGCGTACCTAATTACTAAAATATCATTGACTATATTCCCTATGACTTTACATCCCTGTGACCATTTTGTTCTAACTCCTGGTTTACAGGTGTACCGAGAAGAAACAGGTTAAATGATACAAAAGGTTGGAATCAGCAGAGTTTGAAATGTGGGACCTTGCCCTGACGTGTGTGGCTCAGGTAACAGGTCACCATCTTGCAGAGTGAAGGGTCACCGGTTCGATTCCTGGTCACCTGCCTGAGTTGCCGGTTAGGTCATTGGTTGGGGCTCTTCAATGTTTCTCTCCCTCTCTTTCTTTCTCCCTTTCCCCTCTCTCTAAAAATAAATAAATAAAATCTCCTTTAAGATGTGGGGACTTCTACAGGACAAACACCTCAGTTTCTTCCAAAGTTAAGTTGCGAGGGGCCTCCCACAGAGCCTCAGTGGTAAGAATGTTCTATGCCTGCATTAGTGGGCCCTAGCCAGACGTGGCTGCGGAGCCCTTGAAACGTGGCCTGTTTGCCTCAAGGACTGAATTTCTTATTTTATGAATATTAATTTCTTTGAGTGGCCACGGCTGGTGGCCACTGTGCTGACTGTAGCTACAGATTAAGAGGCGTGGGGATGTCAACCGTGTCAACCAGCCGCCCTGAAGAGGCTGTGTTTGGACTCTTTGTTGTTGTTTTAAAGAGTTTATTTATTTATTTAATTTTAGACAGAGGGGAAGGGAGGGAGAAAGAGAGGGAGAGAAACATCCATGTGCGGTTGCTTCTTGCATGCCCCCCACTGGGGACACAGCTCGCAACCTGGGCACGTGCCCTGACTGGGAATCAAACCCGCAATCCTGTGGTTTGCAGGCCCGCACTCAATCCACTGACCCTCACCAGCCAGGGCTATTTATTTATTTTTTAGAGAGAGGGGAAAGGAAGGAGACAAGAGAGGGAGAGAAACATCAGCGTGTGGGAGTGGAGCAGCTGCCTCTCACACGCCCCCAGTTGGAGACCTGGCCCACAACCCAGGTTTGTGCCCTGACTGGGAGTCAAACCAGCGACCTCTCAGTTCGCAGGTCAGCTCTCAATCCATTGAGCCACGCTAGCCAGGGCTGGATTCTTAATCAGACAAATGAACTCTTTTTGGGAAAAAAAAAAAAAAACACCTGGGAGACAGGGAAATTTGAACACTGGCTAAAATCTTTGATGATATTAAAGCCTCACCGCTAGTTTTGTGAAGTGTGATAATGACATTGCGGTATTGCTTTTCAAGGAAGTCCTTGATCTTGTAGAGATACTGAAATATCAAGACCTTAGTCCCCCTTGTCTGCAGTTTCCCTTTGCATGGTTTCAGTTACCTACAGTCAACAGCAGTCTGGAAATATTATATGGAAAATTCCTCAAATAAATGATTTGCAAGTTTTCTTTATTTTTTAAAGATTTTATTTATTTATTTTTAGAGAGAAGGGAAGGGAGGGAGAAAGAGAGGGAGAGAAACATCAATGTGTGGTTGCCTCTCATGCATCCCCCACTGGGGACCTGGCCCACAACCCAGGCATGTGCCCTGACTGGGATTTGAACCAAAGGGTCCTCGAACCGGCAACCCTTTGGTTCACAGCCCACGCTCAATCCATTGAGCCACACCAGCCAGGGCTGTAAGTTATCCATCGCATGCAGTTGTGAGCAGTGTGATGAAATCTTGCACCGTCCTGCTCTGTCCTGCCTGGGACACGCACCGTCCCTCTGTCCAGCGTCTCCATGCCGTGTGTGCTCCCTGCCCGCTGGTCACTCTGTGGCCCTTACCATCGCCTAACGCTGCCTCACAATGCCTGTGTCACGCACCCCACGTCCCCTCAGCACACATTGTGCCATCTCTGTCATGTCACCAGAGGGCTGAGTCCAAGGCGGTAAAATTTCCGAGAGTCCACATTCCCATCACTGTTATTACAGTGCATTATTATAATTGTTGTTTTATTATTCGTTACTGTTGGTAATCTCCTATTGTGCCTAATTCATAAATTCGACTTTCTCATAGACATGTACGTGTAGGAAACACCACGTGTGTAGGGTGTGGCACTACCTGCCGTCTCAGGCATCTACGGGGGTCTTGGGATCCACGCCCTGTGCGTAAGGAGAGGGGCTACCGCAGCTAAAAATACACGACACCGAGCCCCGGACGGGTGGGTGGCTCAGTTGGTTGGAGCGGCACCCTGTGCACCAAAAGTTTGTGGGGTTGATCCCGTTCAGGGTACACACCTAGGTTGTGGGTTTGATCCTTGGTCGGTGCACATACGGGCAGCAACTGATTGATGTTTCTCTCTATCTCTAAAATCAATGAACATATCCTCAGGTAGGGATTTAGAAAAATTATATGACATCAAGGATTTGCATCAAAATAACATAATGTTTGCCCTGGCTGGTGTGGCTCAGTGGACTGAGCACCGGCCTGTGGACCAAAGGGTTGCCGGTTCAATTCCCAGTCAGGGCACATGCCTGGGTTGCAAGCCAGGTCCCTAGTACAGGGTGTGTGAGAGGCAACCACACATTGATGTGTCTCTCCCTCTCTTTCTCCTTCTCTTCCCCTCTCTCTAAAAATAAATAAATAAAATTTTTTAAAAAATTAGAAAAAATAAAATACATTGAATTAAAATAACATAGCATTTGGGGGGAACACACAATGTGCAGATGATGTATTACAGAATTGTACACCTGAAACCCGTACAATTTTATTAACCAGCGTCCCCCCAATAAGTTCAGTTAAAAATAACATTGCGGAGGGTGTGGGGTGCAGAGGACACAAGAGTTTCATGAGCTGATGGCTGTTGAAGCTGTAGAATGAGTGGATAGAGGTTCACGCACTCTTCTCCCTACTTTGGTATGTGTTTGAAATTGGCCATGATAAGAAAACTTCTGTAAAATTTTCTTAGTCAGCCAGTTTTATGTATATGTCTTTCTTCCTTAGGGAGTTCCATTAGAAGTGAGCTCTGACATTTGTAAATGAAAAGCCTTCAGTTCTTAAAGTAGCATTAGAATTTTAAGTGAACGATAAAGCAGCGCTTTTACAAGAATCACAGCCAGGCCTGAGCTACCAGCTTCCTTCAAGGGGACGGAAATCATTCCCATTCTTCGTGGTATTCATTTATCATACTCAGCTGCCAGGACGGAGACCGCTAGTTGCCCCTCTGTCTGTCTCTCCTTCTCCCTCAGCAATAAAATTCCCAATTTTTAGTTGGCACTTGACTACCCAGATAGAAGAGTGTGCTTTCCAGCCTCCTTTGCACCCGAGGGCAGCTATGTGACCACATTCTGATGGGTGGTTTAGAAAGGGAAGTGGCATATGACTTCCTGGAAATGTCTTTAAAGAGGTATGTCTCCTTTCCTGACCTCCCCCATTCTTCCTGCTTGCTGGAATGTGGTCTGATGGCTGGAGCTTCAGCAGCTCTTTGGGATCATGTGGCAGAAGTCACATGAAAGGAGAGTGGAACAGTAAGATGGAAAGAACTCAGTTCCTGACTGATGGAGTGCCATGAGGGGACAAACAAACTCTCATCTTGTTTTTCTGTTATTCACAACTGATTCTGATCCTAATTAATATAGTTGCTAAAATTTATTTTTATCTCTTCTCTAATATTTATTGAGTAGTACTCTGTAGGTTGTATCATGCTAATTGCTGTGAGGGAAATTCAATAAGTCATAGAATCAGACATAAAAGATTTTTCAATGTAATTGAAAGACACACAAAATATAAGATGATTAAGATATGATTAAATAATACCAGCTACATGTGTTGAGTACTTATTAGGTGCCAGACAATGTCCTAAGCATTTTACCCTTATTAACCAATCAGTTTTCACAACAAGATTAAGTTATTACCATTGCCATTTACAGGTGAGAAAACAGAAGCACAGAGAGGTTAAGCAACTGGCCCAAGGTCAGACAGCTCATGAAATGTGGAGATAGGACAGATAGATGGTATTGCTTAGGAAGGTTTCAGAAGGAGAAGTGTTAGGGCCACCTGGCCGATCGTTGTAAAGAAAACAGGATCTTCATTCATTCAACCTATTCAGGGGGTGCTTGCGGTGTGGGTCAGGCACCCTTCAGACCAAGAATGGGGTGAGCGTGGGCCTAAAGTCTAGTGGGGTTGACGAGGAGTAGGCTGGGGGAGTGAGCTCTTGCCTCCCAGCACTTGTCATCAGTTTGGCTCAGATGAACTCATATAACAATTAAAAACACTGAATGAGTAGGTTGTGATTCTCGACAAGGCGGCCGTGTCGCCCCACTCCAAGGCACTCCTCCAGGAAGGGTGCCCGCCGGCGCTGGGCAAAGCCACAGCAGCGACCCTGAACTTGAGGCTCCCAAGCTGAATGTGGCCGCAGACGCATCTTGGTTGGTCTGTGGCATTTAGGAAATTGAGAGACTTCACATAGAAACCCAGCCTCCCAGTTTCTTTAAAAAAAGCAGAAGATTCGTCAATAGCAGACCAGCACGGCCACATCTGGCTAAAGCAGAATGCAGCTGCCCCTTCAGACTTGTCACAATTCCTAGCCCTCCCTGATGTTATAAGGGGGGGGGGGTTACAGGAGGTCCCCGCAGGACATGAGGGTGCAGTCGACTTCACGTGCCTTGGGCTGCAAGGGCCAAGTGTGATGCTGACAATCACAGTACTCCCGGCTTTATTTCCCCCTCGCCTCCCAGAAGAGACGAACTATTGTGAAACTAAAATCTTCACGAGAGCTCTTACAACCACACATAAAGCGTTTGAGACCCTTCCAGGCGGTAGCACTAGTGATGACAACTTGACTGCCTTGCCTAGCTGTCAAGCGTCAGTATTCAAGAAACCAAGAACGCTTCTGGAAGACAAAGAAGTTGAGTCATTCTGTAGGCAGAAACATGGAATGCTTTCTTTCTTTTCTTGTTTCAGACGTGCCCCCGAATCCAGGAAAGGACAAGAATCTCGATGGTTCCAAGCATTAAAAATCATTAAAAGTAGGCAGTAATGCCCACTTCGCCAATCAGTAAGACAAAAATCAAAATATCTGAAAGGTTCATCTCTGGGGAGCAAACTGGGGATCGGGCAAAGGAGGGAATAAGAAACCAGACCTATATTTTAGTTTGCTGTCTGTAAGCCTAGCATAAGTTCCTCATATTTTCATGTTCCTTCCTACCACAGGGCCTTTGCATATGCAATTCCCTCTGCTTAGAAATCTCTTCCTTTTTCCAACTTCCCCCTGCTTATTCCTTCCAACCCTGCCTTTTATTATTATTTTTTTAATCCTCATTTTATCCAAGGACATGTTTATTATTTTTAGAGAGAGAAGGAGGGAGGGAGGACGGGAGAGGGAGAGAAACCTTGCTGTGAGACAGAAACATTGATCAGTTGCCTCTTGTTCATCCCCAACCAGGGACCGAACTGGCCACCTAGGTGTGCCCTGACTGGGAATTGAACCTGCAGCCTTTTGGTTTGTAGGACGACACTCCAACCAACTGAGCCACACTGGCCAGGGCCAACCCTGCCTTTGGTGTAATTGATTTCTATTCTCCTTGAAGGGCTCAGTTCAACTGTGCCTTCTACCTGGAAGTCTTACCCAGCTCTGCACCACCTCCAGACCCCTTGCATATGTACGGTCCAAGCGCCAGGGCCGATGTGGTCCAAAGGTATTTTTGCCTTTGTGGGCCATATCCTCCATAAAAGGATATTAAAAATTATATTTTGCAACTGCACTGGCATTAAAACAAATATAACCCAGGCTGGATATGTTATTATATATTCTTTATTATGATATTTATTTTTTGTTCTGTCTTTAAAAGATGTTAAAATGAAACGTTTTCCTGGGCCCCTAAAAGCACTATAGGCCCCAGGTGCTGTACCCCGTTCCTCCTGGAGGAATGCCTGGGGTGCCTGGGCCTCGGCACCATGCTCCTTCTCCCCAGCACGTGTTTCAATTGCAGTTAAATGCTTTCTGCATGGAGCCCAGCTAAGAACACCTGCATCTAAATGCCCCGCGGTGACCCTCAGAAGGTGAGAGACCTAGAGGCTTCTAGGAAGGCCTGCCAGTCTGCATTTTTATTTTTATATTTTTTATTTTTAAAAATATTTTATTTATTTATTTTTAGAGAGAGAGGAGGAGGGAGGGTGAAAGAGAGGGAGAGAAACATCGATGTGCAAGAGATACATGGATCCATTAGTTTCCTCTTGCATGCCCCCAACTGGGGGCCTGGCCCGCAACCCAGGCATGTGCCCTGACTGGGAATCGAACCGGCGACCTTTCAGTTCACTGGCCAGCATTCAATCCACTGAGCCACACCAGCCAGGGCTGCATTTCAAGAATCAAGCATCGTTAATTCTACTGCTCACAGATGGTTGAGATCCACTACAGCGACCTGTTTAATGTCTAGATACCTAAAAGTAGGTAAAAGCTAAAACTTCGACTCCAGCTAGGGCCGTGCCACTCTGCATTTCTTCACCCACACAGGTGCTGGCACCTGGTAGGTGCTCACTGCATTTTCAGCGAATAAGTGGAAGAAAAGAAATACGTGGCTGGCTGTGTTTGGAAGGTTTCCGTTGGGTCATGGTTGCAGGCAAGTAACTATATTTTCAAGGAGCGAGTACATTATACATTATATTGACATTATGTATTATTGATATAGTATAGCTATTACACTGATATTACATATCAGTGTATCCCTGGCTCCTAAAATATTGCCTGGTAGAGTAGGTCCGCCATTGAGGTAAGTTGCTGAATGGTTGTCCGTGGGGGCCAGCTTTTCACATATTTCACTCTGTTACGCCTGCATCACATTACACAGGAATCATTTCATATATCTCTTCCTATGTCTATCTGCAGCTGAGATTTCTAATGCCCAGCACGTAAGACATCCACGGATTTCACACAGGCGGTCCATTCGGCTGCACTTCCTCATCCCATCTCCCTTCCCTTAAGGCTGGGGTCAAGGCCAGGGCCTTACTAGTCACGGTGACCTGTGTCCTGGCTGCCTTGCTTTGGTGTCAGCAGAGTTCTCTCTGCAGGTTCTCTTTCAAATGAAAACACTGCAGGAATACCAAGGGAAGCGAAGGCCTGCATTAGTGATTTATAAATAGCAGCAGGGTATCCACATGGGTTCCTAAAAGTCAACTAATGAGAATTTAAGGCTTCTGAAGTATACCTAGTAATTTACGTGTCTCATCTGGGAGTCACGGGGAAGATTTGGGAAGCGGCTGGTGTTTTGTTTCTGGTGCAGAGCCCATGTCTGCAGGCTGTGGGTCAGGCAGCGCTGGGACCGGAGTGGAGCAAGCGTGGACTTCAGGTCTAGTGGGGATTGAAAAGCAGTCAGGTGGGCAATTGACGCTTCCCCCTCTAAAAGATGTTTATCAAAACTGTTGAACTATTTGCTGTTGCCTACACTGTGTATTTGGAAGGATTTATCTTGCCGAGGTCCTGGGTTTCTCTGTCTTCTGATCTTAAAATGTGGTGCTGTTCTTAGGGTGGTATTGCGTGTTATGGAAATCCATTATTGCATGGAATGCTTATTATGGTATGTAATCCTGTGGCTGAATTTGTTAAAGGTGTGCAAGGCTAGATAGTGGAGTTACTAGAATTTGTTAAACAGCTGTTCAATAAAAATATTACTTTTACTTAAAAAAAGGGGAGGGCCGTGGCCTGGAAGCTCAGCTGGTTAGAGCGGCGTCCTGAAACGCCAAGGTTATCGTGGCTGTGGGTTTGATCCCCGGTCTGGGCACATGCAAGAATCAACCAATGAATGCATCGATGAGCGGAACAACAAGTCAATGGTTCTCTCTCCCTTTCCCTCTCTAAAATCAATTTAAAAAGTTTTTTTTTAAGGTATGGGTGAATGGGAAACTTGCCGATTGTGGCGGAGAGAAAGCTGCTTCTCTGTGGAGAAGTGACTGACCGTGATCTACTTATGAGATCCACGGGTAGAATTTGTTTGTGCTTAGGGTCATCCAAGTGCGTTTATCAAGCCAGTATTCTGAATCCTTCAGACAAAGACATTTTTAAAAAATAAATTCTGATTATCATACTTAAAAAGAAAAGTACTGGCATATGACCATTTATGCTAATGTTTAGCTTTATCATTATAAATCTATTTTGCTCAATAGGAATTAAAAAGTTCACTGAACTCTTTCCCACAGTGAAATCATTTTGACTTTCTCTTATGGGGTTTACATGGAGTTCAGGTTAAGATGAGAGCCTGCCTACACAGAATGGAAAGCTTAATTAAATTATGCTTGTTACAGCGGTTTCGTGCATTCTTCAGTCTGGCACAAGTTTTGGTATTAATAAAGACAAGTTTTAATGACCCGTCTCAGTTCTGCACACGTCAGTGGTATCTCAGAGATGGCCTTTCCTTCTCTTGTTAAAATTGCACCGTGACATCCACATAGCATGTGCTGCATTTAAAAATGTGTGTGTTGGTCTAAAAACTGAGCCTTTTATTTTTCACTTCCCCCTTTGAAGGAGGAAGAGATAAATCATGAGAACAGAACTGATATTAGGAATTTGGTTCCCAAAAAAGAAGCTTCCAGGAAATGTAATAAAGTCTATGTAGGTAAAACTTAACTATGTTCTTTCTATTTCATCATGAATGATTATTCAGTTCAGAATGAGGACACTGAACAATTGTGAATTAGCCAACAAAAATGATATTTTCTTCTACTTCTGGTTGAGTTTAGTTAGATCTAACCTTGTTTCATAAAAGATGACATTTCCCATCTTGTACATGTTTAATGACTGAAAAAAAAGTTCTGTATATTTAAAAATGTACAAGACAGATTTATACAGGCAGAAAAACATATTTTAGAGATGTATTTAAAATACAAGTTCTGGTGCAAATAACACTCCTTTTTTATTACAAAATCATAAGCATGTAATTCTGTAAGAACAATATCACACTCAAGCACACCCTATATCATTTTTTGAAATGTTCAAATAAAACTATAAATTATCACACCCATACTATTAGCCTACCAACCACACTCAAACAGGCCTTACTTCCGCCAGACCCTCTGTATTAAAGATGAACCCTGCTCAGGGTACATATAAGAAGCAACCAATGGCCCTGACTGGTGTGACTCAATTGGTTGGGCATTGTAGCACAAAACGAAAGGTCGCCAGTTCGATTCCTGGTCAGGGTACATGCCTGGGTTGCATAGGAGAGACGACTAACTGACTGATGTCTCTCTCTCACACTGAAGTTTCCCTCCCTCTCTTTCTCCAGCCTTCTCCTCTCTCTAAAAAAATAGACATAATTTTTTTAAAAAAAGCAACCAATGAATATATAAATAAATGGAACAACAAATCCATATTTCTGTCTCCTTTCCTCTTGCTCTAAAATTAATAAATAAAAATTTAAAACATAAACTAAAATATATTAAAGATGAAACTAAACTCTTGTTTCTGGACACCTGAGTAACTAAAAAATACAATGAAGTCAAACACACGTTTTCTCAGGCATTGTGGCTAGGTCTAATTTGTTGTTGGTTTAGTTGTGTTTATATTTTCCTTTTCTGTTTATTTCTAGTTTGTGTGTTGGTTGCTGTTTTTTTTTGGTTTTTGTTTTTTGAAGACTGTAACTATGAGTTCTTCAGCTAGTGAATAAAACCCAAGTTTTAACCTTTTATGATTTAAGTTTATAAGCATTCAAAATGAACCAAAATAAATCTGTTTGTTCAAAGCTAAAGCACGCAGCACTTACTCTTCAACACACGTCATGTTTTCTGTTTGAGCTGACTTCGCCAGGATCCCCCACCCTGTTTGCGTTGCAGTAACTGACAACCAAGTTGGCTGGAAGATTTAAAGGAAACATGAATGAGCAGAAGCGAAACGTTCATCCGGATCAATGCCATTCACCTTCCTCAGTGGCTTCCTGTCAATCCCGGTCTCTGTTTCACCTACACTCCTGGCACATTTGAAAAAATTTCTGCCTCTGGGACAGAGGTCAGCGAGCTACCTTCATGGAAGGTCTGCGGACTGCATTGCTACTACCTGAAGGCAGCAAACGGTGACTCAGAGCTTGGCCCCTGAGCAAGCTGGGCCGCGTCAGACGGGCTAGTTAGCATTTCCGTGCCTCAGTTTACTCCGCTGTGCAATGGGATCGGTCCCCTAGGGCCGTGGTAGGGGATTCACGGAGCTAATGCACATAAAAACCTTAGAAGAATAGCACGCCACAAAAATGTTTGCCATTATCCCGGTGTGATTTGGGGACAAGTCCCCCTCCCCCAATAGCTACTGCTCCGAAATAAGAGTCCACTCCGCAGGGAGCGATCTGTAACCTCTTTTTTTTTTTTTTTCGGGGGGGGGGGGGGGGGGCGGGGCGGTCGTTTACTTAAAGAACAATGTTTTCTTTTACATATTCTGAAAATGGGATCCTTCACCGAAGGCAGCTCTTCTGCCCAGTAAAAGTGCCTGTAAGGGAGAGAAAATGCTGACTTCTCCCAGCCTGCAGCAGGGGGAGGAGGGACTTTTAGTGCCAAAGGGACTTTTAGCTGAGTAATAAAGCGGTAGCCGTCCCTCCCTCGGCCCTGATTGTAAACTCCGTAACAGAACGTTCAAGGTCTCCTAGGTATTTTACAAAAACCACTTGAGGAAGGCAGCGCCAGAATCACCCATTTTTAACCAGTGCTTACCGGGCATATTCTAAGTGAGCCGTCAACAACTGCTTAATGGTTTGTCATTGAAACTCCACGATATGTTTTCTATTGGCGTTAGTGACAAGCACCCCTTGTGTGAAATACCCCAAAATAAGGGGGCTTTAAAAAATAATGTTTGTCCTAAATGACAGGGAAAAAATCATTGTAAAAATGTGAAAAATATACACACACAGAGGAAATTAAAAAAAAAAATCACTGGGGATTGTTAGTAACACCTCAGTGGATGAGAAAGGGTTTTTGAAAAAGTCCCTCATAGGTGGTGCAGAATCTGGGATTAAAAAAAAAACACACACACACAAAAAAAAAACACAAAAACGTTGGGATACAATAATACCAAAACAAACTCAAGGAGAAAAAGAGGAAGTGATTCCACACATATGCTAGAATCTAGACCACTTCCTTCTGAAATAGGTGAAAAAGGACGAGGAACTCCAAGGCGGGAAGCAGGAACAAGACTCGAACATTCTTTGGGAATTCTAGGAGCTGAACAGCCCTGTCTGAGTGACCAACCTAGGAGCCATAGAGTCCGGATGTATAGGAAAATTCACACCCAGGTTACAAGGGACAGGGCAAGGGTGGGGTGGGGTGGGGGAGCTCTGCCAGGAGTCCTGGACTGAAGTTTGGGCTCTGCAATTGATTAACTTGGTGACCTTGGAAAGGTGACGGTCTCTCCCAGGTCCTTCTTTACCTTGCCGAGTGCTATTAACATATTATATCTGTAAAATCCTTTTAATAGAACAATGTAAACACTAGTCTTTACGTGAAGGAGGCACAACTCCAAGCTTTTCTGTATTGTCTGGATCCAAACCTTTGTTTTCTTGTCTACATTATTTATCTACACAGATTTACAGTTGTTTGTAAAGGTGAAATAAGCAGCTTCCTCTGGGCCTGTTCGGAAACCTTGATGGTTTCACTTAGTGAATTTCTCCAAAGTCACATTTGAAAAGTAGGTGCCTAGGAATACTCATCCTCAGCAAGAAAGAGACAGGTGATGCTGTCCCAAGGTTAAAGCCACCTTACTGACAGGTTTTTTGTTTTGTTTTATTTTCAATTATAGTTTATACTCAATACTCACCTCACTCACAGTTTATTCCTGCCACAACATTTGGCTGTCTTTGGACAAGGATGAAGGTGTCCTCTTGATAAATACTGAAGTACCCTTGACAAATGGATCAAGGAGTTGGTATTTCCTCGCCAAACACAGCCTCATCGGTGTCCCATCTCTGGCCAAATTCTGTAGAGCTCTGGCCATAAAATATGTAACGTCTCCTAAAAACACGGGCCTGCCTATCTGGGAGCCCACACCCCTGTGCTGTCCCACATGAAACTTGGAGGCGGGCCAAGGGTATGGCCGAATAATGGCTGTGCCAGAGCTAGTTAATCATAGCCCCCTGCCCCCCCCAGGGGACAGAGGCCCCTCCCCTCAGGACCCAGGCTGCTAGTGGAGACCATCTGAGCCTGAAATCCTGGTGGGATGGTCACCCTTTAGGGGTCTGTGAAATTACTTCAGTTAATCAGGAGTCTGTTAAATTACTCCAGCTGACTGCCTTTTTATGTTTTTTTTTTTTTTTTTAATTTATTGATTATTGAGAGAGAGGGAGAGGGAGAGAGGCACCAATTTGTTGTTCCACTTATTTATGCATTCATTGTTTGATTCTTGTATGTGCCCTGACCAGGGATCAGACCTCAACCACGGCCTATCGGGACGCTGCTCTAACTCACTGAGCTACCCGGCCAGGGCTTGTTGGCTTTTCTGAGCTTGCTTTTGGCATAGGTAGGAAAGGAGGAGGCAAAAAAAAAAAAAAAAAAAAAAAATGGTGTAAGCAAGTTTCGAAATCTTAGACCATTTCATGAATGACTCAGTGTTTCCTTCTGGAAAAGTGCGATAATTGGCTTTCATTAATAACTTAGCTTGGGGAAAAGGTTCTAAATATGGAGGATTCTGCGTGCTATCCGAATCCAGCCATCCTCTGATCTCCGTGTTTATAGCTTCCCCAGAAGGAATTTCATTCACTTGATAACACGGGCTTGTTGAAAAATAACAAAATAACCTGTCACATACTTCCTCCTTCAAGCTTCCTGTTCTTTCTGAGAAAAGCATTGAGGTTGTCTCTTTCTCTCTCTTTCCTTTTTTTTTCTATTTAAAAATATTCAAAATATAATGCATCAAATCACTATAACTTTAAACTTACACAATGTTATAAATCCCTTATATCTCTCTAAAGCTGGAAAAATATTCAAAAATATGTTTAAAGCTATTACTCTTCTTTAAGAGACTAGAAAAGGATAACTTGTCATTTATCTCTTTATAGAAGGAAAATGTCATAGTGCATTCCTTTAGTGTGTGAAATATATAACTAAATATGTTTCAAGTAGTTTTTTTAATTTGGGCGCATTTCGGTTTTAGAATGAAAAGAAAACACAAAGACGTTAAACCTCTGTCTCTTTCTGTCTCTCTCTGCACATGCACAGTCCCAAGCTCTGGTAGAGAAGACATCCATTCTTCCGGCATTACTGATGTTGATTCCAGCTCAGAGCTATAAACCCAGAAGATGTCTCAAATGACTCATTACTGGAATAAATGTTGCTAATGTTAAAGGTATGCAAATAGAGCTTAAACGGGTGAAGGAAGACTCTGCAATTCAATAAATAAAGTTGAGAATGTTACTGTGGTTACTGTGGACTCTATTTGCATACAGGCTTATCTTGTTTTTAAAGCAGGAGGGGGGGAAAAAAGAGGAGGAAGAGAAAAATCCCAACTTTCACTGCCTGTTCTCAAAATACCACCTCTTAAGAAGGCCCAACAGTTCAGGCCATGTTTCCCTGCAAAAGGCGCTTTGTGCGGAAGAGTGCCAAACACGGTACACACATTTTCTAGCATGTACAGTGCAAACACCGGACGGGCTTTAGGTCACCTTACTGGGAAAATTGCACAATTAAACTTTTTGTCGCTCAAGTCTGGTGTGTTAGGTCAGGGCTGATTCTGTCACTACTCGGGTGTCAGGGGTGGCCCTGCCTGGGTTTTGGGCTAACTAGTGGGTCCTTGGCCCATGTCCCAGGTCAGACCCACAGCCAGACTGAAATAGAGTGAAATAGACAGAGAGGGAGGGAGGGAGGGAGGGAGGGAGGGAGGGAAAGGCACCCCATGGTAGATCCTGCCGCTACTTATCAAATCACAAATCTCACAACGCTGAATCCTGTGAATGAAAGGCAGGTGACTTGTCATTTGGGAAGGACGGCTCGCACTGTACATCTTATTTATGTCTTTGTAGGCATATATTTATCCACCTGGGGCTCCGGAGAAAACTGCGCTTCACTGCGATTGCTCATCCATGTAAGGTGGAAATCATTCAAGGAAATAAGATGAGCAAAGTCCATACTGACTCAGGAAGAGAATGGATTTGAATAAATGCTTCAGAAAAATGTCTAAATTAGTCACACCCGCGTAGGTAGGACAGGGCGGGGGTGGGGGGCGGGGGCGAAGCTCGCCCGAGGCGGGGGCTCTGCAGAAGCCCTGCGGGGCGCTCATCACGGCGTCTGCACCACCACCCCTCCCATTCGGTGGTACGTGAAGACCCCGGCGGGATGTGCCTAGGGAAGCCGGGAAAAACCCTTGGACTAGAAGCCATACGAATGCTGTAAAGATTCATTTCGTAAATACCTGTAGGTGTTTTTCTTTTACATGGGTATTTAGCTTTGGGGACCGTGGCCAAGGCTTTTCTGACAATCCTACTCGTGGACAAAATGGAGCAGGTTTTCGGTTTGGAGTTCCTGTGCACCCCGCCCCCATCCCCCACCCCCAAATAAAGTTGGATTCTGAAACGGAAAGTGAGACCAGGGAGGACTGATAAGAACCTTATGTACTAACAAAGGGAGGTGGCATGTTCTTATTCCATGAGCTTGGTCCCTTAAGATTATAGTACAGACACATGCATTACTGTACTTAAAAAAAAAAAAAAACCCAAACCCTACACATGTATTTTTGTAAAAGAAGTGAATACCTCTTCTGATATCCAATTCAAGCGGTACAAAGGGGACACAGCAAAAGTCAGTCCCCTCCCACAGTGGTTCCCAGCCTCCCAGGTCCTCTTCCTAGAGGTCACCACTGTGACCAGAGAGATTTTGTTTTTTGTTTGTTTTTTTTTAAAAGGAGGTAGTTACCCTGTCAATGTGGTTCTCCTTTACAATGTGAATACACTCTTGTCGTCCTTATTTCTGGATAATTCCCTCTGAAATACCATAAGATACAGAGAGATTAAAAAAAAAAAAAAAGAGTTTTGGTGGCCTCCTGACACCAGATTTACTGTTAGGCTTTTAATTCAACTGTCAGTGAAAACTTTCTTTCTTTTTCTGTTTGGCTTTGCCCAGATATTCTGCCCCATCCTGCTCCACCAACAGGACTTACAGGAGGGCGTGAGGGGAACTTAGGAGATGGCCCAGCATCTGAATTTTCTAAAATTTTACAAGAGAAAGGAAAACAAGACGTGACTGAAGACGCTAACATTTTTAACACTTGAGCAAAATCATCATTTTCTTTATTAAAATATCAGGTGAAAAAGAGCAAGATACTCCAAAGTACTGAGCCGTCTTTCAAGAGCTGCAAGCAAGTGCCGACAAAGCAACTGTGGTTGTTGCTGAGTGTTATTGTAAACATAGAACAGTATTTATGGCCAGAAAGCCTACTGTTTATTGTACAAAGTTTGAAACCTGCAGAAATCACCCATAAACCCAATGTGCAGCACTCAGACACCACCACAAAAACTAGAAGAACACTCTTATTAGACCTATGCACTTACCGTATTTTAAATACAAGAATCCTCAGAGTTTGCAATAGCCTTAGAAAAGACCAGAGGTACGTAGGCCTAGTACCAATATTCTTCTGTCTTATTGTGCAGTTATCCCAAATAATTTGGATTCACCTGCTGGGGCCTCTGCTGTCTTCTATTTACATGTGTTCAACCCACAGTTAAACATAGTTTAACTGGTATCTATAAAATATCCGCACCTATCCCCACAGTTTGGAAGATGGTATTTTTTTTAACGTTATTCAGGACATTCTGTATCAGTTCAATAAATATAAATCAAATTTGAATATTGAGGATCTGATTGGCTTTTTTAAAAAAAGATTTTATTTATTTATTATTTCTAAAGGATCTTATTTATTTATTTATTTAGAGAGAGAGAGAGGGAGGAAGGGAGAAAGAGAATATCAGTGTGTGGTTGCCTCTCACATAACCCCCACTGGGGACCTGGCCTGTAACCCAGGCATGTGCCCTAACTGGGAATTGAACCCTCGACCCTTTGGTTTGCAGGCTAGCACACAATCCACTGAGCCACACCAGCCAGGGATAATTAGCCTTTTTTAATGGGTACATTTGGGTGTGTTTTGACACCTACAAAAAGCCTGAGAAGAGACCACAGATCCTGTATCAATATTCCATAAACTCCCCTGGCAGTAGCTTTTTGGCTTGATCAGGATAATGATTCATTGATGCTTGTAATGTTATTTTTCAGTTGTGTGCCTGTGGCACTTAAAGTAAAAAGGACAAAAATAAATTTGAGGGGAAAAAAACCCATTTTAATTGCTTTCAAATGTTCCAATAAAACTCAAACCCATACACTCTTGCTCAAGAATTTCCTTGCCAGATTATTATATAGCTGCTTGCCAAATCTCTCTAGCTTTCTCCTATTTTCTTATTCTTAGGAACTGCAGACAATATTAATATACGTAAATATTTTCAAAAGGCTTTTAAACATTCAAATGACATAGGAAAGATTTTTTAAAAATCAGATCTCCATGCTTAAAAACAACTAAGCGTTTATGAGTCAGAAAATAGCAAAATAACCTTAAGCTCCCAAGAAGAAGAAAGTTTGTTTTTTTTTCTCACTCATGTTTAAATAACCATTTTGCTATCTTCAACTGTTGTTCCTACTGAGAACATCCCAATAAACGGCCGGTCTCTGTGACTAAGGAAACACTCCAACTTCTGATCCGCTGATAGAAGAAGAACTATCAGCAAGGCCAGGAGGCCTCGTAGGTCACTATCTAACAGCCGGTGGCGGTGGCACAGGCCCAGCCAGATGATGATGGAGCAGTGGTTGTGCCCGAACCATGACAAGTGTACAAAGATTATTTCAGTCCATTGAACAACAGCAGGCGGGCACCGTGCGCCCTGGATTCTATGCAGACAGAATAGAATAGAATACACTGTGGATGGTGGGTGTCCTGTGTTCAAAATAGAGGCTTCGAAATTATTACAGCGTGAAATCCCAGAGTTTCCTTGATAGGATCTGCAATGTTTTGCTGCACACTTGAAAATTATGAAAGAAGTAACATTTTTAATAACTCGGAAAAGTAAAGAGAAGGGCAGAAAATTTTTTTCTAATACATATACAGAAATGGAAAGAAACAGTACTTTAGAGTGAATTCAAATATCATTTTTTTTTTTTTTTTTGCCCTGGCTGGTGTGGCTCAGTGGACTGAGTGCCCGCTTACAAACCAAAGGGTTCCCAGTTCGATTCCCAGTCACGCTACATGCCTGGGTTGTGGGCCATGTCCCCAGTTCGGGGTACGTGAAGGGCAACCATATGATACTTCTCTCTCTCTCTTCCTCCCTTTCTCCCTCCCTTCCCCTCTGTCTAAAAATAAATAAGCAAAATCTCTATAAAAAACCCCAAATATCATCTTTTTGTCACAAGCAAAAGTCTCTTAGATGTAAATGCTACCCCCCAAATATTCATAAGAACAATTTTATTTCAATCTTGATTTCCTTGACAGTGAAAGAAAGCTCAGCTTCTTGGGTTCAGGATTGTACCTGGTAGTACACTGCCTTTATATTATTTTCAAGAAAAAAAATCTATGACATGGGTATGTCTCTATAAAGATGACGTGAAAGTCACAGGGTGCTCTTCATGCACCCCCATAGTATCTTCTGATCTAAGGAGGGAGCGGGGAAACTGATTCAGGGGTAGACTCAAATCGTTGCTCCCACATGACCCAAGAACACGAAAAGGCCAAGGTCTATTTAATTTTTTAAGCTGTGCCGTTGGCTCTGGACTCAACTTGATGTAATTGTTATTTAAAGTCAATGAATTTTTCAGAGAAAGACAATTACCATAACGTGGAATCTAATGAACAAACTGAACAGACAAGCAAAATAGAGACAGACTACAGACAGAGAGCAGGCAGACAGCTCTGGGGGGGTGGGGGGTGGGAGGGTGGAATGATGGAACAAAAGAAAAAATGAAGGACTCACGGACCGGACCAGGGTGGTGACTGCAGGAGGTGGGGGAGGTGGAAGAGGGTGTAAGGGGAATAAATGGTATATGTATTTGGTAAAAAAAAGAAATAAAACCAACCATGGTAAAAAAAAAAAAAAAGTAAATGAGTTTTAAAATATATCTTTCAATCTAATTGTCATTTAGTGTTAGAAGTAATTCCTAGCCCTGGTTGGGTAGCTCAGTTGGTTAGAGGGTCGTTCTGACACAGAAAGGTCAGGGGTCAGGACATATGTAAGAATCAACCAATGAGTGCGTAAGTAAGTGGAATAACAAATTAATGTTTTTTTTTTCTCTCTCCTTTCCTTTCTCTCTAAAATCAATAGATTTTAAAGAAATAGCTGCTTTTTCTTTCTTTCTTTTTTTTTTAAAGAAGTAATTAATTACGCTCGAGGCTCGGAAGGGAGAAGCTTTCATTCTTAGGAAATTCAGTAAGGGGGTGGTCTGCCCCACCGTACAGCTTCAGGGGTTCTCAAATGCCAGGAGATGTCGTCAGAAGAAATAAAACTCCCAAGTAGACCTTCTTTGCTCCTCCTGAGACACCTAAGAAGTCAGGTTTGCCGCTAAGGCGGACATGCCTGCTTCTGCTGCTGTTTAAGACTGCAGGCTTTTCTTTTCTAGCCTCTTGTTTACTGTTGATGTACTTAATTAAAATCCAAAGGTAAACCTATTTAGTGGTCAAAGGGCAGCAGAATTCTTTGGAAAGACATAGTTTCAGGAAGAAAAAACTAAAAGGAAGAAATGGAATAATCCATGGTAGCGCAGACTGAGGATCCCTCAAAGTGCGAAAATGTCTTCCGAAGAGTTTTTTAAAAGTGTCTGTCAAATCTGCCCATCACCTGCTGAGCGTTATTCACATTCCCCCCCCACTTCCCCCCCTCCACGAGTTTTTCCTCTCTTGTTTTCCTTCTTTGCTCAATCCCTATTTCACATTTCTTTAAAACCTCAAAGTTCAAACTAAACAATTGTTAATAAGGGTTACATCCAATATTTACATGGAGAGGGTCTCCTGAGAATTTGACATTTCAGCTAAGGTTGCAATCTTGTCAAAGATGATCAAAGATACCACACTGGAAAATTGTAATCTTGCTTGGAAATCTTCCTCACGCTCTTGCACCCTGTATGAATTCTGCCGGAGCACTTTAGCACGGATCAGGAACTTAATTTAAGTAATTCGTACTAAAAAATAAACTTCTGGCCCAGTACGTTACTTTGAATCTTTCGACTATTAATAATGAAGAGAAGAACTGTTGTGTTTTCAAGCGGGTGAAGCATCCATCTATTCTGCTCCCAACTGTGATCTCATTAGACACAGGGCGACCACGCAGCCCAGAAACAAGAATATGCATAAGGTCATCACGACATCTGCGATCTGCAAAAAGTTAGACTACAGTGGCACCGGGGATAACAGAATAAAACGGGGTAAAACAAAACCCAAGGAAAGCAGTTTAATAAAATAAAGTCAGTGCAATAACGCCATGCAGATTTCCAGACTTAACAGAGATCCTCTATGTGAACCCGTGGGGTGTTTTGGGCCAACTGAGTAGCTGGATGAAATGGGAAACGCCGCCGCAGGAAGTGCTGCTGCTGCTAATTAAGGAATGTGGAACCCTTCCTTCTGAGTCAGCTGGGCGGTATGTGGAACTCTGTGCTGCTTACATGATGATTGCATGAAACTTGATAAAGAAAACCAGAGTGTCTTGCTACTTAACGTTTAGGAGGCAAGACGTGGTGTGTGTGTGTTTAAATGGTTCCTAATCTTTAAAATGGCTCCTTGCAGCTGGCCCTTTTTTTATCAGCTGATTGTATTTACAGCATCACCTCCTGGGATGGCTCGGGGTGCTGTCCCATAGACAGGATATGGACCATTTACGAGTTCACGTTTTGGGGTACGCCAGCCTTATCATGGCATTCTGAGGCCTCACTACTATTACACAGCAATAAACACATCTCTGGGGGACTGTCACGTCTTAGTTCTAATTTCTTTTTGGAAAAAATCAATGTTATTATTATTTTTTAAATTTCAAATGTAATGCAGGCATATTATAGAAAATAATTCCAGGAAAACAGGAGATAGGAAAAGGGGGTGTAGCTCTCATGATCAAAAAACTAGTTTAAAACATTTTATATGTGGCCACCAGCCATATATGGTTATTTAAAAATATATAAAAACTTTTTAAAAATTTATTTTCATTGTTGTTCTTGTACAGTTTTCTGTCTTTTACTCCCATCCCAGCCCACCACCCCAGCCCTCCCCACCTCCCTCCCATTTCCACCCCCCAATTTTTTGTCCATGTGTCCCTTATACTTTGTCCTGTAAACCCTTCCCCTTTTCCCCTGAAATTCCCTCCCCTCTCCCCTCTGGTTATATAAAAGTTTTGAAATGTACATAAAGCAGAGAGAATGATAAAATGAACTGTTTATCTCCAGCACCCAGTTTTGCATTTTCAAGGTGTCAGGCTCATTTGCTTCACTTCTTTCTTTTTTGAATTTGCTAATGCATCACAAATTCAAGGTATCATGTCATTCTCCTCCTAGATGCTTCAATATAGGTCTCTAAAATATACATATACATTTTCTTCTAATAACTGACAATACCATTAGCACAGCTAATGAATTAACGAGCCCTCAGTATCACATAAGACACTGTCCATACTAAAATTTCCCTGATAAGAAAAGCAATTTAAAATTTTTATGTATACCTATAGCCTCCCTTTTTGCTTACTAATACGAAAATTTATAGTTTGTTAAAAAATATGATTTTGCATCTTGATTTTTTTTTCAGCTTGCTATTATAACTGTTTCCCCATGGCATATTTTTCAAAACTTTATAGTTCGAAATGGCTGTGTGGAAGGGGGGGCTTGTAGCTTGGGTGATTAATCATTCCTCTATTTGTCTGTTTGTACGGCTATCTCGAGAGCGTTTGTCTCTATCTGGAGAGGGTTTGTGTGTTTTTCTTCCTCTCATAGTAAACTTGTTGCCATGAATATTTTTTGTTCAAAACACCTTCTCCTAGATTAGGGCTATTTCCTTAGGATTCATTCCAGGGTTCTTACTGCTGCACCCAAATGCATTAACATGGCAAGGCCCTTGACTTGTCTCCCTGAGTTGTTTACAAAAGGACTGTACCAATTTACACTTCCACTTACAAAGGATGAGAGAGCCTCTCCTAAAGTGTTTAAAGGCTGTGCTTTTCAGAGCTCTTATAAAATCATTGGCTAGGGCTGGCTTATGTTTGTCTTATAGTCATAGCCATTTCCAAATAAATAAACACACATTTCTATAGCTCTGAAAACGTGGCATGCGCAGACTGCCAAACCACCACTAACTAACTTTGATTAGAAGAGAAACCGGTCTATTTGAAAATGTGGTAATGAGATAGTTTCCACCCCCCGGGAAGCCCGGTTCTGGAGGGGGAGGGGAGCCTGCGTTGCTTCTAGCCTCTCTTCCATCCTGAAGAAGGTAGAAATGAACAGGTCAGCGTTCTCTTCGTTTACTTTCCGATTTTTTTTTTTTTTTTTTTTTTAAGCGGGGTATGTTATTTGTTTCCTCGTGGCTGAGTTGAGGATGCAGAAATACGGGTTGGAAGCTAGCAGAAAGCTTCTGCTGGCAGGCGTTTCCTGTACGCGCAGCCCCATCGTACTTGGTAACGGAGGATTAAGGCAGAGAGCCATTTTAGCTTGAGTCCAAATTCTACTTTGTTTCCTTGGGGACACGTTGTTCTTACTTGTTGACTTCAAATAAAATTGCCTAAAAAACTGTTTATTTCGGTGCATAGCTTTCTTATTTTCTGTAAAAGAATATAGCATATCAGTTACAAATCTTTGTAGAAAATTAAGTTGTGTTGGTTTGGAGAAATTTGTGTGACAGATTTTTTTTTTTTTAAAGCAGGGAGAAAGAAAAACTATCTCATTACTGTCGTGCTTATGGGGGAGAAAAAAAAAGGAGGAACTTGATAAGAAACTATTTAGCAAGATGGTCTTTAAAAGCCCAACTTGTGAATCTTTATGAATCTTTATTTTCTTTCTCTCTCTCTCCTATTTTTTTGGAAAAAGTTAAGATGGTCCCATTATCCTCATTTGTTCTTTACTGTTTTCACCCCACTCAGTGACACTGGAGTCGTTCTTCAAAGCAAGTGGGGACAAAACACGATCTCTTAAGATATTTTTAAGAGGACACACAGGCTTAGTATTTGTAAAAAAAAAAAAAAAAAAAAAAAAAAAAAAACCCCAACAAAATGTGCTAACCACATTTTTAAAAAAGTTGTGAAAGCAGCCAGAGGGATCTAGTAAGGTGAGGGCTGTTTTAGAATAGGGAGATATCCAGGAAGAAAAATGGCTAATGTCATTTTGGCTGACATTTATTGAGTGATCACCGTGGGCCAGGCAGTTTTAAGATTTCATCACAGTTTGCTTCTTTAATGCTCAAAAGTGCCCGATGCGCTGGGCGACAGTATTCTCCCCGTTCTACAGGTGAGGCCGAGAGATTGGGTCATGGGCTGAGGTCTCCCAGCAGCCGAGCCATAGAGTCAGCATTTGGATTCAGACAGCCTCTGAAGGTTGTGTTTTACTCAGTTCTGCTTTCTGGGAAAATTTGCTCGTGTTGGGACCTGCTGAGCAGAAAGCCCATCTGCTGATAGTAGAGTTAGTGAGGTAGGGTTGCTTTGGGTCACCTATTGAAATTTAGGGCAGCAGTCCATGACCTCGAGTCCAGACTCCTAATTTCTTGGCCACTTTACGTCGGCTATGGGCGTGGCTCTGACTTTAATCTCTTTTCCAGGATTTTTCCCCAATCCCAGTATCCTCTTGGAGGGCGTGGCCGGAGAGGGCACACTATATAAAGCTGAGACTCGCGCGCATTCGTTCCACTCCTTCCCTGGCGCCACTCACCGTTGCCTCCTTCCGGGGTCGCTCAGGTGTACTTTGGAGAAGATGCCCAAGGGACACTGAAAGGCAGACTGTCTCCCAGCTTCCTGAGCGTCACTCAGATCCAGGTATGTGGCAGGTTTTCTCCACACTTGGTGGGTCCAGCTCCGTGATTTTCAAGCTCACGTGCCTTTCGTCTACGAAGATGGAGAGTTAGGTTCTGGAGCGGACACATTCCAGTCCCAATCTGACTGTTTCCCTTTGCCTGCTGTAAACACACTCGCTTCTCTTTCCCAGTCCAGGAGTAACTCCCCTGGCTGGGCCCTGCGGTGGTTAAGGACAGACCTGGCTAAGCCAGCCTGGGAGCTTCTGCGCCCGGGGCAACGGTCTTTATAATGAGAGCGTGTCTCGAGTGCTTGCTATGTGCTGAATTCTCCTTGAGCATTTTACAAGTGAGGACTTATTTATCCCATCCAAATACACCTGTTAGTAATACACCTGTCCTCCCTCCATCTGTAACATGGGGAAACAGAGGCAAAGGGAGATTGGGTCAAGTGACAGAGGCAGGACGTCTGGAAGCCTGGCGTCTTGGTTGAACCCAGGAAGCCGCATTAACAGCTCAGTAGCCCTTTCACCGCTCAGGCATCAGTTTCTAATGTGGGCGATGGTAGGACTCTGCCTGGATATCCAGAAATGCTGCGTATAATGCGCTTGGCCTATGAAGAAGTACTTCATCAATGATTGCCATTCTTCTCAATTCTCCTAAGGCCAAGGTCAACCACTTAGTCCAAACAAAATGGCGTGAGTCAGCATGGGCTGTTAGATCAGGCTAGAATTTCCACTTTATTCTTGTTGTGGAGCCTCAAGGAAGTTACAGAAGTTCAAGTCAGAAGGCGAGTCAACCTCTGATGGCTACAGTTTCCTCATCTGCCCAGTGAATTAAATACACAGGTTCTTAGGAAAACTAAATAACCCCATGATTGGATCAGTTGCAGTGGCACATAGCAGGGGTCAAAAATTGTATGGTTTCCTCCTTCTCTTATCCTTATCTCTTCTTACTCTTATCGTTGTTGTTGTAAAAGTAACCTGAAAATAGGAACACACTTAAATACCTGAGCGATTTGAGCCAGGGAAGCTATCTGCATGGCTTTCAGGAGTATACATTACTTGGTTTTATCAGTCTGTTTGATAAGCCTCTTAATATTCAAGCCAGGTCATCATTCCTCTGCTCATACATTCAGTGACTCTCAGGTTCATTCGGAGGAAAATCTGACTTTTTTTGGTCCTTTGTTTTTATCATTTTCACTGACTTTATTGGTGTGACATTGGTCAGTAAGATTATATAGGTTTCGTGGGTACAATTCTATAATGTTTCACCTGTATGTTGTATTGTGTGTTCACCACCCCAAGGCAAGTCTCCTTCATTACCATTTATCCACCCTTTACCTGACTTCTACCCGCCCCCCTTTAAAATTAAAATTTGGTCTATAATTTATAGTGACCCAACAACTCCATCTTAATTTTTTTAGTGAGATGTTTTATTTTATTTAGTTTTCTAAAGATTTTATTTATTTTTAGCAAGGGGAAGGGAGGGAGGAAAGAGAGGGAGAGAAACATCAATGTGTGGCTGCCTCTCACACAGCCCCTCCTGGGGACCCGGCCCACAACCCCCAGGTATGTGCCCTGACCTAGAATCCAACCGGCAACCCTTTGGGTTGCAGGCCAGGACTCAATCCACTGAGCTACACGAGCCAGGGCTATTTTTATTTTATTTTTAATTTATCGATTATAGAGAGAAAGGGAGAGAGAGAGATCCGCATTTCTACCTGTCCGTGCGTTCACCGATTGATCCTTGTGTGTGCGAGGACAGAGATGGCGCCCGCAACCTTGGCTGTGGGGATAGTGCTCTAACCAACTGAGCTACCCCGCCAGGGCCTCTGTCTTAATTTTCTCACTTACCCCACACAAGCCGCAATGCCTCGCTGGCTTCCTTGCTGTTCCCTGAGGCCTTTGCATGCTCATCTCTTAGCCTGGAATGCTCTCCCCCCACAACCCCACATGGCTCCCACCGTCGTCCCCTTCAGCTCTCTACTCAGATGTCTTCGCCTGTGAAGTCGACCTGGACTAGCCTATTTACCATCACTCCCACCCATCCCACCCATGCTCTTCACCCCCTGGCCCCTTTACTCGATCCCCTTTATTTTTTTCCCGTAGTAGTTAGCACTTAATCACTATAACATTATTTAATACACTACCTTAACTCTGGGAGGATAGGCATTTTGTCAGGTTTAATCTCCCACTGCACCTCCAGCCCCTAGCGCAGTGGCTGGTGCACGGTGGGTCCTTCCGAGACATCGGTTGAGTGGGAGAGGAGGCAGAGGGGTGCCCGAGCGCACCCGGGGCGCACGCAGGTTTGACTCAGCGGGGCAGCCGTCCAGCGGCACTTCCTGTGTGCGGCGGCCATTCGGCTCGGCGTGGAGGAAGCGGCGCTGCCTTCGAGGGGCCTGGAACCGGCGCCACCGCCACCGCCGCCGCGCGCGTCCACGGCGAGGCCCGGCCCAGCCAAGGTCATAAAGGAGGCGCTGAGCAAAGGGTGACGAACAGGGAGACAGCGGGGGCCCGGGCAGTGGCCCTGGCGGGTGGGATGGGTGCGGATTGATCTCGGCAAGTGTGGGGCGCGAGGTGTGCGGCCGTTCAGCGCCGTCGGGGCTGTGGCCGCGCGCAAAGACCGGGGGAAGCGGGGAATGGTTTCTCCACTGCGTCCGAAGGTAGAAATCCTGAAAATTGTATTCACCATTTTTTGCTCCCCAGGGCGTTGAATAGTCTGGGATTCTATGCTGATTTTTACTTTATTCCCGCCTCGCTGACTAGGTCCCCGTTCCCTCTGTGGGATTCTGTGTTAATAGGAAACTCAATTTTATTTAGTTATTTTTAGAGAAGCGAAGGGAGGGAGACACACACATCGATTGGCTGCCTTTCATAGGCGCCGGGACAGGGGACAGAACCCACAGGCTAGGCATGTGCCCGGACCCAGAATCAAAACTCCACCTGTCGCTTTGTCGAGGCGGCCCCAACCTAGTGAGCCACACCTGTCAGTGCGCTAGAAAACTAAGTTTTAATTGCACAGGGAAAACATGAATATGCTTCACATGCAGAAAGACCAAAATATTTAGCCACCACCCGACGGTCCTGGGTCCTCGTCCGCACTTGAGCACGAACCACTTTTGGAACAGGTCTTCCCAACATCTAAGTGCGTCCATATTCCTTCTTTCATGCTTTCTTAGTTATTTGCTTTAGATGGAATTGAATTTATTAATTTCAGGCGCACAACATAATTATTTGATATTTGTATGTATTATGAAATATACATACATTATAATCCATGGGTGTATAAACACAAGTGTGTATTACATGCATAGTATATGTGCGTATGCATACATACCTGTATGTATACACACATATGCATATTTTCTTTTAGAAAATAGTATTGTAGTGTGTGTTTAAAGAAAAGTGGCATATGTTTTTGCAGCTTGAATCTTTTTCTTTTTTTAACTCTGGGATGTCTTGGTGATATAGCCGTGTGAGTACATGTGGCCCTAGTTCATTCTTCCCACCTGTTGCCTATATTCTTAAATTTGCATATACCATAGTTCGCATGTCCATTTTCCTTCTGGTGGACATGTAGGGTATTTCTGATTTTCACTGTTACAGGCAGTGCCGCAGTGAACATCGCTGTGGACCTCAGGGATTATTTATTACTCCAGGGTAGGTATTATATACTATCTCTTATTTATGCTTTAATTTGTTTAATGCCTGTTTCTCCTATTAAAATATAAGCCCCACAAGGGCAAAAATACAGTTTGTTTTGTACCTCACTCTTTAATTACTGCCTTGGCCAAGTGCCTGAGACAAAGGGGCTGTCAGTAAAAACTTGTGGAATGAGTGCAAGGTTGGCTGGGACCAGGGGCTGGCCTTGCGTGCTTGGAGAGGAACTGATGACTTACTTTGGTGCAGTGTGTAATTTTGCACGGGGCCGTAGCAGATGGGTATGCGTGGGTTTAGGAAAGAGTGTTCTGGGCTAGGAAGCATACAGGTTCAGGAGGCTCAGCGATGAGATCTTTGTACAGGTCGAAAGGAAACAAACAAGGAATGTGAAGGAAAGGAAGGGTAGGGTGCATTTGCCAGCAGTTGGGTTGATAGGATCTGGAAGGTGCACTAATTGATTAGCTCGGAGGGGCAAAGGAAAGTCCCACATGGTGAGTTGAGACCTAGTCTAAGGACACTTTCATTTTGTAAACATTTATTGCCTCCCAGCTCTATGCAAAAAGCACGAATTTGCACAACCTTTGTCCCCTCCCTTCAAAGGAGAGTTGCAGTCTTGTTGGGGAAGCTGGATTGAGTACACAGGTACACCAAGAATGCAGGGGAGTGCTTGAGGCTGGAGGGGACTGGCCCTGGGGCCACTGAATGATCTCTTGCTGTTCCAGGAATGGGGGAGGGGAGGGAGTTTAGACTGAGGCTGCCTCAGTGTTGCCCCACAGCCACCACACGCAGCAGACTGGCGAACCCTCAGGGTAGGGTGTCCAGTAATGCACACCGGTGTAGATGTTTAGAAATTAAGGAAATTTAGGTTGGTGACAGAGCTGAGGTTTGACCTCAGGTTCGCACAGCCCATTGGCCTTTTGACCTTAGGCAGGCTACTTCACCATCCTGAGCCTCAGTTTCCTCTTTTTTAAGAAAGGCAGTAATATCATAAAGGGTGAAGATTGATGAGATTACAGGGAGTCCAGTGACAGGTGTTTTTCCATCAGTGACAGCTCAGGTTCAGTGGTCCTGCCCCGGACACAAGGACTGCTGTGTCCTATCGGCCATGCCCTCTGCAGCCAGGATGAGGTCGTGGAGGAGATAATCTGTTGAGGAAGAAACACTTGAGTTTAGTGTTCTTCCAGTTTTTTTTTTTTTTCCATTTCCTTTCAGTGGCTTCCTGGTGCTCTTGGAGGAAAATCCTAAGTGGCCAGCCAGATCCTGCCTGCTGGGCTCAGAAATTCTGTCTCTATCCAAAGAGACGTTGGGAGTGTTAGGCAGGGCCCTGACATAATCAGATTTGACTTTTGAAAAGATCAATGTGGTTTTGGAAGAGATCAATGTGACAGATACGTGTTTTCTGCTGGAATGGTAGCTCTGCGAACGCAGAGTTCGTGTTCCTTCCTGCTGTCTCCCTGGCCTGTGGGAAAATGCCAGGCGCATCAGAGTAGGTGTGCGCCCTGTTGGTGAATGCATTCTTCACCTCTCTGCCTTTGAAGCAAGACTAAAAATAGCCATCGGGTTGTGTTAGGAGGAAGCTGTAATGAGATAATGGGTATTCTCTCAAGCCTGACACACGGTAACCATTTACTGGTTTTTTAATCCAATGTTTAATGAACATCTACTATGTTTGAGGCATGGTTCAGGTCCTGGGGATACACACAGGAGGGGGTGTGGGGGTGAGGCTTGGCTAGTGTCTGCACAGGAGGAAAGCTCTGTGTTGAAGGATGGAGAGAGAGGGGGCGGGGGAGAGAGGAGCTAAGGTTGGAGACCTAGGCAGGGGAATGGGCTGTGAGGGAGGCCCCCCATGTCTTGGGAATAAGGTCAAGGCCCTAGAGGCGGGTGCTGGATTTAGACTCTTAGCTCGACTGCTCCTGACCAGTGGGCTTTGGGAGAGTCACTTAATCCCTCCGTGGCCGGGTTCGTCTATAAAAATGGAAAAACATAGGCTCGACCTCAGAGGGTCGCTGGAGTTAGAATATGAATGAGTTACAGAGCACATAGTTCACATTGAGACATAATGCATGTTAGTGCTTATCCGGTAGCCTTTTGGCACACTGGCCTGCTTTTGGCGCGAATTGTTTGGAAATACATCAGGCCTCCATCACAAGGCAGAGAAATGTAGAAGGCACTCCTGGGCGTGGGTTTGGACGGGTCCCCGCTCTCGATAGAGTTAGTAGTTCGATTCAGACCAAGAAATAAAAAAACAAAATTCCTAACCAACCAATTATACAAAGACCTTACTAGGCCATTTTTGTCCTCTGAAAGGGAGAGCCAGAAGGAAAAGGGGGAAAGTAGGGTCAAAGACTCTCCATGTGCTTCCTGGTGACCTGTGGAACCCCTTGGGTTCTAGCTCCAGTGTCATTGGCATCAGGGGAGCTGAGGCGGGGCTGCCAAATAGTACATTCGAAGCTGAGCCCTACCCAGCCCTCTGAGGACTTGATACTTGGTGCAGCTGCCCGGCGACCAGCACAGAAGTTAAGGGTGCTCCCTCACCCTTGTGCAGTCGAAAATCCAAGTACAACTTCTGACTCCCCCTGGATTTAGCTACCGATAGCTTATTGTTGCCTGGAAGCCTTAGCAATAACACATATTTTGTATATCCATATGTATTATAGACTGTATTCTTAACAACAAAGTCACTAGAGAAGAAAGGTTATTGAGAACATCGTAAGGAAAGTCGATTTCCAATATTGTTCCAATTGGAAACCAACGTGTAAGTGGACCTGCGCGGGGCGGGCAGTCATCCTCAAAAGAAGCCTGGTGGGCAGCATGGGGCGACCAGCCACCGAAGGAGGCGGGCGAGTAGAGGTTAGATCTCTTACTTCCAGGTGAGGAAACCGACCAGGAGACCCAAATTTCAATTCCCCTCCCGCCGGAAGGCACTCGGCCGAGTTCTGTGTGTTACTCATTTGTTTTGAACACGTTTACCGATCTCCGATTCGGGCAGACGTCATGGGGGTAAGAGCAGAGAACAAGACCCAATGTCACCTATTTTTATGGGGCTTAGAGGCTCACGGGAGGAGGACAGGCAGGAACAAACAGTGACCGCGGTGTAATGTGCGGTGAGTGTGACTGTGGCGCTGAGCCCCTGGCTGCCTGCGGGGGTGCGTGATCCAGCCTCAGTGGCTGCCTGTCTCTCTGCCTGCGCGCTCTTCGCTTCCCGTGGAGTCTCGCACAGTTCCATGGCATCGTGCATCTGTGATTGGTGGGGAGCTGTGGGAGAAGGTCTGAGAGAGAGAGATCTAGAATTCACGACTGGGCATCTAAATGGGGATGGAATAGGCAGCTAGAAATATGTTTTGGGAGTCGAGGAGAAAGGTCTGTGTGAGAAATGTATTAATTTAGGAACCTTACAGGTCTTTCGAAGCATTGAATGGGATGAAATCACCTAGGGAATAAGTAAGGAAGACACAGAAGGTGCCAGTATTGGACCTGGGCACTGAAAGCCTGGCGGTCAGGGAGAGGAGAAAGAACCAGCCAAGGGGACTGAGAAGGAGCAGGCGGTGAGGGCTGGGGGGAAGCATTTCAAGGAGGGGGAGGAGAGAGACTCTATAAGGTACCACAGGTGAGGCAAGTAAAATGAGGGTAGAAAATACTCAGACAGCTGCCCTGGCCGGGTAGCTTGGTTGGTTAGAACGTTGTCCCTACAGTAGCTAACGCAGAATAGTGATCCTGTGTGAGTGAATAAAAGTATACCTTTTTTCTTTTGCCAGACTGGCAGAATATATATGTTTTTCAGTATGCCACAGATTTATTTTTTTGTATTTATTTATTTAATTATTTACTTATTTTGGTGCTGAAACACAGGCACAAACCTTGCAGAATTTTAGTAATTACTTTATGCGTGCCACGAGTTAAAAAGTTTGAAAATTGCTGCTCTAGAAGGTAGAATAAGGCCAAAGGAGCAAGGACTTCATTCTTTTAGCTAACTCTAAGCTCTATCTCCTGTGCCTAGAATAGTGCCAGACCCCCCCCCCCAAAAAAAAATGAGGGCTTACAGCTTTGCATATGCCTCGTGTCATTCTCTAGTCTTTATAAAAATATTTTTTATTTATGCCAGTGATAGAGTTACCTATTTTTTCTGGTTTTATTGAGATACAATTGACATGGCACCATATAAGTTTAAGGTGTATTCACCATGATTTAGTGTGTGCATGTTGCAAAATAATCACCACAGTATGTTTGGTTCACATCCAGCATCTCGTAGTTACACTTTTTCCCCTTGTGATGAGAACTTTTAAGTAGTTATTTTTTCTCTTCCTCCTCTTCCGTCACCTCCTGCACCACCTCCTCTTCATCATTATCCCATCTTATGGATGAGGAAACTGAAACCCAGAGAGATTAAATAATATTCTAGAATTAACGCAGCTTTCGAGAGGTGGGGGTGCGGAGTCTCTGAGCCCAGAGTGGCTGGAGAGGAGACCTTCCGATGCCTGGAGAGGCCCCTTCTCTGGACCAACAGTGGTTTCCTAAATGAATGACAAGGGAGCCGGAGGCAGGGGGACCACAGGTCCGAAGGCTCTGGGTCAGGGAGGCTGCAGCTCAGAACCCTAACTGAAGGCTTAGCTGGGACTGGAGGCTGGAGAGGCGTCAGGCAGGGGCCAGATCTGCAGGGCTGGTGAGGCAAGCTCTGGAGTTCCTTCTTTCTTCCTGAGGCGAAGGGGAGCTGTGCCACGATATGGCACATGTCGGATTTACGCTATGAAAGATCTGGGCCGCGGGGTGGAGAATGTCTCGGGGCAAACCTAGAAAGCAGCTTTGGAGAAAACTTACATTCGGGTATTCGGAGGATGTGTGAAGGAGAGATGAAGTGGACCAAGTTGAAATATATTTAGAAATATTTAGAAATTTCTAAGAAATTTAGGGTTTGTTGATGGAGTTGAGGTGTGTGGAGAAATAGCTGAAATACAGTTTGGCCTCTAAGTTTCAGCTTGAGTGAGTGAGTGGATGGGAGAGTGTTCCATTCACTGAGATGAGGGTGGGAATCGGGTTTCAAGAAGTGTTACTTAACCTTCCTTTTCCTGGCCCCCCCTCATCCCAAAGCTCCCCTTATGGATTATCAGATGAGTGCAAAAAGCTTTAAAGAGGTGCTTCCCAAAGTTATGTGACATGTAATTTTTAGAGAAAGTTTACATTTGCATGTCGAGTGAAGTCACCCTTGGAAAAACATCTAGAATATTAGAGGACAAAGTTGTGTTTGCAGAGAGAGGGGGCACTGATCCACTGACCAATGGGACAAACACAGTTGAGATAAACAGTGCCCCCCCACCTTATCAAGTCAGTCTGATTAAGTCGTGATTGAGTCTAGACCTCTATTTAAATTGAGCCTTATTCTTGGCCCCTCCCTTTTTGGTTTGCTGGTAAAATCCCGCAATCACATCTCTTCCAGGACGGTTCCCAGCCAGGTGGACTGGCAAACTCGGAGAGAAAAGGACAGGCTCTTGGTTCCAGCCACTGCCTCCACTTCCGAAAGGTAATTTCTGCTGTTTATTTTTGTCATCTGGTGTTATGATGTTGTACGGAGGGTTTAATATTTTGAGATGACTTGAGCGAAATCAAGGAACTTCATAGAAAAGAGAGAAGTGCGGCGTTTCCTGCGGTTGGCAATCCCCACTTAATTTAGGGCGTTCAGTCGTGTTAAAAGGCTGCCCGGTTTTCTTCTCAAATGTCCTTTGTAGTTTGCAGGAGCTGGCAGGTTTGGCTAACTTTCTCATTCTCTTTTCCTGCTAACTCTTCATTGCAGTTTTTCAGGTTTTCCTGCTCTGAACACTAAATTCTTTTTAAGTCAAGTATCTGTGCTGGCTGCATTTCAGCTCCAGGGTTTTACACACAGTTTCCAAATTGTTTTTCTGTAATAGTTCCACAGTAAAATAAATACTTGCGAAATAAGAAGATCGTACTGCATTCTGCACTTCTAATTAGGGCTAAGTCCCAAAAGATGATTCCAATAAGTGTTAAATATAGCCAACCAGAAGGGTTTTTTTGTTTTGTTTTGTTATTAGAGCTGGAGAGAAATTCGAAAAGAAGAGGTCTCATATCACCAGGATTAAATCAGAGATAATGGGGCGATTTTTTAAAGCGTACACTGGGAAATATCTTAAGGAGGGCTGGTCTGTTTAGGTAATTGTGAAAAATGAAGTGTGGCTGATGTTTGTCGCATTAAAAAGAGGTGAAGGGGGCTCTTTCTGCCCCTTGCCCGAGTAGCAGGAGCAGGGCACCAGCTCCCATTTGAAGGGACGTTTCTGGTTCCATTCTTTGTGTTGCCTGCTTCTCTCTGCAGCACCTGACTCCTTAAGAATTAGTCTAGCTGGGGGTGCTGGCAAAACAGGATTACTTGTGGGCGGAGCTAAGCATGTGTAGACCAACGTTCGATTTTCAATTTTCATTTCATACAGTAATGTAGAATTCTTTGCGTTTATTACAAAACCACATGTTCCTAGTGTTCTGTTACTTTTGGAGTTTCCATTTTTAATTGTTCTAACTCTACATGCTTTCCAAATACACCTTAAGTACGAGCCTCTCCATTGGAAAGGGAGACTGTGTGTCACAGAAGCCCTTACAGTGAATTCAGATCACTCTGTGTCCATTTAAAAACACAGCGAGTGCTTGCGACCCGGCACTCAGTCACGGGCAGTATTTTGTAACCATTTCCCAGTTTTTTGTTGGCATCCTTCCAGGAATAGGGTTCTTTGTAATTCCCTGCTCAAATGTAAGGATCACATATAAAATTCTTAGCAGATACATCAGTTCAGACAATCATCTTTTAATTTTGAAAGCTACAACATAATAAGGTTTTTCTTGGCAGGGGTGGGTGGGTGGGGGGAGGGGGGAACAGTAGCTGACAACCATATGATGTTGTTATGCTAACAAAGTGGTAGCTTTGTGCGGCCATAGAGAAAAAAAGCACAACACTTTTTTGCCCTGAAAATAATTCAGTAACAACAGGGTCTGAGAGCCAAGAGCCCTATTGTTCTGGTGAAACGATTATTTGTCAAAACATTTGATTGTTTCCCTATGCCTGCTGAAAAGTTTGGGCTTTTCTTTTTTGCTCAGTTTTAATAGTAAGATTTTCAATGATCAGTGCTATTCTGTTTACAGCACTCAGGGTTTCAGAGTTCAAAGGTTATCCATTACCATGTGGAGCGAGGCTCCACTCACGTGAAGACACAACCTGGTCCCACTAGTTCATAGTTCCTTTGTTTGGAGCCTTGCTGGAAGTCATTTGTTTGGATAAGTTCAGTGAAGCTTCTTGTTTAGGAAGAGTCTGTGTCTGGACTGTGTTTTCAGATGTGACTGTAAGGCTCTAAGAAGTATGTTAAAGAAAGGTATTCGTCTTCCCTGAGAAAAGGAATTCTAGTCAGAGAAGTAATGGGTATCGGTGTACTTGAGTGGAAAAAAAAAAAAAAGAGTTCTGGCCTAAGAATCTACTTCTGGCGCTGCTAATTAATTAAGTGTGAGTAAGTAATTGGTTCACTTCCTTTTTAGAAAAGACTAACCAGACCATATGTGGGGCTAGTAGTTATATATAAAATGACAGCAAAACATCACACTTGGCAAATTCTTCCCCTTTGCTAAGAAGCTGCCTCTCAAATTCCATTTCCTATTTATTACGGATTGCATCGCTCACCAGCCGAGCACTTCTGTAGTGTTTTTTATTTTTCATTTTGGTCCTGATTTATTAAGTATATACTTGGAGTGCCTTTCTTGATATGTTTTAAGTTTTTCCATTTTGGATGCACCGAAGGCCAAAAGAGAAAGAAACACCGGGTGGTTTTGTTTGCGGTGACTTGCGCAGCTCCGTTTACATTTGCATTCGTTTGCATTGGGGCAGAAACCTTGGTGGGCGTGATTGTGCTTCTGTGCTTCCTCTTGGGGCTTAAAATGGGGGAAATCAGTGTCCTCAGAATCATAAGCTTTCCTTTTAAAAAAAGCAAGGGTAAGAACAGTAGGGAAACGCTTTAAATGAGTTGGGCGTGGGGAGGTGGGAGAAAAGCTTTTTTTTGGGGGGGTTCCCACTTCAATAAGCCCGGTTTCATCCACGTGGGTTTCTGTCAAAGCCAAGTGGATTCTTGGAACCCAGGCCAAGTTTAGAAATCTCAATAGTGTGCAAACCCAGTCCTTAAAAAAAAATAACAAAGGATAGCTTTTATAAAGATACTAATTAAAAAATATTTTAATCATCTTGTCTCACATCGACCTTACTCACACTTAAAGAAAATCTGAAAAAAAAAATTTGTGCACAGCTGCTTTTCAACGTATCTAAATGAGTGTAAAGGCTTTTTGTTTGTTAGTAATTCTGGATGACCCAGGAGTTCGGGCTACCAGCCCCTCCCCTCGCCTGGGCACACCTTGCAAGGGAGGGGGAGGCAGCAAGGCGGAGGCCTGGATCTGCGCCTGCGCGCTGCCCTCGTGGCCCCCTCCCGCGTACCTGTCACTGGAACCGCCGGGCGCTCGGTGGCCACGTTAGGCCTGGGTTGTGGGGGCGGTGAAAGGTGCGCGCGTGCGCGGGAATCTCCCGGACGAGAACAGGGAGTGCGCGTGCTCGTCCGCTCGCCCCCGCTTCGGAGGCGGGACCCACGATGGTGGGCGGGGCAGGGGCGCGCCTTCAAAGGTCACGTGGGCGAGGGCGGGGCCTCGGGCGGATCGCAGCCGGTGAAGGCAGGAGGCGGGGCGTATTCGAACGGCGGGGCCGAGGGCGGGCGCAACAGCTGCTCCCTGAGCACTTTCTGACCCAACAGTCCCGGTGTGCCGGACGCGCCGCGCCCCGGTGGCTCTAGGGACCCCCCGCGCCTGCACTGTCCCCTCGTGGACGAGTAGGGGGCGCCCGAGCCTTTGCCCCCGTGCGCACCCCCACCCCGCTCACCTTAGCCCCGCGCCCGAGGTGAGCCCGGCCCCCAAATCCTCCCGGCGGGGGTGGGGGTGGGGGGGCGCTCCTTTTGGGGGAGGTCTTCGAGGCGCGAGGCCCCGAGGCGTGGTGGGGGATGGCTTGCCTCGGCCCCCGTCTGTTTTGGGGGACCGGTGCCGGCGCGGAATCCGGGAGGTGTCCGCACAAAAGGCCGAGAGAAACTCCCCGTCGCCTCCCCTCCCTCTTGCCTTCCCCGCCCCCTCCCCTCCTCTCCTGCTCCCTCCTCATTCAAACCTCGGCTCGCTCGTGTGGTGTCAGTTCAGTCCCGGCCGCCGCTGAGCGAGGAAATGGCCGAGGAGCCGGAGCCGCAGGTAAAGGGGGCGCGCCCCCCGCCCGCGATGGGCCCCAGGGGGCGCCCCACTTAGCCCCTCCGGCGTCCCGCCGAGCTTGCCCTTGAGTCTCCGGTGCTCGTTATCTCGCCCCCTCCTCGGATGATCGCCCCGCCCGACCCCCACCCTTGGTTCCTACTCGATTCCGCTCCTCTAGGGCGCCCCCTCCCCACCCGGCGAGAAGGTGTCGGGCGAACCCCCGGTGTGTACAGACAGTGTTTTACCATCACACTCACTCTTGGAAATAGTCGAGATGGCTTGGGGGCGGGGAAGTTCCCCCTCTCCGGGTCGGGAGCCAGAGGCCGGCTGGAGGGAGCTGGGGGCTGCCTGCAAGGGTGTGTGGGGGCTTTCCTGAAAAGTTGGGTGGCTTCGCCTGGCGGCTCTCCCGGTCTGCCGACCCGGCTGTGGGGGTTGGCGGCCGGCGCGGGGTCCTCCGCGATGGCCCGGGAGGGGCCGGAGCAAGTTGGAAAGAGCCAAAACAATGCGTCCTAACAGGCGTCCCCCGCAAACAATGGCCGGGACCGTCCACACGGGCCGAGAGGAAGGCGCGTCTACAGGGGCCGGGGGAGGGGCCTGGCCTGGCCGTGGACCTCGACGCGCACCCCAGCGAGCCCCCCGGCCTCCCCAAAACCCTTGCCCAGGAGTCCCGGGCTTCTGCCCATCTCTGACCAGGCGGTGCACAGGGCTTCGTTTCCTGGATTGTGCCATTAGGATTTCTATTCCTTCCCCCTTTAATGTTATAGATTAAAAAGAACTTTAAAAATAATTCTTAAGCGTTTAAAGAATAGCTTTATAACTCAGTTCTGGTGGGAGACCCGAAGCCGGTTGGAAGCAGAACTAGGAACTCCGAAGGGCAGGAGGGATTGAAATGTTAGCCTAAAAGTGTTTCGTTTTTTTTTTTAAAGGAAGTTTCTGCCAGCAGGCGCTGAGTGGCGAAACCGCTCAGTTTCAGATGTAGAGCCCTCTTCCCTCTTGATTTGGCCCCAAAATGAGTGCGGCACGGGATTGGGGGGGCGCTGCTGCGGGTGCGGGAGGCAGGAGTTGGGGTGGCCTGGGCGGTCCTGCGCCGGGCGGGCGAGAGGTGTCCTGCTGGGTGCCCTGGCCGGTACCTGCATGCCCGGGATCACAGCCATTCAGGTCCCGGGAGTGAGCCCACATTTTAGGGATCGGTATAGGGCCACCGAGGACGGGAAGCCGCATTTTTTCTGGCGGATGGGGTGGGCCAGCGGGGTTTTCTGCAAGGTTTAGCTCCAGGAGCAGGAAAGAGCCACCAGTGGCCACTTCTGGGACCCAAGTAGCCTGTTCACATTTGGAGCAGCAGAAACTTTTATTTTCTCTCTGCCTTCCCCCACTCCCTCCAAGAAAAGGATAGCTATTTCAGCAGAGTTTAAGGCTTTGGGTGTTGTTCCCCTTTGAAATTCCTTGAGCCACAATTTATCTTTCTGAATCAGCCTATAGGGCTTGGAGCTTTGAACATTCCTGAACGTGTATTAAATAAATGGCGGTTGTAGTGGTCTTCTGGCCAGTTTGGGGCCCAGCGTTGCTGACCACTGTGCATACCACAGCCTAGCCGGCTTCCTGGTTTTCTAGATCGCTTGCGACCATTAAGCTGTATGTTCTAAAAAGCCTAGGTCTGATTTAGTTCAGGTTGATTCAATTATGTCTTCATCGCTTTTGAGTTGGTTGAATGAGTTGACATGAGATTAAGCTCAACAAAAGAAAAGCAGGGAAACAACAGCTGCCAGCCAGGCCTGGCCACTAGGTAGGGTCTTAGGCCTTTTTACCTTCTCTTCTGTGTGTCAGGGAGTTCATTTAAAAGTGTTCGTTTACTGTACTTTACCCCTGGAATGCAGGGCTGCCTTGGTATCATATGAGACTTAAAATGCTAAGTCTTATATTATTTTGAGAGTGAGTAACAGATCTAGAGTTTCTAAAAAGCCTTTAGTGTCTGTAGTGACAAGTGCAGAGCAATAACCTAATTGCTTTTTGTCTGAAAAATACAACAGTCAAACCTCTAGTTTGGCTTGTTTAGTTAATGTGTGCTAAGAACTTTTAAGGTGTGTCCTTCATGGTAGATGGCGTTTTCTGAGAAGTACGTTTACTTTAGAGACTCCTTTCTTCAGTATTCCAAAGTCTCCAGCAGTGCATGTGGTTTTTAATCCTGGTGTTTTTGTTGAAATTATCCCTCCCTCCCCAAATGCTGCCATTTTTAATAGTATGTAAGTATTCAATTCTAGAGGCAGTGCCTTATTTAAAGATTGAGAAGTCAGTAGCTCCAAGACAAATTTATAATTTACTTGTTTGTTAGAATAGGGTTAATAATCTGATTGCTTGGAATTTTAATTACTTGGTCTGAGGAAGAAGGCAGCTCCTTTAGCTCTGCACGTTGATTTGCATGCTGGAGGAGGAAGTGGGGGAAGAAGATGACTTTTCTAGGTGAAAGACACATTTCTTTAGTGTCCCATTTCTTCCAGTCCTTTTTATCTTCACAACACCTAACACTTTGCAGTTTGACCTTTGCCATTGCTAAAAAAATAACTCCTGGGTTTGAAGTTTAGCAGTTGTCTTGGGCTCATATTATTCCCTTTCACTTCTTAATAAAAAAAAAAAAAGGAATTAATACACGAGTGAAATAAAACTTGTAGAAAACATTCTCTCCCTTCAGCCTGGAGAATCTAGATAACAGCTTGACTCCCCCTCCTCCCCCAGGTAACAGGGGGAGGAAGAGGGAGGAGTGAAGGTTTTTGGCTTTGCCTTTACTTTTAGGGTTTAAGGTGGAGGCAGATTTGCATTCCTTTCTGTAAGCCTCCATTTTTGGCAGAGGGACGCCTGGGAGAAGTAGCAGCCCAGTGGCCCTTTTAGAAAGGAAATCTGAAAATAAGATTTAAGCAAGTCACTACAACCTGATGAAGTAATTAAGGAATATAATGGTCTGGCAAGGACAGGCCTTCTATCTCAGGTCAGATAAATGCTAATCACTCTTCTCCCTTGTAACAGGATGAAATGGCAGGTTTTTGCCACAGCGGGGCTGCCTTCTCCCAGCTCCCGAGCACTGCACTTACTTCTGAGCTGCTTGATGAGAGCCTCAGGGGTCCCCAAAGCTGTGTTTTCCCACTTCATAAAATTCCCTTCTTTTCTCTCAGTTGTCACAAACATGATATTGACCGATGAGAACTTTGGAGTAGTTTTAATGAGTCTTGAGTGCCTGCAATCCACTACTTATAAAAAAAGATATGTTTATCTGACTCTTAGGACTGTGATTGGCCCTCTCGTGGTTTACATGAAGCTTTGTTTCCATTTGTTCAGAAAGCTCAGTTTGAATTGTTCAGTCTCATGGATGCCAGCATGGCCTGCATGTTAAAGTTTTTGAGGTTGCTGCACAGGACCTGTTTTAAATGGTTCAGTCCTCATTTCCTATTTCAGTTTAATCCTGGAGCAAGAGGGTTACTAAGTCAAATGCAAAGGGCGCCAAATAGTGACCGGTGACCAGGTGTTTCCAAGTCTTGGATTATACAGTAGAAATGAAAACATGAGACAGGTCTGCATACTGATGAAATGCCACCAGAATAACACAAACATAGCGAGATTTTAAATTAAATGACTATAATTGGAATAGGTAGGATAGTTTTCAAATTACTGAGCTGTTACAAAATAAAAACCTGGATGGTATTTACAGACCACGCATCAAAGGAACCCCAGTTATTACATCAAATGTTCTAAATAGTGAAGGTTCCAGGGTGTTAGGTGGACCCAGGACAGTGGGGAGACTGGGTTTGTCCACCTCATCTCCAGGTGGGGGGAGGGGTGTTGAGTTGAGGTGCACGTGGAAGCGAGGGGATCACACAAAGCCAGCAGGAAATGTCTTAAATTCGGGTGAGGGGAGCTTGATCATTGTAACTCAGTGGCCTCATTCTGGGTGCAGCATAACAACTTTCCTGAAATGACTGCTGTTACTTTTAAGAACAGGGTGGTTTGGCGTGGTTTTCTGCAGACGGTGTGATACAGTCGGGCGGATTTGAAGCAGGGCAGCGGGGCAAGGGATTTGGAAGTGAGACCATGAGGGCAGATGGGAGTCTGACTTTGAGGAAGTGGGAGGATAGGGACCATCCTTTCTTAAAATCTGCAGCTCTGATGAGCAGGCTCGAGGCTTGTATGAGTCTATCTTCCAGGTAAATAGAGGGGCGCCCCTACCAGCCCGCTGCCACCTCCGGTTGCCCCTTTGTGCCTGATGTTGGAATGCTCTTGAAAAGCCTTTGCGTCCGATCATTGGTGGGCTGCCTGTCCTTCACATCCCCGTTAACGTCCTGCCCGGGGCAACGGTGTAGCTGATTACTGGAAATTTGGGGCCAGTTTGGTAATTTTATGATAAAGTTGAGAAATAAAATTACCAAACCTGAAAAGACAGCTGAGTTAAGTTATATGAGGGAATTAGTTTAATTCCTTAGCCTTTTTTTTGTTCTTAAGCTTTACCAGAGTTGTTTCTGACCTACACATTCCTCCACTTCCAGAGAAGAGCTTCCCAGGAGTCAGGTGCCCATTTTTTAAATGGGTTCTTACAGTGTTTTGTGTATTGGTGGCCATTACTTTCTAGTGTCAGAATCTTTTTGAACTTAAAGTCATTCAAAATGCAGTTATATGACTTGGAGATTGAAAGCCCAGATAGGTTTTGTTCTTGAATCAGCATTAGGAAAAGTACTTGTTTTTTCCTATCAGAGGTATTTTTGTTCTTCATCAGTGGGTACTTTTTTTGTTGTTCAGTATTTAAGTGCACTGAACGTAAACTGTATGTATTCATTGGAAGGAGGCTTCCCCCCTTTATTTTGAAAGCAAACAGGTGATTTGAAGGGGCCAAACAACTGTAGCATATGTTCCCTGCAAAGACAGGGAGGGGGTATTTAAATGTCTCCAGCAAAACCTCTGGTGCCTTAAAAGGCATTGCCACGTTTATGTTCAGCCTGAAGGTAGTTAAGCTGGGGTACAGGTAGGGACACTCGACATTTGGCTCTGGAGGGAGAGTTGTGGCAGTGCAGGGCGGTGGTGGGTGTGCTGCTCAGTTACTTGTGCACCTACGTGTATACAGATGTGCGTGTGTGTACATGGATGCACGCAGTGTTTTCTTTGTCGGGTGACAGATTACGGGTAAAGCTAGAAGAGTGTATTTCTCTAGTTCTCTGAACTCCCTCTCTTTGGCACACTTAACTCTAAAATCTTTTCAAAATGTTAAGGTAGCACCGGTTAAGTCATATAGTAGGAACTCACTGATAGCAGTGCTTACTCTTGCCTAATTAAAATTCTTTTTTTAAATTATCCATTTCCCTTATAGTTTTATTTCAGGACACACTGAAATTTTTAAAAGCCAGTGTACAGACCACAGTATCTGTTAATTACAATTATACAGAAACTAAAACTTATATGGTGCTTTAAGTTCATATTAAGGTGCTTTAAGTGACCTTAATTAATTTGGAATGAACCAGGCAGTTTTTAATTGTGACATTCAAATATGCTAATGTGATCACATTTTTATAACACTACTGTGGTCTCTAGTCCTGTTCAGAATTGGGCACTCTATACAATTTCAAGAAAATGAGACTGCCTCTGAACAGTTGTTTGCTTTTTAATAGTTTAGGTTGGAATGCTGACTGTCAACTTTAAGTACTTTAATCTTTTTCTTTCACTTGCATTTTAAACATCTCTCCACAGCTATATTAGGAGAGTTGGGTTGACCACCCAGCTCACGGGTGTGACTTTGGTGATTTCCTTGCAATAGTGTTGAAGGATTTCAAGGTACAGGTTTTGATTGCTACTGTAGACTACTATGTAAAATTCTCCTTCCTTGTCAGATGAAGGAAAAAAATAGTATGTGTAGAATATGAAAGGGAAACTGCTATGAAAAAGTAGGTTTCCTAACCAGATCTTGGAGATAATTTTGCAGTTTAAAGGTGCAAATGAATTGTTTTTGTTGAATGTTTTAATGATCATTTAATTGGCACTTAAGTAACTAGGGAGGGAGAGCCTAGCAGTTTTGTTGGACCCTGCAGATCACTTGGCTGTAAGTAGAATTCCTGTGTGTGGTGGATCGATTGGAGGCCCGCCAGTGCCTTACTCCTCCGTGCTGGGGTGACGAATGTTCCCTATGAAGAAACGCAAGACGGCCCGAGCAGCTGCAGCCCCTCCGCGCTGCCTGGGAGGGTGACGTCTGGAGTCCTGCGAACCCGGAGGACACCGTGGAAGAGCCCCAGCGCTCGTCCGCGTGGTGGCTCTCGCCTCTGACTTGCTGTGCTTGAGCACAGGTTACTGTGTTTTCATTAAGCGTTGTATAATGTGCAATGCTGGTTTCAGGGTCTGCAGGAAGTGGCGGAACTCAAAGTCGCTGTATTTACAAACGGGTATCTTAAACAAACAAACAAATGGAAGAAATGATTTAGAACATCAGACTTCTATTTCAGGCACTTACATATAACAGTAGGGTTCCTACCTTTTTTGAAAGATTATATTGTAAATTTTAAAAAATGTTTATTTAAGTAACCACAATATAGTTTAAACCCTAGTCTTCTCTCAGAATGGAGGGTTATGATGAAGAACCTCCTGCCTAAGGTGCCTTGGGGTGTATGGCTGAGGTTAAGTGCTGTTACTTGAGTGAAGGCTTTGAAAAAAATTTTAAACATTGAAAAGCATTTTTTGCAAAGTCCGTTTCAGTAACCCTAGTGTGTTCAAGTTGCTCACTTTTCTGCACACGAAGAGCGTTTAGACTGTAGGTGTTGGGTTGGGCCGCCCTCCCCTCCCCCTCCACGTCCGTGCGGAGGGACTCACTGTGTTTGCTGGGCGTCCGTGTGCTCCCTGTGCGGACCCCCGAGGTCTGGCGCCCACGCTTCAGCCGATTGGAAATGGGGGTTGGTTATTAACAGTAATTAGGTTCGAATGTCTGTTTTTCCTAGGTTCTGTTTCACTCTAAAGGTTTTTGTTTGGCAGATTGGCTTTAAGTGATGATACTGACTGACAGCGTAAGGAGGCGCTCTGTCTACACGTAGTTTCTAAGGCCAGAGTCAGGGCATTGGCTGCCACAGGTTCCCTGGCGTGGCCCACCTTCTTGTTCGGTTGGGTCTGTGAGGAGAGTGGTTCGAGCCCACGTGATTGCTTGTGCTGGTCAGTTTTACGATACGATTAATTTTTTTTATTACACTTGAAATTGCAGAGAATGGTAATTAGATGGCAGCCATAGATAGCCATGTGGAAGTTTTTTTATTAAGTTCATAGCCACGTGGCAGTTTGATGAACATTCAAGTTAAATTCATTGTCAGTTACGGTTGGGACTGTGGCCAGAGATGTGCGTGCTGAGTCCGCACCTGTCCTGCTGATGTAGTGTGTGTTCAGTTACCCACCAGGTGTTTGTCGAGGGCCTGACCCTGCCTGGGCCCCTTCTTAGGCATGGGGGGCAATGGGGGAACAAGGCCGATGGGATCTCTGCCCCTAGGATCTTTAAAGGGATGGCCCAGGGTTTTCGCATCTTAGGGGTGAATAGTAAGGATTACGATGACCCAAGGTTGTCTAGTGCTTGACGGTTGGGCAAAGGTGATGACTCTGAGAGTCTGCCTCAGAAGCTTCCCCAGAGGAAGAAGAGCTTCTGTTTTCCCTGGGAGGGCGGTCTCCCCCACCTGCTGCACTACAGGAGTGTCTGGCCTCGGCCGTCTGTCCCCAGGCAGAACTGAGGCCCTTTCTGCTAAGATTCGGACGCTGCCTCCTTTACCAGTCCTTTCCGTCTCCTGTTAGGAGCTGATGATAACTTGCTTAGTTAGCCCAGATACCTAACATCTCAGGGATAAAAATGGAAACTACAGCATCTTTGCCATGGTCCAGGGTGGGAGGTAACAGCGATGGGCCCACATCGTGTTCTAGTCCAGGGACTGAGTCGAGGGCTGTGTCTTTTGGGGAAAGATTATTTACAGAAAAGTGGAATTCCCCAAAACTTAAAAAGTCGCAGACCAGTAAAATTTCTTTAAAAAAGGAAAGATAATGTTGAGGCTTTGACATGGGAGACTGACTATGATTTTTTGCCAAATTAGGACATTAAAAACAAAAAAACCCCAATTATTTGCCATTGCCACCTTTCCATTTTTTAAAAAAGGGTATTTTGGAACCAAAGAGGAGAAAAGACCGCACAGAAAGGACAGTCTCTGTTCACATCGAAAGGAGCCTGAACCTGTTCAGGTGTCTGTCTGTTTCTCAGCCGCTGGCCCGTGAGAGCGTCCGGTTGGTGACTGCTTTCCCTTGAATGTGTGCTAATTTTCTCAGTTAAAATATTACCTGGGGGAGTGGCATTCAGTAAATATTTGTTGACTGAGTAAATGATCAGCCACGTAGCCAAACATCATTTAATGTCTTGATTCGTATGGTCATTACATACTCTTTTGAGTGTGTCTGTCCCATAGATGTAGGTCTACCCCCACCCCAACCATAGACTTTTGAAACTCTGGAGGTGGTCCTGTAATTTGTCCCTCTGCACTAAGGGGGGGCAAATTTGTACCTCTTCATTAAGTTGAGGTAGTGTGGTGGTGACCACTTTAAGGTTGTGACTCAGGCAGGACTGGAACTCAGGCTTCCGGAATGTTCTATCATATCCCTCCTGAGCTGGTACTCAGCCCATGGGCTTATCCTCCATTGTGGCAACAAAGGACCAAGAAATTAACATGAAAATACTTCAGTGCACTCTTTACCCCAAACTTTGATCTGCAGTCTTACTTAGAGAAGTTTATTGTTTTTTCAAAACGAAAGCTAAATAAGGAATGTGAAATTTTCTCCTGTATGAGCGTGAAGAAGTGTTCCCTGCTCTTCTCTGAGCTTGCTCTTGGAGGAAGTGGAGGGAAGGAAAGTGAAGTTTTTTCTTTAAAGTTGCCTGTGGTGGGAGTAGTTTGCATGTCTTTCTGTTTCTCTGGGTAGAACTAACTGACTTCAGTCAAAGTAGCTGGGGCACTTCAAATGGTTCCTGTCCTTGCCAGGAAGGTGCAGGGTTGGCTTCAGAGGCTCCTGATGATTCTTTCTAAGCTTGAGCATGCGCTGCTAGATCACAGCCTGCAGAGCGAAATCAGGGCATCCGCTCTTCGCCCGCCGTGCAGAATGCGGCGGGGGTGCCAACGGAGGACCCCTTTTCTGGTTTAAGGACCTTAGGGCGCGCTGAACCAGCTCTGTTGAGGATTTTAAACGTGGACGTTCACCAAGGAGTGTTACACATGCATTTCCTTATCTGTTGTTTGGGTGAGGAAGCCCTACTCTGATGCTTGTTGAAGGCAGAGAGTTGTCAAAAGCAAACTGGGATTTGGGCAGGGGGTTGAGGTTTCACAACACCCAGCGAACCAAAATTTATCAAGGTTCCCCTTGGCCAAGATGAGCAGCCATTCTGAGATGTTCTGCATTTCTTTTTCTTTTCTTTTCTTTTTTTTTAATTTATTTATTTTTAGAGAGAGAGGGAGGGAGAGAAACATCACTGTGTGGTTGCCTTGCATGCGCCCCCTACTGGGGACCTGGCTTGCAACCCAAGCATGTGCCCTGACTGGGAATCAAACTGGCAACTCCTTTGGTTTACAGGCCGGTGTTCAGGCCACTGAGCCACACCAGCCAGGGCAGTATTTCTTGAATAGGGATTTTAGGAAGGGCTCCCATTCTTTGTGGTGTTGACCTGTGTATGTGTACTCACCTGGTGTGCTTTTGGGCATGAGTGTTTCTTACATGTTTGTGCATAAGACAGTCAGAAGCTCTGGCTTTTACAATTTTACCTAAACTGCTTTCTTTGTCATCTTATTTTTTATGATTCTTGTAGTCTCTAGGTTTGTAGAGGCTTTTTATAAAGATACAGATGTACATTTCAGTGACATTTGGAAGGCATTTATCTGAATTTAACAGTTTCTGTTATGAAACACTGCATTTTTGATTTAAACCATTAAAGCACCATATTTTAAGTTTCTTAATTGGATGAAATTCTGGTGATGTAATGAGTGTACTGCTTGGTAAGTGGTCAGATTTAATTCACAAGCACGTTTAACAGGCCGGCGCTGTATTAAGTTAGAGGTGAAGGGGCTGAAGGAGGTGCCTCCGCTTTCCTCGGGAGCCAAACCATTTCTGTCTTTTTCCCCTGCAGGTTTTGGACATCTCCTTGTCTCCAGGTTGCTGGAATTGACTTCTTGCTCAACTGGATGACTCACTCAGTGGAGACAAAGAGAACTAATGCTTCGTGCTGACTCACATTTGAATCAAAGCATCAGGGAGTCAGTCTGCCTTGTTGGTGGGAAGAGCCAGTGATACTTTCTATCACTGAGCTTCCTAAGGCTGAAGATAGGCTATTCAGAGGAATATACACTTTCTTTTGAACTTTTCTAACAAATACTTGCTCTAGTTTTGAAGCCCCAGGGCTGCTGGGGGTGTGAGTGACGAGATCTACAAGTGGCCTTACTCCGTCTCCAGAAACCCTCAGCCGGATTCTCACCTGATACACAGTCTAGAGTGGCAGGAAGCATGCCGACTCAGTCCCTCTTAGTGTACATGGACGGCCCGGAAGTCATTGGCAGTTCCCTCGGCACCCAGATGGAGCTAGATGACGCCATGTCAATAAAAGGGGCCACGGCTGTCCCTTTCAGAGCCACGCAAGAGAAGAACGTCATCCAGATCGAAGGCTACACGCCCTTGGACTGCATGTTTTGCAGTCAGACCTTCACACACTCCGAAGACCTCAATAAACACGTCTTAACGCAACATCGGCCCACCCTCTGCGAACCCACGGTCTTGCGGGTGGAGGCAGAGTACCTTAGTCCTCTCGATAAGGGCCAGGTGCGGGCGGAGCCCCCCAAGGACAAGAGCGGCAAAGACAACGAAGACTTGAGCTGCGAGGTGTGCGGGCAGACGTTCAGAGTAGCTTTCGATGTGGAGATCCATATGAAGAAACACAAGGACTCCTTCACCTACGGCTGCCACGTGTGCGGACGGAGGTTCAAGGAGCCCTGGTTTCTGAAGAACCACATGCGAACGCACAATGGCAAGTCGGGGGCCAAGGGCAAGCTGCAGCAGGGCTCCGAGAGCCCAGCCACCATCAACGAGGTTGTCCAGGGGCAGGCTGCCGAAAGCATCTCCTCTCCTTACAAAATCTGCATGGTTTGTGGCTTCCTATTTCCAAATAAAGAAAGTCTAATTGATCACAGGAAGATGCACACCAAAGACACGGCTTCCGGTGGCAGCAGTGCTCAGGCAGACTCTGAGCTGGCAGGGATGCCGGCCCCCAGAGACGAGTTCCTGCAGTTCTTGAGCCTGAGGCCCAAAGCTCACCCTGAGCCCAAGAAGCAGCCCGCCAGGTGGATACCTCAGCTCGACCCCTTCACCACCTACCAGGCCTGGCAGCTGGCCACCAAGGGCAAAGTCGCCGTCTGCCGGGAGGTGAAGGAGCAGCCCGGGCAGGAAGGGAGCACCGACAACGACGACTCGGACAAAGAGGAGCTCGGAGAGATCTGGGGTGCGGGTAAAGGCCATCCCGAGGGCTCTGGGAAGTCCAGAGCGAGCAGGAGTGGCTGTGCAGGCCTCGCCCACGACAAGGAGAAGTCTAGGCATGCCAACGGCGGTGAAGTGCCTTCCGGGGACTCGGACCCCAAGTTGTCCGGTAACAAGGAGAAGCCCACGCATTGCTCCGAGTGCGGCAAGGCTTTCAGAACCTACCACCAGCTGGTGCTGCACTCGAGGGTCCACAAGAAGGACCGGAGGATGGACGCGGAGTCGCCGACCACGTCTGTGGACGGGAGGCAGCCGAGGACGTGCTCTCCGGACCTCACCGGCACCCTGGACGAGCATGGAGCCGGGGACCGTGAAGGCGGCTCCGAGGACGGGTCGGAGGACGGGCTTCCCGAAGGGCTGCACGTGGGTGAGTGCTGGGCTGCGTGCTGGCCCTGCGCGGGCCCTGGGGGGATCGGGGTCCAGGCTGTTGGGGTACCTCTATGTCGTAAGTCACGTGCCCCTCTCTGGGTTGAGTCTAAAGGCCTATCCATCTGCCAAAGTTTTTTCCTGTTCTGAAAATTCTGGGATTTTGTATCTTGCTAACGAAGGACACACAGTATTTGAACTCATGCATCAGCCTAAAGCAGCACTTCCAGTTAAGTGGCGATTTTGCCCCCGGAGGGCACCTGGCGGTGTCTGGAGACACTTTTGGTTGTCACAGCCGCCTGGGGGTGTGTGCTGTTGGCCCTGCGAGCGGAGGCTGGGATGTTTCTAGACACCCCACGATGCACAGGCGGCCCCACAGCGGAGAGAGGCCCTAGATGTCAGTAGCACCAGGGTCAAGACGCTGGCCTTCGCTGCAGTTTTTTCTGCATCCTTGACCTTACCTAGGAACATAAGTTACTCCTCCGTGCAGCGGACGGCCCTGTGTTTCCAGCCCCCGCTCGCCTGTGTTTGTTGCAGATGGATTTCCAGGGGGACGAAAGTACCAGGAGTGGCAGTGAACCGCAGGGAGATTGCTACTGTCGGAGACGCCCTTTGGCTCTGCCCGGCTCCCTGGCCTTTGTGCCTGGGGCTGGTGCTCATCACCAGTTAGCTCCCAGACATAAGTTGTTGGGAAAGTACAGGGAGTGTGGACACGCCAGAGACGTCTCTAAGAGCTCCCATTTGCTGCTTTTAACGTGTTAGTGACGTTTACAGGGAACGGAAGCTGCCATCGGGGCCTGGGTAGTGATGCTTCTGGAGTCCCAGTGGGCACGGTCCAGGGCAGAGGACCCCCTCCGCCCCACCCATGGGAGACTGGCCACCCCCACTTCACCCAGGGCTGCTCATACATGTGGTCAGATATTTTTGGAATAAGGGGTTCTGCTGCTTTGAAAATAGTTTGAGAATCCCCACAAGTGCGTAATGAGAACATGAGTTAGTTTTAGAAAAACATTATCATTTAGAAAAGTGTTTTTGGTTAAACCAAATGCTGCCTTTTGTTGTAACTTGACCGTGTGGCTGCCTCCGAGAGCTCTGGGCGTGAGACCCGAGATGAGTTTGACCAGGGAGTGCACTGCGCTCGCCCGGGCCCGTGTTCTTTCTGATCACGTGGTGGGTGTGAGAGTCATGGTTTTTATATCAAGTATTTATTTAGAGAATTTTGAGTTTCCTGGGACACCAGAGACCTAGCACTTGGAGAACTACCATCTTCAGCTTTCAGAAGTCCAGAAAACCCCTTCTGGTGTCTTGGTGATGTCCTAAAGAGCTTTCAACCCAGACCGCTTGTCTCAGTGGTTTCTTTCTGGGTCAGGGCTGCTCAGGCCGTGGGCCCCAGTGCCCTGAAAGCAGTGAAATGGCCAGGCGTGTTCTGCCAGCAGGGGGCGTGGGCAGAAGACTCCGGTGGAAACTGGGGCTTGGTCCGCAGGCTCCTCGAATGCCCACGATAGCTGGGAGCGCCGCGACCTGGGTTTAGTCTGGTTCTACCACTGCGTCGTTCTGCGACCGAGTACGTGTTGCTTCACCTTTCTTTGCCCTGATTTCCCTGTTTGCGAAATTGGTTCATCAGCTTTATCCTTGTCTTCTGCCCCCCAAGGATAATTGTAGCAGCCCGTTTATAAGCCCAGTCCTTCACAGGACAGCACTGGCAAGTCAGAGGTGATGCTGTGAGAAGGGCAGGAACCAGGTAGATGTGGGTATTTCGTGTCCTTTCTGTTAAAACAAAGGCATTGCGCAACTTTTCGGACGTGACGCAACGCACCATAAATCTGACACACGGTTGGAAGTAGGAAGTTGCGATGAGGTGCAGGCCCAGTTACAAACGTGGCCTGTTGGGTGTGATCGCAAGGAGGCGAGCTGGGCGTGTCTCGGTTTAGGGAGCTGTTTTCCCTCGACGTGTACGGGTGGGGCAGGGGTAGACTCGCAGGTGTGAGTATGTGAGGGACGGAGTCTGTTCTTGCTTTGTTGCCCACTAACTGTGTTATTCCACGTGAACAACCGTGAGCCTGTTTGCCCCTCCTTGTGTTCTGATGGCTTCTGGTCTAGGTTTACTTTGTTACAGTTTACTATCAACCTGGATTTCTTTAGATTTATTTTTTAGGATGATCAAAAACCAAAGTAAATTGTTAGAGTTGTGCACGGGATAACCTATTTTTAACGTCCCCGTGGTGCCTTTCAGATCAAGGGCTGTCTCTCCCACTTCCGAGTGCTCAGATGTGTCAGAGGGTTAGAGGGGGTGTATTTCCCTCGGCATGACACATTGCACACTCCTGTCTTCATGTACTGAGCGGTTGCTTGTAAACCATGTTTATTAACAAATTAGTGAGCCCTAAGTCATCTAGAATGTGAAATTTGGAGGGAACAGGGGAGAGGCCTTTTAGTTGGAAATGACTTTTTCAAGGCAAAGTGACCAGTTTAGTTGTGCTAAATTTCAAGAGATGTCTCAACTTGTTGTATTGTAACATACATAAAATGAACCACAAGAAGAGGCATCTCATCTAAAACTTCAGTGCGCATTTTGGGGGGGCAGGTATTTGAACTGCAGCCCCTCTGATTGTCCTCTGTGACGAGCAGCCACCCTGTAGGGAGCGTCCCCGGGGCACCTTTGCTCTGCTGCACTGTCTCAGTCGTCCTGGCAAGATCGAAGTTCGGACCTGAGCGCACAGTGATTCGAGGGCAGGTTTTGATTCGTCAGATACATCGCGGCCCTGTGAGCCCGCTGCTTTGCAGAGCGTCCGCGTCCCCGAGCTTTGACAGACAGCCCTCGGCGCTTGCCCAAGCCCGAGCTCTCTGTGAGGATGAAGTTGTGCTTGCTTCCCTCTAGTGGTAACTTGCTCGGCCGGGGATAAAAAACTTGCTTCTCCCCTGGTGGTTGGGAAAATTGGCCGTTGCTGTTGGCTCAGTTTTCTAGAGGGCCTGCTCCGAAGAAGCTGCCTGTTGTGGCCCGTTTGCGCAGGTCCAGCTCCAGCGGCCAGATGCTGCCTGGGCCGGCCACGGCCGGAGAGCACGCTGCCCGTGCCTCTGTCTCTGTCCGTGTTTCGGGGATGCGGAAGCGGGCAGCTCGGTCCTCAGCGGTGACCTGGGCTGCGGGCGAAGCCTGCCCCCCGACGAAACACGCACACGCGTAACAGAGCTTCAGACAGCCTCCAAACGACGTCTGGGGCGTGTTTTACCCAGCGCTGGTGGGAAAGTTATTTTATGCTTCTTACCAAGAACAATTCAGTCGCCTGGGCTCATTCGTGTACTTGAGCTATCTTCTTACGTACTTCTGTTTCTTCTTTAAGATAAAAATGACGATGGAGGCAAAATAAAGCATCTTACATCCTCAAGAGAATGTAGTTACTGTGGAAAGTTTTTCCGTTCCAATTATTACCTCAATATTCATCTCAGAACGCATACAGGTAAGGAGCTGAAGGCTTTTGGATGAAAAGAATTTGTTGCATGGTGGGCTGTGATTTCTGGTTGGTGGTTCGGGTAGCCTGGCGGGCCCTGGGGCAGCGTGCGGAGAGCGTGCTGTGTGCGGAGTGCGGCTGTGAGGCCTTTCAGGGTGTGCAGTGCAGCGGTGTGGCTTGAACTGTTCCCGTCTTGAAGTTGGGTGCCCGTTCAGTTCCTGATCACCAGATCCTCGCATTTCCAGACCTTGAACGGACGTCTTTCAGTGCTGCAGCTGCTTTGCGCTGTTATGGTTTAGAGTAAAGTGGGAATGTATTTCATAGTCTCTTATTTTTCATGTTTTGGATTTTTGGTTTCT